>JARHVA010003748.1:512500-632500 GCA_037957365.1 Torreya grandis | reverse complement strand
ATTTTTATGTAATATAAGCTTATCAATAAATTAATATGATTAATAGTAATAATAATAATAATAATAATAATAATAATAATAATAATAATAATAATAATAATAATAATAATAATAATAATAATAATAATAATAATAATAATAATAATAATAATAATAATAATAAATACATACATACATACGATAAGTCTACTCCCAATCCTAAATCAAATAGTAACCCACCACCACCTAGAGGTGGGGAGGGTTGTACCCAATCCTATTTCCCAAAGATATAGATTTTAGGTATAGTTTGTTAGAAGATAACATAGTTGAAGACATGAATAAACTAAAGGAAATAATTACATGATCTAAGTTAATTAACTAAAAAAAGGTATTTTATTATGAAATATTTGGTTGAGAAGTGTAAGATAAAAATGACCCATGACAATGTTGTGACTTATAAGAGAAATTTTAAATTCCTCCATATTTTCTCATTATAATAATATTTGAAAAGAAAATATTAATAAATTCTTAGTTGATTCAAGTGATATATAAAATATTATTCCTTTTCAATCTCTAAAAATGTTGGTTGAGCTCTATCTAAATCAAATATAAGAGTAGTTAAATTAGATAAATTTGATGTTGATGTGATTTATGAGATAAAAAAATATTCACATGTACTTGGATACTGATACCGATATCTAATAATATATTGATATAAAAGTTGTTGGTATTGTTGAAGCTTTTAGATTATTTCTAAGTATGGATTTGGTCAAGGGTTTTAAATGGATATGTCACCACTGAATTTTTAGATATGTCGCTTCCATGGAAATCAATTTTTCAAATCAAATTAAGATTGAAATGAAACACAAGATGGAATATGTGAACATTGAATAAATTTAGATCAATGAAATTTTTTAACTCATAGGTATTCACATTGTGTTTATACTTTGAGATAAAATGGTGGTATTCCCAAATAATATTGATATAAATAAGTTGACCGATTATGGAAATTACATGAAGATAAAGAAAAATTAATGAAAGGTTAGGTATTGGTGAAATTTTGTATTACTCCAAATGGTAAAAAATACCTATATTTTTATACACTTCAATTTCCTTATACAAAAAAAATATAGATTAAGAATCTTTGGTCTTACAATTAAAATTTATTATCAACCATGGTTTGAACATTTTGAAATTATTTGGTGACTATGAGTTAATTGTTAATCAATTGAGGACAATATGAAATGAATTAAGATAGACCTAAAACTTATCTTAACTGATAGATTCACACTCAGAGAAGGTAAACCAACTAAAAATAATTATATACTTAGTTATATCAAGGCATGGCCAATTGGATTTGCTAAACCTATCTAGAGGATAATTTATCACACAACATTAATGGAGAGTATTACAAAACATCTAGGCAATAAATATAATTTAATAACCCCAACTAGATCTCTAATAATTATAATGGAATTAATATAATATAGTGTTACCAAAACTTTCAACAAAAACAAGTTATATGGATAAAAAACACTAAAATAGGTAAGGTACCATGGTAGGCAATGGAGGCCTAGGTTACTTGGGGTGGAAAATGGCAAGTTTGAATAGTTCTATAACCACACTAAGCTTAAGTGTAGATTATATTAAAAAAATGAGTTATACATTGAAAAATATTGATATAATATAATAACCCCCACTATATCTCTAATAATTCTAATGGAATTAATATAATATAGTGTTACCAAAACTTTCAACAAAAATAAGGTATATGGATAAAAAACACTAACATAGGTAAGGTACCATGGTAGGCAATGGAGGCCTAGGTTACTTGGGGTGGAAAATGGTAAGTTTGAATAATTCTATAACCACACTAAGCTTAAGTGTAGATTATATTAAAAAAATGAGTTATACATTGAAAAATATTGATTATGGTATATATATATATATATATATATATATATATATATTATCTCTTTCATTTTTTATTTTATTTTTATTTTTATTTTTTGTGTGTGTGTGTGTGTGTGATTGTGTGTGTGTGTGTGTGTGTGTGTGTGTGTGTAAAACACACACACACACACAAAATGAAAGAGATAAAATAAAAATACTTGCCTTGAATAAAACCTATTAATCCTTAATCTCTCCCTTGGTTAATAGGGCTTTGAAAGATGTTATTGTGGTTTTAAGGATCATAATGGTTGAAATCAACTCTAGGATAAAATACTTATTATATTTTCATCCAAGACTCCATAAGACAAGCTATTACCATCTAAGACAAGATCTAAGCAATGGATTCTCCCAAATGTTTACTATAGTAGAATTGTGAGGAATAATAATGAAAAAAAAATGTTCCTCTTTATTGGATTAAAATGAGACTTATATATATTTAGAGAGAGAGAGAGAGGTGAGTTGACCCTAAAAAATTTAATAATTCTAGTTGAAAATATCAACCCACCTAAATGTAATTTAAAAATTACCATTTATCCTTGAACTAGGTCAGCCTAAGATGACCTATTTGTGACGTACATGTCATGACTTTTACAAATACATTGAACTAGGTTGACTTAGTTTAAATTTTATTAGGAAGAAAGAATAATACATTGACCTTGGTCAATATAGCTAGAAAAGATATCTCTAGGCTTGGTTTGGGCCTATCTAGGAGGAATATTACTTAAGAGATAAAATAAGAAGGATTTTTTTAGTAGATATATGCATAACAGATTTATATAAAAATCTTATGAAGCACTAAAGGTTGATCCACCACTTTACTAGTGTACCCTTTAAGGAAATTCACTTAGAGAGATTTAAAATTGATAAGTTGTTGCAAGATAAAAAGCATCATTAAATGAAATTTTTTAAAAATATTGTGTTTATACATATTCCCCACACAAATCTCAGCATGTGTCACCAAAGTGTAACATGGGTTGGTACTTCAAGAAAGAACACATCAAAAAACTAAATGAGCTAATAAATATTAGTATAAAGTGAAACAATAAATGATATTAAACAATTGTTTAAATACATACATTCATTTAAATTATTGTCATGGAAAATAATATGGATGTGAAGTATGTGAGGGAAGGCATCATGTGTGTAGAACAAAAGACAAACCTAAAAAATCATATAAAATTTGAACTTTTTATAAACATATTGTATTACCACTAAAATTTTTCTATCCTTTCAAGATTCTAGAACTTATTTTTGTTTATAGAAATAATGTCTAAAAATAAATCTAAGAGAAAAACACAAAATTTATTGGTAAATAATTGATATTTTTAAAATTCAAAATGTCACTATGAAATGAGTCAATTAATATTCATTAACATATTTTATATTATGAATACCAAAGCTATGTGTAAACTTAGTAGAGGGATGATGGCTCAATCTTGAAGTAGAGGATGAGTTGGAAGATTGATTGAAATGCTAGCTGGTGTAGTCTAGGTATGGGGTGTATTTATTACCAATTTTTAGCATGTTTGAATAAAAATGAACTAAAATAAGAAAAATGAACACTGGGGAAAATATATATGATGAAAATTCCCCAAAAAGCATAGTAATAGAGTATAATTTTAAATGAAAAATTGGTAGTGTTAAATTTTACATTTCATGATAGTACCCCCAATTACACTCATATAGGTAATTAGAGGTATTTTAAAGACTAGGATGGCACATTTTTTATAGAATGGGACATAGACTTGTAGCCTAGTGGACAAGGTTTGGGTAGAATAAAGAAATCTAACTATCTTTCAAGCTTCCAAATAGTGTATTGAAGATATCTCAACAATTTATATTTCAGTGCAATAAGATTCTTTTCATCATGGAAATCATACTATGATAGAGAGAAGAGAGATTATAGGAATTCATTTAACCTTATCAACACCATAGTGAGAATTTAAGGTAATTTCAAACTTCTTCAAAAGTTATTGATTTTTGTCCCAATGTAGAGACCAGATTCAAATGATGGATTTTGATTATTAAAACTTGGTATAAAAAATTCTTCTTGACCTTCCAAATTTAAGGGAGAGAATCATAGTTATCGAAATAGGTAGTTTTCAATTTGTGTAAAAATTATCAAGGCATTGTTGCAAGTTGTGTAAATTAGTCATTACACTTTTGTAATTTGTGTAAACTTCTCAATGCACTTTTACAAGTTTCAAGTCATTTAAAAACACCTTTGCACTTTTGCAAGTTATGAAAATTGGTCATCACACTTTTACAAGTTGTGCAAATTTGTTTTTTTCAAAATTCAAATTGTAAAAATTTCTCAATCCACTTTTTCAAATTGTGTAAATTGGTCATGAAATTTTGAAAGTTGTGATAATTTGTTAATTCACTTTTATAGGTTTCAATTTATGTAAAAACTAGTTATAGTGGTTTTGTCCTTTGTACACTACTTGGAAGTTCTATATAGTTTAAATGGAGATAGAATGCCATCTTAGCCAGTGTACCATAAATTACCTTCTCAAACTATACCACCTTGTATAATATTATTCAAAATTTGATAACATGGAAAATGTCTTTTGTTAACCTAAGTGATTTTATAAGTTTGTTTCACATGTAAAATATTCCTAAAAATACCACAACCTTTCAAAGAGCTTATATGAAGCAAACATATCATATAATGCAACCTTTTTAAAAAAAAAGGGGGAATTTACATGTATCTTAATAGTTTAAATCCTATAAAACTTTTGAAACATCTTACTCTAATCCTCCACGTTGGATTTAAGGCTCTCATTATAACTTTCAAACATTACCTTTAATAAATATGTGGTATCACATTTTATAAAGCTTACTCCCCTCCAAAAATTTATGGAATTGTCATTAATTAAGTCTTTTAATATGATTTTTCCCAAATTCATGGTTTTAACCTTTGGAATGTGGTTTCATTCAATAATTCATCATATCGGATGTTTAGAGGTGGTTTCAAATATAAAAGACATGGTTTTGAGTTTTAGAAGGTGGTTTTGAGAAGGAAAAGCTATGATGTTGAATAGAAGGGTAGTGTTGGGTAGAATAAGGGAGGTTTTGGTAAAATCAAAGTGCTTTTCTATGTGTGGTGGAATTCTAAAAGCTATTTTACCTTATGCAGCCTTTTGAAGGCTCTTTTGCATGCATTTTGATCATTCAAAACCTACCATATTCTAAAGAGATCAAAAGATTAAAAAATTTCTTTGCCATCATTCAATGTGGTGTTATAGGTAGTTTGGAGTGGTTTGGGGTGGATTTTTATATAGTTGAGTAGTTTTCAATAACCTATTATTGCATCATTAAGTCTTCTTGAGTTTATTTTATATGTAAAAATTGTAAAAAAATTATGACATGATTGCAAATTACTCAAGGATATGTAGGATTACATGTGTTTATTGATGAAAATATTTTATATACATCTTAGTTTATTATGCTTTCAACTATGTGATTACAACTGGTATAAACATGCTAACCCTAAGAACTGGAAGACTTGATTACCTAGACTATCCATTTATGGATAAGGTTTGAGTAATAAATTAAAATAATATCATTATAGTATCAAGTATTGGAAATGATGGTCCCATGTATAATATTCTAAATAATCCAAAAAATCCTAAAGTGAGAAAAGAAGCAGTTATTAGAGAAAGTTGAAATTGTCCTTAGTAAAAGTGAAAATAAATAAGTTTTGTCAAATGCTTTTGGTCTTTTCATGTAAACATTGGATCTTCTTTTGAAATTTCTAGTAATAATTTTTGTAAGTGCAACATCAAAATTTTAATTCCTATAAATTTACTATGTCATTTTGTAAGTCTTGAATCATGCAATTTTGATTTGAACATTTCAAGTGGTGTAAAACCACCAAAGCATTTTAACAACATTCAATTAGTGCAATTTTGTAATTTCACTTTTGCATGCAATGCAATTACACCAATACACTTTTACACCATTTAAATGGTATAATTTTTAACTTCACTTTTGCATGAAGTGTAATTGCAACAATTCACCTTTATATCACTTAAGTGGTGCAATGTTATAGTTTCACATTCACACACAGTTTAATTACACCAACTCATTTTTTACACTACTTAAATGGTGTGTTCTTAATGTAATTTTATACCATATAAAATGAAAAATAGGTGGTTGTGTACCATAAATACCTCTACACACTATAAATATAAGTGTTAAGATCATTTTAGTAGGAATTTTTTATAGTGAGACTCTACAAATATTTTGTCTAAAGAGATAAACTTTGTTTTCGACTCAATAAAGATCAAGAGTAGGAGATTTTTCAAGCTTTGTATTAAATATTTCTTCATGAGTTGTATCTTTGTATATGATTCACTTGTTTCTATATCATTAATTTTATTTTATATTTTTAATCACTACCATTTTTTTATAAAATGCTAATTTCACATTAAGTATTTCTTCTAGAATCTTTTTGTGTTATTTTTACATATGTGAAATCTCAATGGGGTTTTAAGCAATATTATAATTATCTTTAATGGATAAATATGGGATGGTTGTATTTGGTTTACTGTTAGTATCAGATAATAATCTTAGTGTATGTTTTACACTCCTAAGGGTGTAATTATGTCTTTATCACCCATTGAATAAGAGAGATTTCCATGATCATAATGTTTCTCTTTATTGGGTTATTCTAGTAAATCTATGTGTTTGGTCACCTAGAGTTACCCTTAATTTTTCTTAGGATGATCATAATAGCTTCTATGTTTAACTTTCTATAATAATCTCATTATCCTATAAATATTCATTTGTTTTCTCTATTTACCATCATTCCATTCTTTCACTCAATTTCCTTTATATATCCTTTTTGTCCTTTCTATTCAAAATTATGAAACCCCAAATAGAAAAAAAAATTTATTATAAATAGTTATGAATAGTTTTTACCATACTTTTCCTTTTTTGGATTTTAATAAAGTTAGATATTCTTTATATTAGGAGAGGGACTTTGTCCTTATGTTGATGATTAATTTAAGGACTCATTTTCCAAACTATTGACTCAAAGTCACTCATTTATCCCCTTGACAAAATTTTAAGCCAATACGTAGGAAAAAAAATGTCTTAAAGTAGGTCACATGTATTTATGATGATTTAGTGAAAAATCACCACATAAATAATACAATATTATTTATTCCAATGTAGTGTAAAAGATAAGATTTTTGTGATTGGTTGATAATGTTCATGGTGGTTGATATGGCTTGATAGAGGGTGGTCAATAATGTAAGTGTTAATCGAGAGTGTAGAAATATGTGTGGTGGCCAATGAAGTAATATTTGGTTAATATAATCTAAATTAGATGAAACTAATGTAATTATAAAATTTTATAATAACATGATGAAATGTTTTACTAAGTACATGATGGATGATGTGGCTCAAAGACAAGGCTAGTATAGTATGGATTTTTATAGGGCCGATTTAGTTTAGGTACATGGATAATAGTGTTAAATGTAATATATGGATAATGTAGTTTTGTAAATAGATGACAGTGTTAGAAATATATGAAGGGTCAATGTATTTATTTACATGTCTAATGAAGTAGTTAAATTTATTATTTGTTGGTTAATAAAAAAATAAAGTATATATTATGTCAATTTTATGGTAGATATTTGGTAGGCGCTCTATTATTTGGCATTTTATAGAAGCGATAAAGACATTGAAGACTAGTGTATGAACTTTAGTACCTAGATCTATTGGATATATTATTTTTCATAGATTAGGTGTAGCTAAATAGACTAGTTTTGGTTGGATCATGGAGATCGAACATATTCAATTAAGTGCTAAGTTAGTTTCCATGTTACTGGGAACATGGGAGAGACTAAACAAGAAATTTTGTGGGTGGTGGATATGGATACCACTGATGTGGGACTTACTCATGGTGTGAAATACCCAAAATTTAGATGATGATAGGAGAGCATTAGAATTATGGGTGAAGGTATTGAATAGATATGCCAAACATGGGTTGGTAGTCTATTTGTTTGATGTGTATGTTTTGAATATTTTAGATATCTAGAAGGCCATTATTAGAGTTGTGATAGATCAGTTGATCTATAATAAGTTAGATAGGAAGGTCCCATTGTATATTATAGATATTTTCCACTTGATGTTAGACTAGGGTACATTATATGACTTATGTTCTGTGATTTGGGTGTACTTAGTGTATAATTTTTATCTTGGGGATAATATATTATAGGGCCCATTATTATTTCTACTAGTTGTATTTATAAGAGGTTTCTTATGTATAAGATGATAGGTTTACCTCATGTTGTGGATGATGCCATATAATGCATGAAAAAGTGGACATAGGAAAATATGTTGCATGTTTTAATAATGTCCTAGAATTTTAGATTGTGATGTAGGGTGAGATTATTTTTCACCCATATCACAATAGGACATATACGTGGAGGTCATGGACAAGTAATTTTTAGGCACATGGTCAACTATAGATTTGGTCATTATCGATGGTGGGTGGATCCACATATAGTATCTTGTGTACTAAAGTATTTTGGGTTGTAACATCTAGAAAATACTATAGTTGTTCCTTCATTTTGGCTATGAATTTTAGGGGGAAACATGGTGTGATAGGTATGGGGATACCTATAGAGGTTCTTTTTTTATAGCCTTAACAAGTGAGTATTTTTACATAACAACACTAGTGATATAGAGGAGATAAATTACTAGATATTGTAGCATAATAACATACAATGTAACCACTCCCATGGTAATAATGATATAGATAGGATCTAATATAGCCATAGGTGGATCTATAGCCACAAATAGATGCAACTACATATCTTTCACTAAGTTTTTATATTTGGTTAATTATAGAGGTTTTATACCATTACAAATAAATAATACATAGAATATATTTGGTGTTTGAGTGGATAGGATTATTATTGGTGAATAAGATGTAGTCTATTATGATTATGTTAATATTAGCTATATATATATTTGTGTGTGTGTGTGTGTGTGTGTGTGTGTGAGAGAGAGAGAGAGAGAGAGAGAGAGAGAGAGAGAGAGAGAGAGAGAGAGAGAGAGAGAGAGAGAGAGAGAGAGAGAGAGAGAGAGAGAGAGTCCCCATTATGATATATTAGATGTCATGATACCACATCATGATACTACACATATGGATGACCATTTAGTACCTTCAACACCTTCTTATGGTAGTTGGTTTAGACTAGTTGGTGAGGAAGCTTGAGAGATATAGATATTCTTAGATGGAGCACAAACTACCCTGCTAACAAGAGTGGTTTAAGGGGAGATAAATACATGGAAAGAGAGTGATAATCACTTGGATATAGTTATTACAGGTGTATAATACCCATCATGATAAATTAGATGTCATGATACTACATCATGATAATACACATATGGATGATCATTTATTACCTTCAATAGCTTCTTATGGTAGTTGGTTTAGACTGGTTGGTGAGGAAGCTTGAGAGCTATAGATATTCTTAGATGGAGCACAAACTACCCTAATAACAAGAGTGGTTCAAGGGGAGATAAATGAATGGAAAGAGAGGGATAATCACTTAGATATATTTAGTATAGGTGTAGGGACATGTGGCCCACTATAGGTATAGGTGGATGGTCTTTGATCATAGACATAGTCACTACAGTGGATTGTTCATAAAGAGTAGTCTCAAGCCTCTATGGGGTAGTGTAACACATTATCATGATAGATCTAAATCTTATAGATATATTTTTTACTATTATATAATCATGTTGTATTGTATCACATTTTTTAACTGATGACTCATAGGTGCTATGTATTTTGTTTTATTTATAGCACACATGTTGATTATTTATTCTATGAGAAAATGTGTGATGTATGTGTTTATTATTTTCTAAAATGTATGAAAAAATGTATGGTAAAAAAAGAATGACAATCAAGTAAATTTTAAGTAAATAAAATGAAAATGTGAACCAAAATGAATAATGGATAAAACTTGTAAGAGTTATTGAAAGTGAACAAAATGTAAATGATGAAAACTTAAATGACAATGAGAGAAATATCAATGTAAGATAAGAACACAAATAAATATATCTAATTTAAATAAAAATATAAATTTAAGGTTATAAGAGAGCACAAATAAATATATGTAAATGAAATAAAATTAGGAATTTAAATAGAAATGACATACCAAACATAAGGCTTGTGCTAGTCTATAATGTAGAAGAGTATAGATGTTTATAGAAAAACATGGCACATATATTTTACTGGAGGTAATTAAATTTTGTGAGGATATACTAGTCCTATCTAAGGTCTTAAAAATTCAAATCATAAAATTAAAACCAATGAGGTTTAAAGATGGAAGGTGTTTATAGGAGATATGGGTATTTTGTGAGGAAGGCTTGGTCCTATCTAAGGTATTACATTTCAACCCATAAAATGAAAAATGATGAGGTGTGATCAGATAATAAATGATATTAATTGATGTTTATATTGGGAATAATTTTATGAAAATATGGAATGGAAAGTACTACATAGGAATTGTTACAATCCTTAGTAGAAATGACACACACTATGATAATGTGCAAGTGCTAATAACTTTGGTTAAATAACAAATACTTAAGATATTATAAGTAGTATTTATAAAATATTTGGCTAAAAATTTAGTTATATATATCATATCATGAAGGTTTTATATGCAAGAAAAATTAAAATGGGCCTACCTTTCCATAACAGGTTCTCCATTGCTTAAGAACCCTTACAGAGCCATTAGTCTAATGTAAATATTATGTACTTGTGTGAGAAATTAGGTGGAAATATAGAGTAAAATGATATATTCTATCCCTATTTATTATCCTAATATACTACAATGGACGTCATATCTATCATGAATTTAACTGTGGGGTTTGAGCTTCAACTAGAATAGGAGATGTGCCAAAGATTAATCATGTATGTTAGTGTGATTTTGAATTTTGATTTTATAATTACCTTTTGATCATTAACAATTTTTTTCTATGATTTGGATTTTAAATATTTATTGTTTTTTTCCTCCTCTACATGGATTTGGAAAAATAGTCATGAGTGATATAAGTAACAAACACAAGAAAGCTTACACTTTGGTTAAAATAAAGTACTTAAAGACTATGTCATCTTAATATATTACTAGATTTTCCCAGAAGTAATTCTTAAATATCAATACTAACCTATATGTTATTTTAGATGAGAAAAGATAAGGAATAAATAATAATCATTAGATATCAATGTATGTAAGCAAAGGTACAATGATGAATATCCTTTGTAGATGATCAAAAAGGAAATATGATATTGTTGGTTGTGGCATAAATTCCATGTAAAATAAATATATATACTATTTAACAATTAAGATAGAATAAAATTGAATGTAAGGAAAAATTATCCCAAGATAGGGGAAATAAGGAAATTATTTCCCAATATAAATTAGCATAAATAAAGAGTAAACTTTGGAAACATCCAAATGATTTAGTTAAAAATCAATGTTTGTAAGATGAATGATCATAAATGCATGAATTATTTTATAAAAAAATTTAAGTCATGAGATTTATATATAAATAATAAGTCATAAATGTTGTAGTGAAATGTAAATATCAAATCCAAGTTATATGAAAATGTGAATAAAATTATGATGTATCACAATAATGTGCTAAAAAATGCTAATATATTTCATGGCATACATCATCAATAACATTGGATAAATTCCAATATAATTAGAATATGAATTTAATCATAGTATCTTATATATTTACAAAAATTATGTAAATTCTTCTTGATGTACTATATCTATGGAGTAAGTAGGTATGATATAAGGAGGATGAGAATGTGGCATATACTATGAAGGATAATAAATGTAAGGAACTAGTAATACAATGTGACTGATCCTTAGATCTATGGTAATATGTGGGTTACGGGTAAGACTGAGAATGTCTAAGAATGAAAGTGAATACAATGTTGAGAAGATTATAGTGTAGGTCATGGTAAATCATGAAAGTGATGCTATAATACTCTACACCTGTCTGTGTGATGTGTATCACATTGATGAAAAATAAAATAAACATATGCATGTTTAGGAAATATTCTAAAAATATCTTATGAGGAGGTAGGTTGTTATTAGTAGGAGACTATATAGTTTATGAATGAAGTGCATCAATGTAATGTCAAATTTTTGATAATGCATAGATGTATGCATGTTTGTGCCATGAAAAAAAAATGAATATAAGACTGGCTAACTATGGAGGTTAGATATATATGGTAGAGGTGGAACCTAATCCCCACTAATGTGATAAAAATATATTATGTGCATGAAAATCCTTAGCCTAATTATTGGAAACCTTATGTAATTCAAAATATGTCTCATATTCCTATCATGTAGGTAGGGGATCAAATTTAGGAAATGGTAATATACCATCAACATCAGTAGAATAGCCTAGATTAGTATAAATACTAGGCTCTACATATGTGAGATAATATCTCAATATAGGTTGGCATAATGTGGTCAATATATAAAGTTAGAGCATGCTTGAAGGATTAGAAAATTTGGTGAACCAATATGGTCCTATCATGGTAGGTTCAAAAGTGAAAAATGAGGAGTGGATAGTATATGATCCATATCGTACCTATGGACATCAAGTAAAGAATAAATAATGTCAGGTGAGATATAAGAAGGAGGAACTAAGTCCATATAACTAATACTATGTAAATGTGATGAATGTAGTAAAGAATAATGATATCTAAGTATTTATGCATCTTTAGCTTGATCAAAAATAGTTAAAAGGGATAATATAATTAATATACATCATCATAATAAAGATTATAAAGATTAATAGTGCAAGAATTGATGATTTTATTGGTTTAATAAGGATGAGAAATGGGTTATTTTGGCATCACTATGGAACTAAAAATTTCATACATTATAGTTTGGTGAGATATAGGTCATAGAGAAGGGGATAATTAAGTAAGTATGCATGAAGGAAGATATGAAATTTTTATTTTCAAATTAT
The DNA here is from genome assembly GCA_037957365.1 of Torreya grandis. Classification (NCBI taxonomy): domain Eukaryota; kingdom Viridiplantae; phylum Streptophyta; class Pinopsida; order Cupressales; family Taxaceae; genus Torreya; species Torreya grandis. The sequence continues at coordinate 619,543 of JARHVA010003748.1, read as the reverse complement.
CTCATCATGTTCATCATCATTAAAATCTAATACATTAGGTGGTATACTATCCATAAGTTTAGGGTGTCTATTATAACCTCTATTAGATTTAATGGGATAATTAAAATGCTGATATTCATGAAAATAAATTCTAGGTAAAGGTTATAGGGTAGGTATTTTTAAAACACCATATTATTGGACATCAAAATTCCAACGGTTCATGTCTCTTTGAATATTATCTATAGAACCATTGTGAGGAAATTTAACACATTGGCATTAGATGATGTTGTAAGCATAATCACTAAGATGGGGGTTGAATTATTATTTAAAAACTTTATTTCAATTAAATTTTAACATTATTTGAACCATTAAATCAATATAGTGATATAGAAATGCATAAAGTACCATTCACATGAGCAAGAAACAAGAAAACACATATATGAGTGGGAAACCCTCAAGGGGAGAAAACCCAATATGATATATAAAAATGGAATACTATCCTATAAAAAATATAAAATTCTATTGATCATGGACTCAACTTATATTACCAACCCCAATAAAGTCAAGCACCCACTTTACTAGGCTTTAGCAATCACCTACTTGCAAAGAAGCACCAATTCCCTAAGTGACTCAGCACCAACTCAACCACCTCATAATTTTTTTATCACATTCATATATATGTTCTTATATTATGGTTTATAACTCATTTAAATACCTCATTATACTCAAATATTCAAGATTTTATTCACTTGTTTTGCATATATCAAATAGGCCTAAAGTACGTTGTATATATACTAGTCTCATGGTCACAACCATTTGGACAACCACACACCTTTAAAATCTTAGGTTAGACAAAAAATAGGTCTTAAGAAATATTATTAAAATTATTCAATAACAATTTTAAATAATTTTTGTCTTCCATAACTTAATTAGGCCTTAATCCTCCTTTAGGTCACACTGAGACCTAATTGCATTATGTTTATCTTCTTAATGCCAAAAACTTGATCTTCTTGAAATAAAATGTCTATTTTCAATAATAAAAAGCCATTAAAACACTTATTAAATTAAATATTTTAATATCCTTCATGATTTATTAGACCTGCATCCTTTGTTCATACCATGAAATCTCTTTTAGGATAAACTTCCCTATAAGGTATGTGTACCTCAAAAGTCTATCTTACAAAAAAGAAGCTTAAAAAACCTTAAGATACTCAATTATGATAAATGAAAAAAGTAAAAATATTATCCATGACCTCATAAAAATATTATCCATGACCTCATATTCATCACCAAATTATTATAACACCTTCACTTTAGGAGATAAAGGCTCAAGAACATCTCTGTAACATGCTCACTTAGAACTACCAATTCACCTTATAAAGTAGTCATGATGAATTAGACCTCCAGTGCATATTTAGACACTTTTTATGACTCATGATTCATAAAAATAGTCATATGATATATCCAAAACATTTTTAGATATAAAAATAATATTTTCTAATGGCAAATATTGGTCTTGTAGACCAATTTCTTGACCTTATATCTCGTAGTCCTATCTGAACTAGACATGCCATTTTGTGAGTAAAATTTTCACCATATACATTGACCTAAAAAGATTATAAAAAGAATTATCATGATATAAAATTCATAAATTAATTATTCATGAACTTTATTGCATCGATCTATCATGCACAGTCCATCAAATCTATCTCTTCATCTCTACCTAGGTTTGACACTATTCACACCATTAGGTCTATCTACAAATGGCTTACTTAGATGACCAAATTAGAATAATTGAATGATATAAAATATACATAAATAATCATGGACATGTAAAATTATTCTGTATCTTCCTCTACCATCAATTTTATTTTTTTGACCAATTCAATTTTTGAGAGCCATAACAACTTGATAAATAGGCCTTTATTTGTACATTTTATCTCTCATCTGACTAACCACCACCACCTAGAGGTTCCTAAAAGAGTTTAATACATCATATAAAATATTATATAGGAATTTTAATCCATATTAAGCTATTTTGAACAAAATATTCATATCAAGTCCTTATGAGGGTTTTAGGGAGGTTTAACATAGGTTTTGGTGTTAACAATTACTCATAAAGGACTGCCACTTGAATCTAAAACTAATGCTTGCATATATTAGATAAGAACCTTTCCAATATATACTTAATATATAAAACTACCATGTAGAGGTTACACATGCCAATGAATGTTTGAAAGTGCTTCTCAAGTTTTAGACCTCATTTTATGAGCTTGAGAAAGCCTGAAATAGTGATTCATGCACTTTTATTTCAAATCTTGACCTCAAACTTTGTGATCATACCTAAAAAAATTATCTTATCTCTTTACATGCTCACATGTGCATTATTAACTTGAAATCTGATCTTCATACCTCATGAGGCTAAGTAGGTTCTAAGAATGATCTAGGTGTAGACTTAGATTGAAGGTTTTATCCTTATAGGCTCACCTTAAAACTCTCATGAGTGATGATATACCTTATTCACATTCTCAAACAATGCCATACAACCTTCATATGTGTGTGTTAATTTATATTTAAATGCACATGAATCTTTATTTCATGACTAGACTTCCTATACACTTGACATCAATGAATTGTACCTTTTATGTATGCATAACACATTAGTTGCCTCCAAATTCTATCTTTCTCTTTTTATCATGACAACATACTTATATGCACCTTATCACATCACACACTACTAATTATCCTTAAAAACCTTTGACATTAACCTTCACAAGATGCACCTTTGACATCAATTATAATACTCAGTAGATGAAATTATAGCTCTCATGTGATGTTTCCAATGTCTATTGAGTAAGATATTATATGATAGTGGGAAGTTAAATATCATGACTTTAATATGAATTGTGAAAGTAATAAATATGATAGGAAGCTAAACATACCTTATTAAATGCATTTATATTCTATCCTACCCTCACCATGTACTTTGGGTATATTTAAGATTGAATTATGAATATCCAAGTGTTTTAATGAAGTCAAGGGATGCAACACAAGTGATTGGATTTTCATCAATCAAAATGTGATTAAATTGGATATCGCAAAATTAGAAACTAATGAATAGAAAATGATCATCCACACAAAGTAATATTTTATCATGAATCATTAAAATGATGGCAAATTTGAGTGAAAAATAAGTATCTATAGTTTAATCAACATATATAGACATTTATTCATAGTGTTAGAGAATATTATCCTTATACCTAGACAAAGTAACTTCTTGCCCCATATGTGGAGGTTGAGGGATATTAATTTCAAATAAACTTTTTTGTTAAATGACTATGATGATGAGGGGAAGTCATCATGAGTTAGATAAAATGAATTTGAGATGAGAGGCAAGAAAGTTAGGTTATAGGATCCCATTCATCATATTGTAGTCATATCAGATGTCCAAATTGGTAGTTTTAGTGTGGCTTGTGACACCCCATCCATAGGTCCATCTTGCATCCTCTTAAGACCCTTTTAGACACCTTTTTGATCATTACTAGTCATCCAAAACCTTATAAACCCTAATTACACCTAAGTCAGGTAGTATTCCTTAAGACAATCCTATTCCCCCAAGTCTTGAGCCTATAGGACAGGAGCACCAAATTTGGACTATAGCACTAGACCCCAAAGTGTCTCATTTTTGACCCTCCTAACCATTTGTACTTTGAGCCCTAATGATCATTTCCATCTAGTCCTTATCATTAGCTAGGTTATCTTAGCATGAATACATCTAACCCATGACCAATTATTCCCTATAAAATACCACTCAAATCTCATTTATAAAAGAGGTTACAAAACATATAAAGAAATCAAGAATACAAACAAAAAACTGAGGAAAACTTACCTATTCTCTATATACAATCACACAACATAGCTACACACCCACTAAAATTCTCATACCAGTCCCTAACCTCCTCAAACACTATTAATTTGGCATTTTGCATCTGCATCACACTATTACACAAAACACACTAGGTGGGAGAACTACATATGGCTTGATCCTTCATCAGAGTATTGGTATGCAGGTAGTGTGCCCACATAAGGGGTGTGGATTACATGTTTAGTGAATATTACACACTAACCCCCCTCTTTCTGAAGTGATTCAAATATCATTTTATCAAACATGATGGAGGGTTAGGGTTTGAAGATAAAATCAGGTCCACAATGAGTTTCATCAACAACCAATGCTTGATTTTTCACAAATAGGCTCATACAAGCACAATGCAACTACCCAAAAAAATTTACATCTCTATGATCAGTTTGGAAATAGATAATATCATTAGACACCAAAGCATCCACTTTTCAACACTCCTATCCTTTCACTAAATGAAAGCTAGATTTAGGTTTATGAGACCTTCCCAGTCTTGCACAACCATTTTCAACCTCTATATCAGCTGTCTCAGTCTATTTTATAGCTAAGTTATATTTCATCATATTTATTACTATTTTTAGAAAGATGAAAAAGAAAAACAATAATACAAATCAGGACTATAATTATTGTTGTACTCTGTACTAATTTATTATTGCTATCTCTCATGTGGAATGGTCTTTATAATCATATATCTATACAACTTATAACTCTACTTACATGAATTTCATCCCATATACATGGTTTCTACCTAGATGTATCTAAATTTTTGGCTACTTTTGAGTATCTCCCTATCACTACTAGACACAAGAAAACACTAGTAGTTATATCTATTCCTCCTCCCTTCAAACTTGGTTTACCTAGATCTTATCCTACACCTAATATCAACTCTATGCCTATATTAGATCATGTGGTACATGTTATCACCCAAGTTTATGAAGATAGGTAGGTTTATTACACCCATGGCTATAGATTTGTCATTTAGGTTAGCACCCCTTCTAATACATTTTTAGCTCCTCCAACAGTTATAGTTCTTCCTCTAGTTTGAGATTCAGACATAGTTGAGGCCTCCCTCATTAGTACAAAGAGTTCATACACTTCTATAGATGCCTCTCTTAGAGTGACTACTATGTCAATGATAGTTTTAGGACTTGAAAATTTTTAGCTACAATATTCACACCCAAGGTAGTATAATTGAGGTCTCTTGTCTCTACACATAGAGCACATTTTCAAAGAGATTATTATACTATCAAATGGGTCCTTAAGAGCCCCATAGTTGTATCCACTTCTCACAGTTATAGGGGGACTCCACAATAAATTTATACTATAGATATTTTAGAGAAATTATGACATACACATCTTTTAGAGTCATAGTCTCAACCCTTCCATCATGCTTCATGATCATGCATGATCCCTCTCCTTGATATAGGATAACATGATATGAATCTCTTATGAGACTCATTAGTTAGTATCATTTCTTCTCAATCTTTCTTGTACATAATTTCTCAACTTACTTGTACATAATTTATTTTTGTTTTCTTATACATAGTGCATTTTTGATTAATTATAAATAGATTATTTTAAAATACCAAAAACAATACAATATTTCAAAATACTAAAAACAATATAACATATCAAAACAAAAAAATTCAAATAACTCAAAATGCCAAAAGCTTTTCAACTCTATACATTATCCATGATTTGCATTTCTACTACCATGTTAGACTTACATTTTTCTATTCTATGCCATTGTTTATCAATTTATCTATATTACCATGCTTCACTTGATCTTCTTTGAGTGTGTACAGTGACATCCAGATCATTGATTGCTTCACTCTACCCATTGAGAATAATCCTAATTTTACATTTGAGACATACATTGACATATCTACCCATTGGGGGCATATTATACATAACTATACCATATAGGTTATGTCATTCCTAAACCACACACACTAATTATCATGTTGATGTACATTACTTAATATCTTACATAGATTATTCTACCAACACTCACTAGTATATAACACTTGTGTATTTTTTAGTATCTACCTACTCTTGTACTATATGTTTTACATACTTTCAATTATTTTTTTGATTAGATAGATACATTAATATTTATAACATATACATGCCTTCCTTTCTTGATTTGAGTATTTAGATGTGATTGCATTTATCTGTTCCTATTTTTTTACTTGTGTGTGCCTTAAGATATTTGCTAATGTCCTTTACTTGTACTCTTGTATGTGCTTGTAGCCCTCATGCCAATCTTGATTATTTGAAATTATATGTGTATGTGGAAATTTTAACATGCCTTGTATGCTTGTTTTCCTAGTTTGAGTGACATGTGCCCATGTCCTTTGTTTTCTTGGCCCCTTGGCCTCTTTTATATGCTTCTTGGTTCTTGCCTTGCATGCTCATTTGCTTATTTGATTATCAATTATTTTCAATGCCATGATCCACATCATGCATTATCTTGCCTTATTGGATGCCATGATGGAAATAATGCCCCATCCCTCTTTAAAAACTAAATAGATTTATAGTTTTAGTTTAGTATACTACACATGATATTACATTGTTACATCTATCTAGGCATACCCCTATTGATATAACAATATCCAATACAAACTATGTTATATCTTGAGACATCATTTGGATTATCATTGATATATCATGTATTTTGTAGTATAACACACTTACATGGCTCTTTATTCTAAGGGATGTCATTACAGGGTATTCATTCCTACCCTTATAAGAGGGGGAAATAAATAGGGGGTTTGTCATGTAGATCAGAGCCTTTTACCAGTCAAAAATCAATTTTCAAAAAACTTAGAACAATAATCAAAATTCAAAACATGTATAACAGAACAAAAAAATAGTGAAAAATAAAAAATAGTCATAAAAAATATTAAAGGACAAGAGCATTAGAATTGGACAACAACGTTGGACACCAAAGTGTTTGCTTCTTGAGCTCCTATCCAAATAGCCAAAAACCTAAAATTTTTAGAAATAGATAAAAAAGTAAGGTCAATTATAGTTTTTAAAGCTATAGTTTAGTTTAAATTGGATAGTTTCAATATAATTTTACTTATATTATCTAGATATAAGGGGAATCATACCTGGCATGATGGCTCTCACATCTAATTTCAAATTAAGCCGTTGGTACAACTTCTAGATCAGAATCCATGTTTTAGACACCAACGACTAGGGGCAATGTGTGCACCACATTTACCTTCTTTTATTTCTAGTTAATTATATTACCTAGGTATTTTTAGTATTTATGTTCCTTATTATTTTTTCAAGTGGTTGGCATCATTTTAGAGTGGCTTTCATATAAGTCTAATTCTTAGTTTTAGAGTGGCTTTCATACAAGGCTAATCTCCACCTTTTAGAGTGGCCAAAATTGGTCTAGTTCTCAGTACACATTTAGATATCCCTGCCTCATTTTCATATTATAGAGAATTCATGGGATTTATGAACCATATAATATGACATATATTCATACCGGTATTAGTTCATAGTTCACACTTAGTGGGAAATAATGGAGCTAAAGGACTAGCTTGCCTTTGTATTCTTGAGCCACCTAATCAGAGTGATTAGACATATAGTCCAAACATTGACTAACACACACATGATCACATAACTTCACTACATAGTGGGTGATGATGGAGCCAAAGGGCTAGCCTTTATATTCTTGAGCCACCCTCAAGGAATTGATCATTCAAATCTATTCATGACATTACTCTTGGTACAACACACACCCAATATCACTCAACATCACTCAATATCACTCAACATCACAATAGATTTTGTATTAGTTTATGTACCTAATGAGGTGTATTGATTCCTTTCTCTTCCTCTCTCTTTTACCCAAACTTTATACATAATTTATTTAGACATAACGTGTCTAGTAAGAACTGCTCTACTCCTTGTTTTATATTGTATATTTATGCTTCAGACTATGCTCTCTCTATGCACACTCAAAATCATAAATATTCATGGGATTTACCCTTGCAAGTTTGTTTAGGTATGCTTTCTATTTTTCATTTATCCTAGTATTTCACTTTATTCCATCACTAGAATAAAGCGGGGGGGGGGAAATATAGTCATATAAAATGTCTAAATTGGTAGTTTGAGTGTGGCTTGTGACAGCCCATCCATAGGTCCTTCTTTCATGATTTTTTGACCCTTATAGACACATTTTTACTCTTCACTAGTCATACAAAACCTTTTAATCCTTTATTCCACCTGAGTCAAATAGTATACCTTAAGCCAATCCTATTCCCCTAGATCTTTAGCCTATAGGACATGAGTGCCAAAATTAGAATACAATGTTGGACCCCAAAGTGTCCCATATTTAGTGCTCTTATAAATTTTAAATTTGAGCCCTAATGGTCATTTCCATCCCATCCTTATCCTTAATTAGGTTAGCTTAGCATGAATACATCTGACCCATGACCAATTATTCCCTATAAAATCCCACTCAAAGCTCATTTAGAAAGGAGGTGATACAAATTATAAAGTAAGCAAGAGTGAAAACAAAGAACTAAGGCAAACTTCCTTCTTATCTACATACAATCACCCAACATAGTTGCACACCTACTCAAATTCTCATACCAATCATTAGCCACTGCAAACACTATCAATTTGTCATTTTTCATCCACATCACACTATTTCAAAAAACAAACTAGGTGGGGGAACTAAATAAGGCTTGATCCCTCTTCGGATTAATGTGATTAAATTTTTAGTGCATATTACACACTAAACCCCCTCTTTCTCAAGTGATTTAAATATCATTTTATCAAGCATGATGGAGGGTTAGGGTTTGAAGATAAAATCAGCTCCATAATGAGTTTCATCAATAATTAATGCTCAATTTTTCATAGGTAGGATCACATAGGCAAATGCAACTACCCAAAAAAGTTTAAGTCTCTATGATTAGTTTGGACAATAGTAGGAATGGAAAACAATCTCAGACACCAAAGCATCCACTTTTCAATGCTCCTATCTTTTTACCAAATGAAATCTATATTTAGATTTACAACACCTTCCCAATCCTACACAACTATTTTCAACCTCTATATTAGCTATCTTAGTCTATTTTCTATCTAAGTTATATTTTTTATTATTTATTTCTATTTTGACAAAGGTGAAAAAGACAAAAAATAATACAAATCAAGGCTATAATTATTGCTATACTCTGTACTAATATATTAATCTAGACCCTTAAATAAAATAGGAATAAAACTCCATTATTTCCCAAAAAGTTAAATCACATATCTACTAATAATCATATCTGATAAAGTTGCATAATGTTGAAGCAAATCCATGAAAGTAGGAGTGAAAATGAATTTATATTCATGAGGAGTAGATGTATGTTGGTTGGACTTGGTGAGTATAGTTTATCCATGTAATCGAAAGTGTGTTGAGGTAGTTAATGTGATTTATGGCCTAGTTGGGTTAAGAAAAAACTCCATTGAGATTGTTGATGTGATATGTGAAGATGTAAATATATACTCATCTTTTTGGGTTTCCAATTTTCATATCTAATCAGTACACATGTTTCAAGATCATTTTTTTAGTAGTCAATGAGGTCAAATATTTTAAAATTTTCTCATGGTGATATATAAATGTCATAATATTGTAATGGAAAATATAGTACACATATATGGGGTATGGTTTGTAAAATATGTAGTTATGAAAATCCAATTTTGTGCTAATTTTTACTTGATCATTTTCTGCATCTCTCAATTGCTAAATCTACCTAGTGAGCACTTTTGATTCCCATTTACACAAGATCAAATGAAGTACAAATTACATGAACATTTGTATTATTTTTATTTAATATCATGAGAAGTTAATTCACTTAGTTTCATAGCTACGTGAGTCACTGGTGAAAATTTATTATGGTGTGAAGTGACCCTTATGGGAAGATTCAACACTCAACCAACTTATACTAGAAAACACTCAGAGGGCAAGTCACAAGGGTTATTTGATCATTAAAAAAAATAAAAATACCATTTTTAGTATATTTTCAAGATATTTATGTAAATATAAGATATGATGGGTTTTACTCATATATTATGCTATGATTTTCCATATTTTCATTTTTTGAAGGTGTTGATGCAACTATGTGCGACTGTGGGTTGGTTTTTTTGCCATATCTTTTGATCCACATCTCAATTTTTTTATTAGAGTTATTAAATTATAAATATGAATTAGTAATATTTTTAATGATGTTATTTTCAAATTAAATAAATTTATATTTAAAACTGATCAACGTCATAGCTAAAATGGTGGTTATTGGTCCTCAAGAGGCCTTTTTAGGCTATGTTGTGAGCAAAGCTTCAAGTTCTAGGTATAATGGAGTTAGAAATAGTTGTATAAGTGTATTTAAGGTTATTTATCATATATTAATGTTGAGTAAGGCATTAAAAGTCACCCTCAAGGCCCCCAATCATTAAATGTTAAGATGATAAGCTTGCACAAGTGTTTAGAGCCTTCTAGAAGACCAAATGAGAGATGTGATGAATTTGGAAAGTGGGAGAGGTTATGTGAAATTGAGGAAGGTTTTTAGAATCAGATTAAAGAACTAAATGGGGATTATATAAGAAAAAATACTTTTAGGTAGTTAGAGTGGATGGTGACATCATCCAAGATAAGAAGCTTTTAGCCCAAAAGTGCCTAATAGGTCGAATTAGACCTTTTGGTGCCTTTTGGAGCTTAGTAACTGAAAGGTATAGCTAAAAGACAAATTGAAAGAGTTAAAATAAGACTAAGGAGATTCCCTCCATTTCCTACATTGGAAATCAAATATGAGAGCTTGGATAGTGGTTATAAATTGATTTATTGAAAAGATAATGTTTTCTCCCTTCTCCCCTCTTCCTCCTCTTCCCTAGATCTCCCATTTTTGGGCTCATTTGAAAGGGACTCTAATTTTACAAGTAAAAACATTATCAAAATTTGTATGAAATACCTCTTGAATTAATAAGATCATTTTTCACATATTTCTTGCCTCTAAATTGTGTTTAGCAAGCTTGTGCATGATGGCATTGTGAATAAGTGTTCTTTCATATCAATTGTTCTTCTTTCTTTCCTATTTTTAGGTATTTTCATATTAGTTATAGGTCTGAACTTGAGCTTTTTCTGACATTAATGGATTCTTGGTGTGAATCTTATAATTCCTCTTTTCTTGATTTATTGCTTAGTGAGCCTAGTTTATGAAAAACTTATGCAAATTAGTTAGTTTTTGAGATTGTGTGAGCAAGGATTATATTATGTTACACCAGTGTTCATTTTCATGCTTATGTGAGTCTCAATAAATTTGGTGTATTACCCTTTTATCACTCTTAGTTACCCTATATCTCACTCTCTACCCCTTTTCCAAGTAGAAGTATTAGTTTAGGTGATATACCAAGAGGAAGGTGGCCTTCTCTAGAGGTTCAACCTCACTACAGGATACCCATAGCTTGATGTTGTTCCCATTTTATGGCTTTGTTGGAGAGATCTTGAAGAACACTCTCTAAGGGTATAAATTAGTGCCATAATAGAAGCCACTTAGAATAAGGGCATGGAAAGTGTGTATATAATCATGGGTGCCAATAAGACCATCACTAGTAGTATTTTTGTTTTTATATCTCACCAAAATGAAAGTTCCCATTAAATGGTGTAAAGGCTTGAATTATATTACTAAGAAATCTTGAAGTTTGGATTCATCAAGGGATTCTTATAAATATTTTAGAGAGAGGGTATTAACATTGTTTTGGAGCTTGGGATAAACAAAATTAGTGAACAAACAGAGGATATTATATTCTAACATGTTACATTTAGCTTTTTTAGTAAGGATTTCCATCATTTAATGAAATCTTGAGTAGTTTCATATTATTCCTATTTACAATTGATATAATGAGCTGACTTATTTGTAGGTATATCATTGGTTTAAGAATCCTAAACTAATCTATTGACCAAGTCTTATAAACTATAAATAGTTCTAGAGTTTAGTTTGATATACAAATCTAGGGTATCATATAAAAAGGTTTTATCTAGAAGTTTGATAGTAGTAAAGTTGTTTAGCTTAATCTAGTCTTTATAAATGTTTCTAAATGATTACAAATGTAAATCAGGATTAGTAGATCCATTATAGTTAATAGTAGGAGTAATATCACCTAAACTATATTAGTAATTTAAGGGATTAATGGTTCATTTTGAATGTGTTTGATGACTTTGTTAAGAAGTGGTGGTCAAGGAATAAGATTACCCTGTGCATATCTAAAGGAGGTAGGGGGAGTTGGGTGGGAGTTTGAACTTTACACTCACCATTGAGTAGGTTAAGGATGAATGTGTAATTGTAAAATTTGATTTTGCATTTGCATCATTTGATTAGAATTCTCGATTTAGAAATTATTCATTTGATTCATGGATTTTAATAGGATTTTAGTTAATGTTGATGGTTGGTTAGCTATCAGTAATAACATGAGATGCATTACTAATAATAGATTAAGATTCACTAATAGTAATAGCTTAAGATGCACTCATAGTAGTGTTAATTTGGGTGCTATGAGTAGACCCACTAGAGTAAAGACTTGCCATAGTAGTAGCTATACTAGGAAAGGTAAAAGAAGAAGGAATAAAGGAATTTGTATATTTATTTTCCATAAATCATATAGAAAATATATGTGGTGGTGAAGAGGAACATCCTATGTAGGGTCCCATAATGAGGTTATATATTATTATGGGATCCTTACACCTATGTTGAGAGTTTTCATCAATGAAAATGATCATTTTGGGAATATATTTAAGATCACTTTCATCCTCTATGATAGGCATATGTGGAGGATAATTAAATGGATAAAGAGTTTTTTAAGGAGGTGACCCATAGTTTTTAGTTCTAGTGGCATCATGAATGTTTCTTACATATGATTTTTTTTATATAAGTATAAATAAGGTGAGAATTAGGATGTTTAGGGGAATTAGTAAGATACATCATGTTATGTTTGGTTATTTATTCAGACTTGTCAAAGATATGTTTCACGATGGAGGGTTTATATTGTATTAAATAACATAAGAAAATAAAAAATACACTATATCAATTGTGGTTTATATAGTTATACATATATATGTGTGAATGATAAATTAAGTTGAGCTTGGTCAATATAGTTAAATTTGGGAAAATTGAAGACTATTAAGAAAATGTACTATATCGAGCCTAGTCGACATAGTTACATAGAAAAAATGTGAAAGGATAGATTGCATTGAGATGGTTTGATGTTTTCAAGTTTATAAAAATAAAAAAATAAATGTATGATGTCTAACCTAGTTAATGTAGTTATGTAGGTAGAAAGTTAAAAGAATAGACTATATCAAGCTGGGTTGATGTAGTCAAGTCTATAAAATTTAACTAAAATAGTAAATGTACTATATCAATCCTAGTCAATGTAGTTGGGAAAAAAAGAGAATGAAAATGACCAAGAAATGTACTATATTGAGCCAAGTTGATATAGTCAGGTCTATAAAATTTAATAGAAATAGTAAATGTACTAAATAAAGTTTGGTCAATGTAATTACACATGTATAAAGGTGAAAGAATAAACTATATTTAGTTAGATAGATGTAGTTAGGTTTGAATTTTTTTAAATAAATAGTAAATTTACTATGTTGAGATAGGTTGATGTAGCTATATAGAGTGATATGTTTAGGTCAAACATATATCAATCCTGATTGATTTAGTCAGATTCAAGGAATTTTTTAATAGTATCAGGAATGGACTATATTATTCAAAATTGATAGAGTCTAATAATTAGAGTGAAATTAAAAATTAAAAACTATTCTAAAACTAGTTGATGTAGACTATTCACACATAAACAACTATATTATCCTGGTCAATGTAGTTAGAACACACAACACAACAATATCAACACTAGACAATATAGTTTACAATACAAAATTCAATAACAATAAATAAATTGGAAATTTAACTATTTTTACTAACTAGTAATTTATATAAAATGAGGACCAGGTAGATGTACTAAAAGGATGTGACCGATTTGTAGTCTCTCAAAGATATTTATCTATTAGATAGTGTTGACTTGATATTTTTATATAATTGACTATGGAGTAAATATCATTCCCATGTCTCACTAAAATTAGTTTTAGGACTAAGCTAAGAGTAACTTACTATATTTAACTGATTATTGGTGCATTACAAAATCAACCAAATGGTTGGCTTCCTAAGTTTCAATAAAAGGAGAATCCTAGGCATTTCTTAAATAGCTTGAGGTATGTGGAAACTAAATTTCATGTTTAAAATTTTATTATGTCTATGAGTATTTGGGAAATCCCCTCATGCCATGATGTCTATACACTATATACAAGCATTATAAATAAAACACTATGTAGCCCTTCATGACAGTAGCTAAGTAATTTTAAATTACTAGAACACAATTTCTAGGGAAAACCAATCAAAGAAAAAATAAAGATGAAAATAAATTTATGAATTTTATTGAATAAAAATAAATTTATGAATTTTATTGAATAAAAATAAATATAAAATTAACTTTTAATCAAATATTTTATTAATTACTTAAAATTAAAACTAATTTGTATTATTTTTGCTAAAAATAAATCATGTAGAAGTATATTAGCATAGGCCGATGTAGTTTTTTAGAAAGTACAAAAATGTATCAACACATTGATGTAGTTTGTGTAAAAATAACTAATAAATGGTAGAATAAACTAGATTGGACTAGGCTGATATAGCTTAATAATTTCAAATATGAAAATAGATAAGTATCAACTAGGGTTTATGTATTTTTTAAAGTAGATAAAATATTTTTATAACCATATCATCTTGGTCAATATAGTTTTATGTGAAGAATTATTATTTGATAGAATGTAAATTTTAAAGTAATATATGAACTAACTTGATTAAATAAATTGATTTTAAATATGAATAATATTTTATCAATCTAGTTTAATAAATTTTTTATAAAAATACCTAGAAGATAAATCTAGATCAACATAGGTCGATGTAGTTGGATGACTAGAGATAATTCAGATCTGAGTGAGAAAACTAGATCATCCTAGATCAAGGTAGCCTACTAAGAAGCATAAAATTAATATTGCATTGACTTACATCAATGCATTTTCCTTGTAAAACATACATAAATTAGAATGGATCGATATGGGTCAATGTAGTTTTTAGAAAATAAAGGAAAATAAATTAGAGTAATATAATTAGATCATCCCTGGCTGAAAGAATTTATTGTTTGAAAAAAAACATAAAATTAGACTAGACTAACCGACATTGATGTAGTATATTTAAAATAAACACATATAATTAAAAATTTAATGGCCTATTATGATGTATGTTTTCCTATTAATAGATAGAGGTTAAACTAGATCAACCCATGTTAATGTATTCTATAAAAAAAACATAGGAAAATAAAATTACATTGATCTATGTTGTTATATTTTTCTAAATGAATAAAAAGAAATGGTTAGTTCATGTTGGGTTCACTAGAATGTATGAAACTAATTTAGATATACCTATAACTTATATTTCATAATATATCTAGACTTAAAGAAGGTAAATAAACTAAAACACATTGGATACTTAACTATATTGGGGTATTACCAATTGGATCCACTAAACCTATCTAGAGGAACACTTATCACACAAAATCAATGGAGATAGTTCTAAAGCCTCTAAAAAATAAATATAATGTAATAACCCTAACTATATATCTAACAATAATAATAATAATAATAATAATAATAATAATAATAATAATAATAATAATAATAATAATAATAATAATAATAATAATAATAATAATAATGGAATTATTCTAATATAGTGTTACCAAAGCTTACAACATAAATAAGGGAGATGGTTAAAATAACAATAAAAGAAGTAGGGAACTATGGTAGGAAAATGGAGGATTAGGTTACCTAGGGTGGAGAATGGAAAGTTTGAATAACCTTAAAGCCTCACTAAGTTTAAGTTTATAGGATAATGAAACAAGTAGTTATACAATTAAAACTATTGATTGTGCAATATCTATCTACTAAATGAAAGAGATAAAATTAAAAATACATACCTTGAATAGAACCCGTCGAGCCTTAATTTGTTGCTTGGAAAATGGTTTTTTACAAGAGGTTTTTATGGTTTTAAGGATCATAATGGTTGAAATTAGATTTAGGGTAAAATACTTATTCTACTTGCATCCAAGACTCCACATGACAAGTTATTTACTTTCAAGACTAGATCTAAGTAATGGATTCTCCCAAATGTATACCAAAGAAAAATTATAAGAAATAATAGTGTAAAAATGAATGTTACTCTTTATTGGATTAAAATGAGACTTGTATCTATAGAGGTGATCTGACTCAAAATCCTTCTATAATTCTAATCAACAATATCATCCCAAATTAACATAGTTTAAAATTTTATTATTTACACTCAAACTAGGTCATCATTAGTCAACCTAGTTATGAAGCATGCAATACAAGTTTTATAAATACATCGATTTAGGAAAATCTAATTTAAATTTTGGTAAGAACCAAGAATACTACATCAAACTAGGTAGATATAGTAAAAAAAGATAGGTCTTGGCTTAGTTAGGGGCTATTCAGTAGAAAGATTACTTAGGAGATCAAGTGTGTTTTTTTAGTGGATATAGGCATGATATATTTAGGTAAATTTTTTGTAAAGAACTAGTGATATACCCACCCCTTTCTAAACACAATATTTAAGACACACTCAAAGAGATTGAAACTTTTATAGGTTGTTAAAAGAGAGAAAGCATCAATAAATGATAAAGTTGTAAAAAAATTATGTGTATTTAATGAGTATTTTACAATGAAACTCTAAAGTTCTTAGTATATTCAATTATTGAGTTAGGGACCACTTTGAACATTTTGTAGATTTCAATATTTACCTAACCCCAAGAGAAAATAATAGAGTGATTAATTCAATGGCTTCAACTTAAATAGTTTCATTTATTTTAGCAAATATGATGTTGAATAAATTGAAAAATTTCATGTTTTCAATAATAAGGATTAAATATTACATTTTCAATGAGTAATGATGAATTCAAGGATAAAATTTTAGATGATAAAGGTCATCAATAATAAATTAATGTTTAAGAGGACAATGTGATTGAGTTAAAGATTAAAATTATTCTTAAATTTATGATTTCCCTTGAAATATTATTTGATTTGAAAAAGGTATATTATAATCTGATTCATATAAGAAAAATGAACTTGAGGAGAAATATTATGAGAAATTAAATTTAGGAACACAAGGAAACCCTCAAATAATAAGTATTGATAATTCTCTATCCAAGGATGAAATTATAAAATTTATTAACTTTTTGATAAAGTTAAAGGATGTGCTTGGTGGCCTTATGATAATTTACATTATTTTAATATAAAATCATGACTCACACTATTCCCTTGGAACCATATTTTAATCCTTTTAGGAAGAATCAAATACTTGTGAATTCCTTACTTGAGCCCACTAGATCCTTTATGCAAGGACCATATTTTCCATTGTCTATTAAAATTGGGTGGTAAAATTAGTTCAAATTATAAAGAAGAATGCTAAAGTTTGATTGTGTATACTTTATAAATCTCAATAAATATTTAAAAAGGAAAATTAATCTTTACCATATAATGAATAGGTATTATGGATGGTTAATGGGTTTAAAATTATGTCCTTAATAAATTTATTATTTGGATATAATCAAGTCTTATTTGATCAACAATATAGGTACAAAAATTCTTTTACCACTAAATGTGGCACCTTTTCTTATGAAAATATGTATTTTAGGCTCATTAATGAAGGTGAAACATTTTATAAATATTTGTACAAAACTTATATATGTTTTTTGGGTAATTGTATTATTTTTTATATGGATGAAATTATTATTTTGAATAAAAATAGGGAGAAATGTATTTAAAAGATCCAAACAAAATGGTTTTCCCTCCAATTAAAAAAAAAGTATCTTTAGAGTCATGAAAGGTACATTATTAGGTCACATTTTTACCAAGTAAGGTATAATCATTGACCTTGATAGAATAAAATATATTTCTAAAATATTATGTAAAAATAGTAAAAAATATTAAATATTTATTTAGAAAAATATATTTTTAGATGGTTTATTTCAAGATTTATAGAATAGTGAGATATTTGAATATTTTTGTTAATTTAGTGCTTATGGGTCTTTAAAACTTCCATTATATCATTAAAATTCACAAAAGTGTCTTAGATAAAAATAGACAAAGTGCAAGATTTATCCAAACATTGAAAGAGAAACCCTAAAAAGCATCTGTTTAGATATTAAAAATCCCTGTTATAAAGCTAATGATATGGAAGAGAAGATTATATAGAGGAAAATATATTTTATAACAAATAATCAAGGAAATTCATAGAAAAAATAAAAGGATAGATACATATTAAAATTATTATAAAACTAAAAACCCAAAATAACATAGAAGGGATAACATCTTATGTATCAACATAAGTAACCCAATCTACATCCACACAAACTCATAAATCCATATAAAATCACATATAATAGTGCAATGGATATTAGATAGCATTAAAAAACCTAACGTATTGAAAAATTATTTCATTTACAAGTGTTAATAAGGCCCATACAAGTCACATAATACATAACCCTAAACATCATCAAGTCTTATGAAATATATTCCATTCCTAAGTTATTTAAGTTTTTTTAGAAAATATTATTAAAATAAGATCATTGAGTTTAAAAAATAAATATTTCATGTTTAAATATATTATATTATTCATACATAACTATGAAGTTATCTACTTGAGATGCCTGAATTAGGAGGAAGATGAGATGGTAATGCAAAAACTTCATGAAGGTTTGGGTAGTAGACACTCATTTTGAAATACTAAAACTAGTAAAATTATCAAAGCTAGATACTATTGGCCTAATTTTTTTAAGTATTCTCAAAGTCATGTTATAACATTTCAATTGTGTCAATTTCATGTATGAAGAGTAAATAATGTTGATATGACTTCACATATATTAGTAAAACAAAAGCCCTTTTCATAGTGGGGCATAGATTTATTAAGATCCCTTCAAATTAACTCTTTTATTTTATATATGGTATTATTTGTATACACCTCTATTTTTTACTTATGATATGTTTTTTGGTACTTATTAGTGATTCAATATCCTAGAGTGCATATCTAAAAGAATGCAATGGGAAAGGGGTGGGGTTGGTTCATACTAGTTTGTGAGAAATGTTCATATTATCCTATTATAGTTTTGTATCATCACTGTCATGATTTTATATTTTTTTAGCCTTATCTAGGTCTCTTTTCCCTTCATTCCTGCCATATTGATTAGTATATTTAATTTTCCCAACTAAATCAATCTTGATTAATATACTTTTGTATATAATTCTATGTATTTAGTATTAAATTGGTATGACTGATATAATCTAGTTATGATTTCTATACTTTTACTACTAAATTAGTCCTATTTTTATAAAACTTTTCTTACTTATGACTAAATTGATCCTGGATTGATTTTGTTGTTTTCCTATCTATACTAGAGTGACATGGCTAAACTAGTATTCTAGTATAATTGATTCATTATAATAAATTGATATAAAAAAATTATAATAGAATTTGATCTAAGTCACTTTTAGGACTTTGAATAGTTTTTATAGGGTTTTTAGATAAAATTTTAAAATTATAACAACACTCATCTACTTTGCTTATGTATGATATGTTTGATCTAAGTATATGGGAATTATTTGAATATAGGAGCTAATGCTTGTGGAGATTTAGTCTTACTCAAGGTATTTGAAGATAAAGATAAGGAAGTTGAACCAAGGTTATGCCCATTACTATTTGGAGTCCCAAATTAAGGATACTTAGGTCTTAATCCTTACCATTTGAGGTCTTGACCTACAACATCTCTTTTATAGTTCCACTAGTCTTGAAGGGGGAGATTTATACACCAATAGGTCTACTCAACGTATCTCTATCTATAATATCTTTCCTATATTTAATTTACTAGATATACTTATTATAAATAATTTTAGATCAGTGTTCTTGTTTATACTTATCTCCTTACCTAGATTATCCTAGTATAGGTTATCTAGGACCTTGGATATAAACATATCTAGATTTAATTTATACATGCTTAGGTTAGTTTTGACTAAATTTACATGTGGATAAAACCCGTATAGTTGTTTATAATTTATATATTGTTATTTTATGTTTTATTACATAAAATATAAGTTTCCTTTTTTTTTTCAATTTTTTGCATATTATTTACTTAATATACCTTTGATATCCCTTTTACAAAAAAAAAATTCTTATAACCTTCACCCTACTTTACGGCTTGATTTATTGTATGTAATATGGTCCTAGTATGGTATTATATATTCCCTATATTATAATATATTTATATTATTGATCATATTTTAAAAACATAAATTTTCATGCCCTGAAGTGAATCGTATCCCATCGTTAGTTGGACCATATTCATGTTTTCCTTTTCTTGATTATTAGCATTATCTAATTAGTTTTAGAATTTTTCAAATATACCTTATTTTACAAAATTTATTTCCTTTTGTAGTTATAAAATTTATTATTAATTACAATCCATATACAAAACTAACTAATATTTTTAGGTACTATATACCAAAAAATCCTAGTGCTATGGAATAAACCAATACCCATAATGATTCTTACAATCTACCACTTTCAAATTTTTTACCTCCCAAGATTATATTTCCAACAATTTAACATGAATTAAACTATAAACGACTATTATAATCCATATAGTTCCAATAAATACAATAAATTAAAAACCCTTTAAACCCATGAAGCCAAGGGTGAAGATTAATATGTCCTTGAATGCATTTTGGAAATGTAATTTTTTCTCCAAATCCACCTAGAGCATAGGGGTAAGATTTCCATAGTAATCTAAGATCTCATGCTACACCCTTTTATAGAGACATATTATTTGCCTCATAGTTTAATTTAGGATTGGGGACAAGTCAATTATCTATTTACCCTCTCCTTTCTACATCCATGATGCCTACTTTAGCTATAAGAAAGGTGGGTCTTATATTTAATGATCCCACCCAAATAAATCATACCAATATAATTATTATTTTTAATTTTATTGCTTACCAAGTATCTCAACATGCTACCCAAGCTTATATTTCAACCTAAATTCATATGACACAACACAAGTAATGTTATAGGCCATCAACCTAATGGCTAACATGTAAATAAATACATCTAAAAAATTTATGCAAATGTAAACCAAAATCTAACAAATGTAATCTAAAAATCAATATGTACAGTGGGAAATGCTCAATAAAATTTCCCCCAAACTATTAGAGATCATCTTGGGAATATAATTAGAAAACTTCCTTTCAAAAATAAAGTCATCCTAGACCTCTAAATACATCCCTTAGCACTTATTTTACCTTATTTTGGTCTAGTTATTTAAATAAGCACAATTTTTTAATAATATAGATTGTGTAATATATGAAAATAACACACAAATTAGAATGCTACATCTAGGTAATTTTGAGATGTTATAATATACAAGAAATATAAAATAATAATAAGTTTAAGATACTTATATTGTGAAGTTTGAGACTATGTGTAGGTGATAAAAAGGGATAAAAATGGAATAATATCAAATAATATCAAGAGCTTAAGTATCTAGATCAGCTAGATGAGTCTACCAGGATTTAGGTGCTTGCATTAAATAGAGGCATCTATTTTTTCTATACTCATCTTAGTTTTCTATGCCTCACTATTTTTTCATATGTCATTGTGGCTAATTTTATATTATCTTATTTTCAGATATCATTCACTCACAATATACAAAAAATATATAAACTCATCTCTTTCTCTTCAAAACTATAATTCCACTTTCAACACTAGGTCAACCTATGAAAATGAGAGATATTTATGGGTTGATTTTATGCCAACCACTCCTTAATGATTGGATGAGAGCTACCTACATATCCAATACTTTGAGGAGGGAAATAAAACTACAAGTAGTTATTCCCTTTAAGTGAATGTGTGTAATTATAGTCCATTACTATAATTACATCATGTAATTAATATTTTAACCCTCAAATATGGAAAATTTGACTTGGGTGAGGTGTTTTAAGCTTCGCTGAAGGAAAGATCATTATGATCTTTTTTATTTTATAATTTTAGGGCAATCCCTCTCAATGTACATATGTGATAATAAATGTTTGTTTGATATTCCTAGATGAGGAATATGCTAAGGCTTAAATTATATAAATTAATGATATTTTGGGTAACTTATCATGCCATCGACATGTGAAATGTATGGGTCAATCCATATAGATAATTTAAATTTAAAAAATGATTATTTTTTTAGCACATGGATGAGTCTAATAGTGTTATATAGATACAACTATATTAAAGCATATAATAATGGTTGAAGATATCTAGAAAGAAGGAATACCAACTTGATGATTTTAAAATATTTTGAGTATGATATCAAATATTTTAAACACAAACTATGGAATTCATATACGTGTCTACTAAAAATTTGGGAAGTTTGGACACATAGAAGGAAAACAAATAAGAGACAAAGATGTGTAAGAGAGATATGTGTATACACAAGTCATTTGTGGTAAAGATAAGTAAAATATAAATTTAAAAGTGTTTAATACCATATTTTAGTGTCTATAAATTTTCCCTTTTATTTTATTATAGAAATGAAAATAAATTCTATAGTAAAAGGATAACAAGATGTAAATTAGTTTGTAAAATTTCTTTATCATTAGGATAATTCTCTAAGTGTGATTTTTTTCTATGAAAACCTATAATGAAACATGCAACAATCAATGTCCAAGAAATGAAATCTAGAATAAGTTGAAACTATTTACATTTAAAGTACAAGGAAGGAATACACCTTTGAGTGGTTTAACCATGTTATCATATAAAGTGTTGTATATATTTTTCCTTTTAAATCCTTATATATTGGGGGTGATCATGCCCCAATGAAGACTTTATTGCTAAAATATTTTTTGGGAAGATGAATTCCCCAACCCTCATGGAGTAGTGAAGTCATTGAGTGTCATCTAGACCTCAACTATGCCACCCATTTAAGTGATTCCTAAACCCCATGATTATAGGCTAGAGTAATTAATTAGGATCATTTTAAATTATTAGTAGACACTAAAATTAGAGGGACAAAATCCCCATATTAGGACTCATATGCAAACTAAATCAATCATTATAGATAAACATAGAGAATAAAAATATTATGTTTAGTACCATCAATTATAACTTTGGTACCAGTAAACCAACTTTAATAAATAGAGAAATATAATGGTTTTTGCATGAACCATGTTCATTCCCCATAATCTGCTCCAACTATACCAATCTGATATAGAATTACATAAAATTTGTATTCCATTCTATCTTAAATCTAATAAATCTAAAAAATTATCACTCATGTAATTATAAAATTTATACATATGAATTACATATATCCCCAAAATTTATCTCAATCTATAAATATATAGCATATATTTCAAACCAAATTGAGAGTGTCACCCACTATGTACCTCTGAAACCTATAAATTTATCCCAACAAGATGAAAATTTTTGGTAGGCTTATCTCTATGATAATGCCACTAATATTCCCCCTCTTTTGAGGTTATGAATGTAGTCTACAAATTACTCATCTCAAAATAAAACAGTTAGGCATATCAAGTTATATATAAAGACTCAATAATTTAAAATGATATGCTAGCATGTGGAAAAAATGTAATTATAGTATGAATATATTATCAAAGCATACATGAAAACATGTGTCCTAAGGAAAGTAAATGTCATGTATAAAAGGATATATAAATTAGGCATGCTAGTCATCATACAAATAAGAATTGAATTGTAAGCTACACAAGAAGATGCATGATATGGATCATGACATCATAAAAAGTATGAAATATAATGTTATGGATCACTCCATCAAAATATTAACATAAAATTCTATATTCATCCACTCATAAGTACTAAATTTTAAGGCTATGGCATACACAATAAAATCACTCAAAATAACACCCAATGTCACACAAGGAAAGAGACAACCTCAATAGATAATCAAATTTCATATAATATATGGACATAAAATGGACAATCAAATGCCATACAAAAATTAAAGGTACATATAAATAAAAATTCATATAATAATTTAAGGCCCCAAAGAGAGTTATATACAATGAAACACTAAATCAATTGAAAGTCAAATAAGAAGGCAAAGTCCCAAATAAAGAGGTGTACAAATTAAACTCAATCCCACAATTTCACACAATAAGGTAAGAGTAATATATATAACATGATCAATGATTAGCCTATATAAAATGTAGTAGTAAAAACTAAGCATAAAACAAGTCAAATTAGTCTACACCATTTATATATGTCAATTGCATAAGATAATAAAGTGGTATATCATGAAATGTATCAATGTATATGATTTAATAATTATGTGTAATCAATCAATGTATCTCAACATGATAAAATAAATATGTCATATAAAGATATAACTTATAATAATGACCTATGAAATGAGATGCCCCCAATGCATGAACCCTCAATGTATGAATGCTCCTCATCTATACATTCAATATCATGTGTAGTTATATGTATTGTATCTCACTCATATCTACTATGAAATGCATGTGCATATAAAAAAGGATATTTAATCTACCTAATATATTATAAATAGTATATATCAATGTAATAAATAACAATAATATGTTATGATTAGTTTATGCTTTTTATTTTTTATTTTTTGCAATATTTTATTTATTTTTTGTATTTTTTAAATGTTTTATTGTTTTTTCATTTGTTTTTTAAATATTACAATTACATGTTGCTAAAAATAATAACATAAAAGGTATGCTCACATGTAGGTCATATATCAAAATTGGTAATGGCTACTTCCTTTGAAAAAGTAGTCTCAATGTATTTGTATTTAAATCAAAGAGATAGTCCTATGTTGAATCATGACTCATATGGTTTTACGTGTGATGTGTATCACTAGTACCCATAGTATAATGTGGAAACCATTTTAAATTATAAGAATGTTAGTAGGCTATGTTACTACATTATATATTGTCTTTAACTCATTTTAGTAGCATTATTTTTTCCTTGTAACTTGGTTTGATTTTAAACTTTGCATTTTACATAGTAGAATGATTAGAAATATACTTTAGCTTATTCATAGGCATAAATTTGAATTCTTGGTCTTTAAGTGTGTGGAAATAGTTATCAAATGATTTGAATCTATTGAAAATAATAGATTCATGGGAAGGAGCAAGAAAAATTTGCTTGAATATATAGTTTAACTTATTATTAGACATAAGATTCATCATATTAGAAATAGTGGACTTAATATATTGAAGTTAATAGTCACTTATTGGCTTATTGGGTACTTTATTAAGCTTTAAATTTTGATCATAAGTCAAATTTTCATTGATATTGATTAAAAATGTGATATAAATTGACCATCTAAAGGATCAAATTCATGGAATTGAAAATGAAAATCATAGAACCATCACAAAGAATAGTTTTTAAAGGAATGTAGAATTAACTTGGTTAATAATTTTTTAGTGGATTCATAGTACAAACATGTTACATGAAATTATATTAGGTATTGTTTTGGATAACTTTCACCATCATATAATGTAATCTTAGGAGATATGAAATATTTAGTTTAAGGTTATGTTGAAATATCTAGGGCTAATGGATTATGAAGAAATATATATGAGAATTAGTCTAGTGAAGCACTCTAGAAGTACCCTGCTTTAACTATAATACCTTAGACTAAAAATATATAATAGTCTACATGAGTGATTGTGTAATAGTTATGGAGGATGATGTGGCATTAGTATAAATCATAAGATGAACATAGGTTTAATGCGTAGTAATAAGCTTATGTTTTATTGTATTTATGATAAAAAATGTAATATGTTATAATAGGTATAAAAATAGATTATATAATAATGCTAAAGATATACAATAATTAACAATTCTGATTTTTAAAATATGCTAAATATAGATAATTACTATTTTGGAAAACATTAGGAATAAAATAACCTAGCTCAAACTAGGAAAGTACTGACTATTATTAATGTTTGAAAATGGAAATTAGTAAAAGAGGTGATTGTTCATGCTCAAGATTAGGAATATAACTAGAAACATCTTCTAGATAGGCCTATTATAAGTAAATGGAAACATAGGCCATCTAAATCCATAAAAAATATACCTACCCTAGTTGACTATGCTAGTTTAATGACTAGAGAATATAAAAAGATGTATAATTATAACAAGGATAACTTAACAATAGGAACATAAAATAATTATATATAAGACAAATATAGGGGGATAAGAGTTTAGGACACTCGATTCCATTGACCATAGACTTATCCTAGTTGATTGTGATGAAAAATGATGGTTTTACCTTCTGCACATGTGTTTGTTGAGCAAGATAAGATATTATAATTAATTTTATACCATACCTAATTTTTTTGCTTGTATTATTTTTAATTTTTAATCCATAAGGAAACTTTTATGATTGAAAACATATAAAAATATGGGAGTGTAATGGGTTTATATGACCTAAATAACCTCTATGATGATTGACCATTGCCTATGTATCCAATAATCCAAGGAGGGAAATCAAACCCACACAGTTTTCCTAGGAGTGATTATGCAATTCTAATCCTTGAGTAAATATATGTAGATATAAAATATATTTAATAATTTAATTATAACTCTTAAATTTATTTATAATGCTATTGACTTGGCTTATGGATGCTCTTTGTGAGTGATCTTGAATTTAAAAAGAATAAGGATATTTTTTCTTAATGTTCAATAATGTGTAAGCTTGAAATAAGTGAATACCAAGTTGGAATAATTAAAAAACTTTGATATGTATTTATAGGTTAAAAATTTGGTAATTTATTTTATCCAGCCTTATGAAATGCATGGGAAGAATAAAAATATTGATTTCAAATTTAGGAACTAGCAATTTTTTAGCATGGGATTCGACCAACCTAAGTGGGTAGAAGCATGGAAGGGATCCTATTTTTATACGATAAACTTTTTAAAAAAGATCAGGGACACTTATCCTAAATATGAGATTATTTGAGGGTGATTTAAATAATTTTATATTGAAATTTGTATTTATTATTAATGATAAATAAATTGTTAATCCCACATATTTATAAAAGTCTTCGAGTAACATGAAATAAGAGTCATGTATTTAGTTTCAATTCATGTGGTTTAGGATGTGTCAATAATTAGTATTTTCAAGTACCTATTACTATGTGTCTACTTTTGATCCCCCTTTATTATAGTAATTAAATTTCTAGAGTATCCATTTATTCATTTTGATAAGATACTTCAAATTTTTAGGGAACTCAAATTTAAAAAATCATACAAATACACCTAAAGTATCCATTTATTAATTTTTAAATTTTAAAAATTTGAACTTAAAACATTGAAAATTTAAAAATAATGTAAGAAAGGAGTACACCTATATTTAGATGAAACAAAATTTCCATGTAACCTATAACTGATGGTAGAGAATTGTGCCCCTTTCTTGCATCACTTGGAGTTTTTGAGACAATGGTGAATTGAGAGTGATAAAGTAAAATTTTTAAATAAATAATCAATCTCTTGAGTTATAAAGATGCATTTTTATAGCTCTAATGAATAGGTAGTATTACTCAATGTGTTAATTCAAAGGGTGGAATCATAATGGATTCATTATAACTATGATGAATACATTATAAATGATTTCAAGGCCATTGAGTGTCCCTAGACTTGAATGTAAATCATTTGCCACAAAAATTTTAACCACACATTATGTTTTATAGAAGTAATGCTATGGCAATTGAGCTTCATTGAACCTCAATGTACATTAACCACAATAGATTTGAATCATAATGTTGTAGATAGATATAGATTGTAATTATATGATTCAAAGAGAATAAATAATATTCATTATCCCATCATTACCACATTTCTTATACATTTGAATTGAAATGAATATTTTATTTTTAAATTGTGACTTTTGTGTTTAAGTTTTAAACTTTGAAAATGTGTATGTGAGCATGAACAAGTATGATGCTCCCTAAATTTGTGAAAATGATATAGAATGATATGAAAATATATGCTTAATTTTATTTGTATTTGTAACCTATAAATTTTCTATTGTATTTATTTTACATATTCCCATGCCTATGCATTTATTTGTACTTTGATACATTGAAAAGTGAATGCATATACATGTCATAAGTTTTATTTTTGAATTACTTTGAATTGAGGAAAACCTATACTCTATTATAGAATAAAATTTTTGAATTTAAATTGACTCTTTAATGACATGTACTTTGTATTTTTGGAAATTTTACTTTATCCCAAATCTAATTTTTCTATTCATGAAGGATTGGATATCTAAATCAAACCCACTATGATGCCTCCTTTTTTAGATGATGGATGTAGCTTACAAGTCACTCATCTCAAAATAAGTGTTACTATATCATGTAATAAGGATATAATCAAGTAATTTTATGTCAACATGTGGATAGTATATCATCATAGAAATGTTTTTGTAATTGAAGCATGTATGTAACATATTGAATTTGAGGCATAAAAATTTCATGTCTAGATGGATTTATCAATGAAGTGTGCAATAAATCAATCATATCTAATGTATAATTCAAATTAAAAGTGCATGATATATATCATGACACCACTAATAAATATTAGTAAGAACAAGTATAATGCCACATAATTTCACACAATAAGGCCAAGGTCCACACACAAAGGACATGGATATATTACAACAAACAAGACCAAGGACCACATGCAAAAGAAATAATAATGTCACAGTCTAGAGACATGTTCAAATATTATAAAAAACATAGGTATAAGGGAAAAAATTGATGGACATGCTCAATAAATTTTCACACAGAGGCCAAGAGTCACACACAATAAGCAAGCATTGTCTAGCTTATCATGTAAAAAAGTAAACAACATAAAAGGAGAATATAACAAGTGAAAACTATTGTATTCCATCCATATGCATTAATGACATATCATAAAAAAGTATCATATCAATGTAGCATAATGTTAGATATGATAAAATAGAGAAGAAAATTTAAGATCTGTAGCTTGACATGGTAAAAAGGTCATATAGAATATAATTTGTTATAATGTACCCTGTATAATTATATTCCCCCAACATACACATGGCCATGAGGTAGAATGGAATCTGACATCCAAAATACCATGTATAATATATATCCTGCAACACACTCAAATACCTCATGAAATGCATGTGTGTATAGAAACATAATATTTTATTTGCTAAAATATGTGATAAATAACATATGTAAAGAATTAACTAGCATCTCATGTCATGCTCAAGTCTTGATTTTTTATTTCTTAAAAATATTTTTAATGGTTTTGTATTTTTCAATATTTGGTTTTTTTTTAATATTTAACAATTTATGAAAAGAACTACCTATGATACCATCAATTTTAGGACCATAGTGCATGTTTGGATCATATATGATGAATATGAATTTTCATTTGTGAAAAGTGCCACATTTAGGTGTATCTAAATCTAAAAATGCATTAAGTTTTGTAGTGTAAATATATTGATCACTACTTATAGAATATGATGCCACATGTGTAACTTGAGGAAGTGTAGGATTTGGTGGAGTTTAATGTATAATAGGAGAATGTCTCCTTTCATGTGTTCATTATGGAACATGTTTAACTATCATAGGGATTGACTAAGGATACACTATATAAGATTTAGACTTATTTTAACCTTGATTAGATATTTGATATGAATCTTGATGCTTATAATGGTGCACCACTTTTATTTGAGTTTACCATAAAGAAATATTCTATATAGGCTCCACAAATAATTTTTCACAATGATCTTAAATGGGTACACTGGTTATATTTGTACCATCATTTTTAGTAGGTGTTGTAACTATATTCTGATGGTTCTCTTGAATAAGTTTCACAACCAACTATGGGGTGGGGGGTGAGGGGAGGAAGAGTTACTATTAACTATAGAGGATACTTATATTAAATGCCTTTAATTTTACCACTTGATTACAATGTATGTATTTATACATTTATGCACTATAGATGGTATTGCATGAAACTTATGTATCCAAGGGTGTCATAATAAAATATTAAACAACCATGTGTTTGGTAAGACTATAAATAGAGTAGTTACTATTTATAAATGAATTTGAAGAGGTACAACTGTATGCCCAAGAAATTTCTATGTATCTATTGAATGCTTTGAATAATCTTGGTTTACGTTGTAGATCTTTATCTATTTATCAAAGACTTTAAAGGAGTGTCAATGTACATGAATTTTCACTTGAACCATTATCAATAATGACACTATGTATACATTTCTTATTGATGTAAGTGTAGATAAAATGTGCATGTCTATTTTAATCATTATCATCATCATCAATTTCACTATCATCAAATGTGATCACCAACTATTGTGCTAATGTTATTGTAAATGTACCAATAATTTCATTTATCAGATATGTATTATGAGAAAGGTGTGCATTATAAACATGATGTAATTTTGAATTGTCAATATTTTCTATTGAACGATGATTTCAAAAAAGATTACCAACTATTTTTAGTTTTTTATTGTCATTATGTTATCATATAATTTATTATATGGATATGCTTAGTTAAATAATATTATAATTGATAAAATATTGTATCTTATTCCTTAATTTGAAAATTTTATTTATAGAAATCCTAATGCATATATGGTAATAAAAATATGCATTACTATCTAAGCACTTATGTTAGGGATCGGTCAAATAAAAATGAATGGTATAGGTAGAGATATGATAATTCAATAAAGTATTTTTTGTAACAAGACAAGAGTAGGTTTTGATAACCTTGTAAATTTCCTCATTGCTCAAAGCTGTCAATTGAAGCTTATTTAATGGTTATGACATTACATTAACTATTACTTTTTCTTCATTCTTGACTTTTTTTAGATTTAAATTTTTAGTCTATCTTAATTTAAAACTTAAAATTTGAAGTAGATGGAGAACTTGGTTCATATTTGAATTTGTTCAATTATATGATCTTGAATTATCTTTCTTGATTATGTAGAACAACTCTTAAAATAATTGAATTTATCAAATATGATGGACTAATGGAGTGGTGATAACCAAATTTGTGTGAATATATTTTGTAATTAATTGTCTACCATATAATTATTCATCTTAGATAGCATAGTTTTGTAACAAAGAATATATTCATTAATTTTCTTGTTTGACCTTTTCTTGAGTTTAGAGATTTGTGCATAAGATAGATTTATTGATAGAAAAGTCTAATAAAAATTGATTTTCTAAAGGGTTGAATTATTTAATTAATTGAAGTGGGAGATCATATAACCCTTTTAGATCATAATATTTAAGGATTTTTAGAAATATATTGGTTATTAATTTGTCATTATAAGAATAGTCCAAGAATGCTACATGAAATGAATGAAGATGTTGTTCACTATCACCTTTAACTTTATACATTGGTAGCTTAGGAGTTAAAGTTATTATTGGTAATGGGTAAGAGGTTATCTTAAGTTCTAAAGGGTTATAGAAAAGAGTATAAGAATACATTGAGTGGGTAGTTTTAAAGAATCCTTACTCTAATTGTAATAATTTTCCATATAATACTATAAAATTTTACTCAAGAGCATATACATTAGGAGAAGTTGGTGATGGAATTTATTTTATATTTTAAGGAGGGGAAAATGATTCCATTATAAAAATAGGTATGTAAATATATTTCAAACCATTTATACCACCACACTTAGGGATAATGGTACATATGTAACTATATATGTTGAGATAGGGATGGGAGTAATGATAGTAATTGGGATGCTTCAACTAAAGGATTTAAAAATATGAAGGGTACCTATTTTTTAATGCTTGAGAGGATGCAATATTTGGTTGATGTGTAGTCTCATATCCTAAGAGTAAATGTACAACCTTATACACTTGGTTGGGACATTTTTTTAGTCCTTGAAGTAATTTGGATGATTATTTGATTTATCTAAGGATTATCCCACTGAGTTCATTGGGATTAATACTAGTAGATATTAGAAAATTATAATGCTTAAAATGTATAGTTTCATTATCTTGATTATCATGTTCATAAATAAAAACATCTTCAACATGCATATAATTTTGAAGAGTCAATATTGTATTGATCAAAAGTGTCAATGTTATCCATTTTAGAAGAGATTAGTTAAAATTTGAATATGATCTATAGGAGTGACAATTAAAATCACACTATGAATTATAGGAATAGAGGAGATAAAATTATTAAGTGGAATTCAAAAAGTAAAATAAGGAAAAGGGGTGAAACAATAAGTTAAAGTTTAAAATTTAAAATTTATAAAAAAGATTAAGGGTACAACTAATCAAGGTGTGTTTATTTTGTAGACTCTTAGATATACTAATCAAGTCATAAATAGTGATCATGGAACATACTAAAAAATATTTCACCATTCCCATATCTACACTATCCCATCTCTAGGGTAAATTTAGAGTAACTTCCTAAGGTTAACCATTTACCAGTGTAATACAAAAAATGGTTCAAGGCTCAAAAACAAAATGCTGATAATTTATTGTATACCTTGATGTACTTGTAAAAAAACTATATATAATTATATCTAATGGGTTGAGTATTTGGGGAGGTACCTATTACACCATGGATTAATTAAAAATGAATACAACTTTGCCCAAAATGATAGTTTTTATAGATTTTAAAATCATTAGAACCTAATTTTTGAGCAAAAGGGGAAATATAAAAAAATAATTAAAATATAATAAAAAACCATTTTTGTGAAAAGGAGACAATAATTAAATATTAATCATTGAAGTCAAAGATAATTTATCTTAAGTGTCTATAAATCATGAATTATAAAACACTAGAATAAAAATTGAAAAGGAAAATTAGTGCTCAAAATAATATGCACAGGTTCACCAATATGTTTTATAACATTTTTGAGAAAATAAATAAATTTTAATATGTTATAATATGTGTAAATATTTATTATATTAGAATTATAAAGATATATAATAATAAAAAATTATGATTTTGGCAATTTGTTAAATATACACAATTACTATTTTTGGAAAACACTAGGAATAAAACAACTTAGCTCAAATTAGGAAAGTAGTTGACTATTATAAAAATATAAAAGAATAAATAATTAAAAAAAAGGTGACCATGAATTATTAGTATTAGAAACAAAACCAAAAAAATATTCTACATATGTCCACTACAAGTGGATGGTAGTGCAAGTTATTTGAGTTTATTGATGGCATACTTGTCCTAATTAACTATGCTAACTGACTGATTGAAGAATATAAAAAGAATTATAATTATGACAAGGAAAATAAAAAACATGATTAAAAATTAATTATATATAAAAACATTATAGGAAGATATGAGTGTAGGCTGATCGAGTATCTTGACCATGGACTTGTCCCAATTGATTATACTAAAAAACTAATAGTTGTGCCTTATGTGCCCAAGTCTGTTGATTGAGATGAGATACCATAATTATAATTTTGATGTGTATAAACCATTAATTGAATTATATTTTATATTTGAATCCAAAGTGAACTTTGATATCTTGGAAACCCAAAAAAGTGGGGAGTGTAATGGGTTGAGCTAACCTTAATCACTCAATTCATGATTGAACATTGCCTATGTATCATTATCAGTTACTTGAACTTGTATAAGATCTAACCTAGTAATATATTCATGATGAGTTGTATATTTTTATTCATTATTATATATGTTAACATTATCAAAATCAATCTTTCATTGTTAATAATGTTATCCCTTACTTTTATGTATTTGTTAACAACATGTGCATCAAAATAATGAGAAGAAGAATGATTGTTCATCTCATTTAATTTAATAATTTTATATGATCCCAAAGTAACCTAGTTATGATAAAAAAATGAAACCACTTAACCTATAATTTCACACTTGAGGGAAAATGAAACCAACCTTCTTAGATGACGTGAAATAAAATGATGAAGACATGTAGAGGGATATTATGATTATAAGGGAAAATTAGAAATCAAGTTTGAAAAATAGATTTAAATACATAAATATGAAACCCTAGAAATAAGAAATAAACCATGTGGGGAACATAGGGTTTTATGTGCTCAATATAGGGACCAGGTTCACCAATATGTTTTACCTTATTTTTTATTTAATTATCTAAACATGCATAAAACTTTGAATAATTCATATTATAAAATATATGATAATGACATACAAATATTAATTCTATAATTAGATACTCTTGAGATATTTTTATTTACTATAAATGGAAAGTACTTATAGTATTAAGATAGATTATTTTAGGTATAACTAGTTTTAATACTATGTGTAGGTAATATAAAGGGCTTGAAAATAGACTAAGAGATGATCAAATGAAGAATGTAAGTATCTATATTATTTGGATGAGTTTGTGAGGGTATATATTCCTATGTCAAATTAATGCATTTGTTTATACTAGATTCATCCTAGTGGGTCATGCCTCACTATTTTGACATAGGTTACTATGCCTACTTGTAAATCATATTCTTATGTGATATCAATCACTCTCTCTATTCACATAATATATAACATGTTTCTTTCTCTTAAAATACCTATTTCCACTTTCAACACTATGTTAACCTATAAAAATGTGAGAGAGTGATGGGTTGAGTTGAAACCAATTACTTCTAAATGAACAACTAAGAATTTCCTACTTATACAATACTCCAAGGAGGGAAATTGAAGCACACGTAGTTTTTCACTTTAAGTGAATGTGTGAAATAATGATCCACTATTTTTAATAAATCCTATGATCTAGATTTCAACACTTGACAATGATGAATTTAACATAGATAATGTGCTTTAGAATTGGCTATATATTACTATTGGTGACTATTTTATTATTTATGAAGTTTAGGGTAGTCCCTCTCAATGTGTATATGTGATAGTATATGATTTATTGATAGTTATGAATAGGGGATAAGTTTAGTCTTGACTTGTATAAATGGATGACCTTTTGGGTAACTTCTCACACCATTAAAATGTGAAACATACAATCTAAACCATAAATATAATTTGAATTTGTAATATTATTGTTACTTGCAGACAAGTTGATCTAGGTGATCTATGGCACTAGATCCTAGAGGATTACCATTGTTTCATGTATATCCTTGCACTAATGTAAATATATATGGAGTATGTTATAGAACTATGTGATTTTTTTCAATCTAATTTTAATTGTGTTACCACATAGATCTTGTAGTGTTAGTATTGTATCACTAATTTCATTAATATTAACATTAAATGATGGCATATTATTCTTTAGTTACAAAGAAGTTTTTACAAACTCTTGTAATAGTTAAATTGATAATTCATATTCATTCATTTTATAATAATGTAAAATCTAATATTTTTAGGATAGACATAGAATAATGAATCTAGGATTACATAGACACTAGACATGTGTTCTCACATATATTTTACATAACTTAGAATAGTAAAACTTTTGTTTTATAGTTATACATTGGTTATCATCTCTTTCCTAATTTCCTATGCTTTGAATGCATTACACTTTCATATTATTTTTCATTCATAACCCAATTAAATCCATTTAAATAGGTTTCCCACTAGGTATCCTCCTATGCCTTGAATTAGTAGTATTAGAACATACTACTTCATATAATTTTTGAGTGATATATTAGTGTATCTAAAATTAACCATTTTTTTCATTCCCATTCATATGAGTTTTGAGTAAACGGAGTTAGGGTTTGATATTCATGACAAATTATCATACCTTCCTTCATGTCTTTAAATGGGAGATAAATATTTGATGTTGTCAAATTCAAAATTGTTACTTAAAATGATAGTGGATGCATTGAAAAATAATGAGAATATTTGGAAGTATGCCATACATGTGAATGATAAAGTATGTTTTATCACTTATTTCTACTTATAAGTAGTATACTCCTTCTAACACCTTTCATTATCAATGACCATCTGGTGGTCAAACTCCAAACAAGGTAAAAGTTAATCCATATGTTTGAATAAAAAATAGATACTTATGCACTAGATAATTAGATTAACATTATATGTTCATACTACATAGTTACTAAATTATTTAATAGATAAAATATTAAATTCACTCTTCTAAAATGTTATTTATTAGTAAATAAATGGTGAAAAAATTACTACACTTCACATGAGAATCATGAAGATGAATTCAAATTAGATACGTATATAGAGATAGAAAAGGTTTTTTAGAAACATTCAAAAAAACATATTATCCTATTGTAAATTATGATTACTAGTACATGAAGTTATCTTATTTTCACCAAGGAAAATTAAAAAATGTGCAAAAATACATAGATAATTTCATACTTTGGTATCCAAACTTTGGATTTAGGATTCAAATAAAATATTTTTTTGAAATATAGGCTAGACTTGAGACCACACATCCTATCAAGTATGTATTTATTATATATTTAATTAATCATAGAGGCATATATTTACTTGTAAGTTTGAATTAAATGCCAAGGACAAGACTAGGACAAAATATTTTAATATTTAAACCAATAAATAGTTTAAGTTTTCAAGGAAAATTCCCAGTTATGGAATAACTTCAAAAACCCTTCATAGAATAATTAATAATCATCAAATGAATATACTAAGTATTCTAAAATTAAAAAGTGGTGTTTATTTCATGATTCCAATAGTCATTCCAATGAATAATTATGTGCTAGGAAGATTATTCTTACACAAATTGAATAAATAGGTAAAAACAAACCATCATTAGATAAAGGTAAGTAGATCACAGATTCTAAGCCTAATTGCATAGTGGGTGCCATAAACTTATCTACCACCCTTGAAGAAATAGAGTAAGGTATAATATTGTTATATTCTCTAATGTGGATCAATTCAAAACCAATAAATTTAATTTTTGACAATGGAAGTCATAAAAACTTGATTTCTCTTGAAGAAGTTCATAGACTAAAATTTCCATTGATGCCTCACCCATAACCATACTCCATTAGATGATTTAATACGAGATCTAAGAAATGTGTCATTTAATACTACCAATTTTTTTACAACAATTTTTTTTAAAGATGAAATCCTTTTTGACATCAATCTATTAGAGGTAAGTGATGTTCTACTTGATCAACCATAAATTTACCATTGACAAACAACCTATGAGATGAATCCCATTAATGTTTTCATAGATATTGGTGATAAGAGATAACACATACCATAATTAGTCACTAATATATCACTCATTATCATTTATTAATATGTTCATGCTCTTGATAGTAAGATCTAAACATATAAAATTCATTATAATACCAATCTAATTTGTAGTACATATAGAAGTAGTAGTAGAAGAATCAGTGCTAAACCACAAGTTAGAATAGTACTAAAATATTCATCTTGATATTTCCCAAAATCCTCTTCCTAATTATTTTCAAAACACTAATAAAAATCTTTAGTAACTCATATAATATACCTCTCAACCTCAAAATACCAAAAGTTTAGCTCTAAATACTAAACTTATATATTCCATAATTAACACTACCTCTTCCACTCACATACATAACTTGGTTAACATGAACAACTTGAATTACAATATATCTCAATTTAATATTAAAATAAATGATCAATATTATCTTGAAATAGCTCCTTATATTTATAGATCCCGAATAGATAATACCTCCAAACATGTAAGGCATGAATAATTAAATCCAATTTTATGTCATGCAAGGTATAATTTACCTCATATGGTTTCAACTTCCCAAAATCATAAGCTCAAACATAACCCTCTTTCATGAGAACTCCTCCAAGGCTATATCCTAAATAATTGGTTATTATAGATAATTGACCATTTGGATCAGGAACTCTCAGCATTGGTGCCAAGGTGAGTCTTTGTTTTAGAGATAAAAAAGATTCCTTTCACTTCACTGACCACACAAATTCATTGAAAATAAGTAAATAGATTTGAAATCTTTGAAAATTTTGGAACAAACTTCCTACTATATCTTTCTAAGCCCATAAAACTCCTAACTTCATGGACCTTTTTAAGTGTTGTCCATTCCATAATGGCTTCAATATTCAAAACATCCAAATATATTCCTTCTATAGAAATAATGTTCCCAAGGTAATGTAACTTTATCTAAAATAAGTCACACTTTGATAGCTTCCTAGAAATATTACACTTCCACAACTACTGTAGAACCAACTTCAAATGCTCTAGATGTTCCTCTTCAAATTATTAATATATGAGGATATCATCTGGAAAGATTTACATAAAATGATCTAGATAATATTTGAACACATTTTTATAAAATGAGACTACTATAAATCTATCATATGTATGAATAAAAATGTTATAAAGTATCATATCTCATTTAAAACATGTGAAAAATATGAGTGATTTGACATTTGTATGATATGTAACTCAACTTGGTAGAGAGGTTGTGGATAAATATATGTGAAATTATTCATAGAGAATGTAGAGATTCCATAAACTTAGAAAGGTTATAGGGTAATAAGGGAAACCCAACATCAAAGAATCATGTGTAACTATGTATTATATCACACTTAAGTACCTCATTAGAAATTTTGTGTACTGAAATATGAGATATTGTACATTATAGATCCCATGATTTAGAATGATATAATCAACACATGTCTAGATCTATAACCAATGTATTATATTTATTAAATTTATTGATCCAATAATTATAATATCATGACTTTCCTAAAAACAACCTATCTAACTTTATCAATTTCAAGCAAGTGGAACATGAGATTACCTAATATTCATTAAGCATTGGAAATCAATAGAAAATAAAGTTGAGTGTAACATGACTAATGGTAAACTCTTCTCAAAATACAAATTTTAATACATTAGTTTCTCCTTCTCTCCTAAGTACATGGATGAATCTTTTATCAAGGTAAAATACATGACCATATCCTATAATAGTTTTAGCTTCATCAATATAAATAAGGAATATGAGTGCTTATGAGACATACAATCAATCTCACTATAGATGATGGTGTCTTTGATACATATGATCATATTCATGACTCTAAAAAGAATATTCTCATTCCAAAAATATTCCAGGAAGTGTCACTTTCCCAAATAATAGAGAGAAACCCTTTCCCACCTTATCCTCCTTCTAAAAACTACAATCACAATCATAATCACCTTCCTATACCAATACCTTGAGAATTTGATAGCAAACTACATAAACTCCAATGGTGTGACCCACATAAGTTTTGTTGGTTTCACATTGATTAGTGTCATTTATGTGAATATTTTCACTCTCTTTATTCCTTAGCATATGATTTCCTCCTTAGTTATAACTTTGACCATGATGTTGTGAAAATATAATTTTATCAGGTCCTTAAAAATGTTTCCAAAGAACATAAAGGTAAATTTAAGT
Source organism: Torreya grandis (assembly GCA_037957365.1). Classification (NCBI taxonomy): domain Eukaryota; kingdom Viridiplantae; phylum Streptophyta; class Pinopsida; order Cupressales; family Taxaceae; genus Torreya; species Torreya grandis. The sequence goes on along the minus strand of JARHVA010003748.1, from coordinate 580,019 downwards.
GTGACCTACTCCACCAAGCTAATGCTCATACTAAAATTTATAAAATCATCTTCCAAATAATTTTTAAAACACTAATAACCCTCTTTAACTAAGAAAATATACTTCTCAACTTAAAAATTCCTCAAGTTTAGCTCCAATAGCTAATATTATATATTTCATAGTTAACCCTACCTCTTTCACTCATGCAAATAAATTTGTTATCATGAATAAAATGAAACACACTGTAGCTCAAATCTATACTACTCTTAATTCTCAAAATTGGCCTTAAGATGCTACCTAGATTTATAGAACTATTCAAGCCTACCATATAGGTACAATCTCAAGCTTAGTTCTTCTCAAACCTCTAAGATTAGAGAACTCATAAAATTATAATTTAATCAACCATGTTTAATGAGATGATTTTTTTAAGAAAATAATTTGAAATGACTATGATGATTTCATTTTTGATGACACTGATTAAATTGAAAATGAAAATCCCACTTGTTTAAAGATAGACTAAGTCACCATAGCTAATTTTTTTGCCTATAAATAACTTAACTATACCATCCAAGCTAGCCTCATTAATTTTTTTTTAAAAATAGGAAAATTAAGGTCCTTATTCTTATATAGATAGACCTAATACTATTTAGATATTTTTTTCTCTATCATAATCTTCTTTAGCTCATACTAGCTTTGATGAGTGGGAACACATTAAATATTTTTATATATTACATTTTCAAATTACTTTTTTTGAGCTTAGGAAAACTTATCCTAAACATTAAAACCACCTATTTCAGCTCTTATTTGACATGAACATCCATCAACCTCCATCTACGGGGAAAGAAGCTACCTTTTTAGGGTCTAAGGAAATCATTTTCTACAAATGTGATTAAATTTATATCCACATAAATCACACAATATATATGAAATTATCTCTAAAATTTTCACTCACCTCCATGATTCCTGATGAGATCCTTATATGTGAATATAACCCTCTTCTTTTCATTAGTGTCTAAATTGGTGATGTCCAAGTTAAAATAGATCTCATAGGTGAAGGTTTTGGAATTTTCTATTCCTCTTTTTAATTCATTAAATCCATTATATATTATAATAATAACCTAAATTCCACATGTATCATGTGCTAAGGATATGATCGAATAAATATTGATCTCTTAGGTTGCATTTGGATTCTTATCATGAAACTATTTAAATAGTTAGGATGAAGGTTATGATATTTAAATTTCACCTATTTTATAAAATATTAATTAGACACAAATGGAATCATCACATGATGTCCATAGATTCCTCCACATGTTGATGCATTAAGTTTTTTAAGATGGGATCTATCTATAAACTTCATGGTGATTCCAATCCCTATGATTTTAAAACTTATAAGAACATGCTATCTATAAAATATCTAAATTTGAACCTTTTTCTAATATCCCATTATGATTATTCACACATTTAAACCATACCATCAAATATTTGAAAGGTTATAGTGGTCATCTAGAGCTTGTGGGAAATATCCCACCAAGCCTTCTTGATTTAGATGACAATGAAATTGATGAGATAAACCTAAAAATATTGATTTTATATTCCTCATTACATAATAACTGAGTTACCTCTTGCCTTATGACCTTATTCTTGCAAGAGGCTAAATGATGAGATGCCTATGACAATAATCATTCCTAATAAATATACCACTATCACTCTTAACATATCATGGTTTAATCCCTCCACTTGGATATAAAAAATCCAATTATTATGGTCATTGTTAGATGACTCTTATTTATTTGGTTATGCCCATTAAAGTAACATGGAAGTCTTGCATTACTAATCATCTTTTAAACAATAAACGACCAAGAATATTTCAAATTTAGTATTAAAATGATAATAATTTATTTCTCCAACATGGAAGATAATGATTTTTTAAATTTAAATGGCATTCATAGGTAAATATTTGAGGACATATATCTTTATACTTCATATGACATCCTCACACATGTATCCCAAGTTACTAATCATGTCTTGCCTTCTCATGATAGGTTTGCTAATGATAAAAGTTATACTTTATGTGTGCTTAATATATGTGACCTTATTTATGATATTATTATCATGTTCCATGATCATTCCTATAGTATAACATACCATTTTAATATATTATATGATATACTAATTTTTACTACTCCTAATGTATTAGCCAAGATAATCTACCCACCAATATCAAATATTCCACAAAAAGAGATAAAAACATGGTCTTTTACTTTTCACAAGACTTATATACATTCAAATAATGATTTTAAAACATATAAGGTACATTTAAATAATCATAATTCATGAGGCCTAGCACATATGATAGATAGTCAACCACCATGTCCATCTACTCCCATGTTATTTTTAAATTTCCATAAGATGAGTACATATTCTTTGACTAATTATAGATCTCTTTGATAGTATTTAGATATACCTCAACTTTAGGCCACTAATTTTCTTCATTAGTTTGGTATGCCTCCTTCAAATGTGGATCCAATAACATCCCCCAAATGGGCATATGTATTATCTTTGGCACGTGTGTTCTACCTATTCTACGGATAGATGTAGAACTCTTTAGAAAAAAATCTACTAGTTTTCAAGTCCCTAGAATAATTCTCCATAAAAAATATTCATATGGCATACCTGTGTTGAAGGAGAAACCTTCCCTACCATTATAACTACCTCTATGATCAAAATATCTTCTTCCTTGATTGTATCACTTGTAGTTGGTGGATTAACCTATTCCCTATTCTAGCATGCCTTATCCATCAAGACCATTATAAAGGAATTATTTTCATAGATCTTAGAGAGAGTATAAGTTTCCATGGTTATAGTGAGATATTAATTACAAATATATTAATTATTTTTTGATGGTGTATGTACACACATTACAAGTTATTTGTAAGTTATTATTGATTTCATCATATTATCCAATTAAAATTTTTATGTTTGGATTTTTGATCACTATAATTAACATTACATGTTTCTTTCCATTGAATTTATCATACCATGCACTTTAATTTTCTACATTTACATTCCTAACATTTTTTATTACATCTCATAGTTTTGTTCAACCATTGAATATTTTCATATTCCTTAATATATTTACATTTCATTTATCACCTCTTTGTTTTATTTTCCATGATGTATTTTCATATTAATTGGTATATTTAATTTTCAAAAAAAATATATTCTTCCCCCGTGGTTTTAATCTCTCTCTTGAGTTTTATAACTATATTTTATTACACTAGGCCTATCACAAGATTACATAGATCATTTAGGAACATTATTATATTTATTCATATCACTCTCCATTGTGGTTTTATCCTATCTTTTATAAACTTGTTATGTGATTTAACTTATATTCTCCTATACTTCCAAATCACTTTTTCTAGTCCATTTAAAGAAAACATTTCCCTTTTTTAATCATTTAATATCATGTATTCATTACGTCAATTTACATACATATAATGATATTGAATTATCCCCACCTTTCCATTTCATTATTTTACAATAATCACACTTGGGTTGGTTTTAATGTTGAACTTATTTCTAAAGAGTAAGTCTAGGATTATCTAAGCTTCTTGGTTCCTAGGTTCTCTTCTTTAGTGGATAATTGCAATCTCTATTTTTTTAGTAATATATAACACTCATTTTTGGTATTATGAATCCATATTGAGGATGAAAATAGTTAAAAGTAAATTTAGAATCCAACATATGAAAATAAAAAAGAAAAATAGAAATCCTTTTTTAAAATTCAATACATCTCTCAAAAGTCAAACCATACCAAAAAATTTGAGCATATTCATTTGACATGTCCCCCAATCCTAGTTGAATATACAAATCCATAGTTGGAATAATGTTAGAGCTGAGGTATATTAGGGTATGATACACTAATAGGATAGGGTAGGAGGTCTCATATATACCCCTTATGCCATCTAATTTCTTAGGTAATTACCTAATGCACATAGTAGACTAAAAACTCTATAAGGGGTCCTTAAAAATGGGGAAAATTTTATGGGAAGATAAAATAATTTTCCATTTCATGCATTTATCATTCATGGGATCACATTTATACTTAATTGTTAGGTAAAGATATATAATTTATAGGTGGGGTGTTATAGGTCCTTGATATTAAAATATCTTAGCCTTGAATACTTGACTATAGTGTCTTATTCATGTGAAGGAAAGATACATTACCCTTGTTCTACCTTCATTATATCTCCATATTACAATTCCAAATTTACCTTTAACAAATACTTTTTCTTGGTGATATTTTCTTTGTTTTTTAAATCCTATTATATATATATATATTGATTGATTGATTGATATTGGGGTTTAAACAGGTCCTCTATCTTTAAAAAAGTTTCATAAAAACCAATAAAAAGCATGATAAAGCATAACTATTTATATATTACCAGGGTGTGGCTAGATAAGTTAGTATGCTAAATAGTAACCAAATATAGATACCCATTAAAAAAAACATACAAACCCATGAAGCATCAAGAAAATAACCAAAAAGACATAAAAGCTAATTTTTAGAAATATTATCAAAAAATCTAGAAGTACCATAGTGTTCAAGATGAAAAAACCTTATCCTTTTTATTATATAGAATGATAATCTCATTACTAAGAATATCCACAAAAGAAGAAAAACCTACCAATTTTTACTTAGAACCCCTAAGTCTGAGTTTGACACCACCCACCAAAGAATCAGCTCATTTGTTTACCACATGGCCCTACATTACCATCATGACAACTTGATAAGGTGACCTTTCCAACTAGGGAGGAGTAGCAACCAACCTTTGAGTCACCAATTTTTCTAATAATTTTACTATGCCAACTTGAGACTTATTATGGTGAGTTTCCTTCCAGTGAGATAATTCTATGAATGGAATTTTGAGTTGCACCAATGGAGGAATTTCTAAAAATTATCCCTCTATAACATCATTGTTGAAAGCCTTTTTTTGAATTTCCTTCACAAAGACTGATAAGAACAATATATGTATCCCAAAGCTATGAAATCTAAAACTAAAATCAAACCAACACCATTTGAACCAAATAAGGGTAGTTTGGGAAAGGAACCCAACTCAACACTACATATCACTTCCACAAGATTAAGACAATTCTCTAGTTTAACAAAAATGCAACCATTTTAGAAACCACCTCATAATCCACCATTAGCACCATGATGTTTGTTGAAAACATTACAAATATTATAGAGTTAACCCTATTGTATATGCAATAAGCTAGATAATCTATGTCCAAAATAGCTAAAATGGCCTAGAAGATTTATTCTAAGGGAATCTAGAAGACATGTTTGATCCTAACCTAGGAGATGCCACCCTCAAAATCCATTTCTCAAATTGAGTTATTTCCATAAACCATTGGATTTACCAGTGCTAGATCAACCTCTATCTCCATGCTAAGCACTAGACATACATGATAACCAAAAAATAGCCAAAATATAAATGAGAAACATCCACTTGGTAGTATCAAATCAAATCCACACTCTTTCCATAAATTTCATCAACCACCACCTGTTTCACATGGTAAATCCATCATGAAAAAATAACATTGCCAAAAATCCTAAGGAGATGGTGTAGATAGTTATGATTAAAACAAACCATCATAAATAATAATCAAAGCCAATTGATTATTATAATAGATTAAAAATAATAGTATTGAATTTATTTTTTCATTTTTTTATAAAAACCCATATTAATAAAATCTAAATTAGGAAATTCCTCTCAAGTAGATCAAAGATTATCCATCCAAATTTATTCTCTTTGGCCAATTCAATATTTAGCAAGAAAATACACATCTAAGTTGGCCTCTTTGTAATAGTGCTTGTAGTCCAAGGATGTAAAATTATCCAATCTAGCCCACAAATTAGAAAAAAATATTATCTAGTTTCCAAGAAATGGCTATCTTTTTATTAAGGTTAGAAATCAAGATTTTAGAGTCACCTTGAATAATAAGCTTGATGATTTTAAAATGAATTGCAATATCAATTATAGTGGATATAGATTGAGCTTGAGCTTCATTGTTTGTGTCATTTGAAAGTTTTTTATAAATTGCCCTAAATAAGGAACCACTATAATCTTGAAGAATACAACCTAACCAAAAGCACCCAAATTTCCTTGAGAGGCACCATAAAATTTTAATTTAAACCACACTGGTGGTGGAGGAATCCAAGTAGGCTTGTCCTTTACCAAACCTTTTACCTGAACTTATTAATGACCCATTAATGAGTGATTATATATATATATTTATATTTATATTTAACTCTTATATTTATTTATTATGCCTCTTAGAATTTTAGTTTTTGTATTTCATGGTGTAATGATATTAATTCACCAAAAAATTAGAATAACAATAATAGATAACAATTAAATGTGAATATAGTAGAAATTATGAATAATAGATAAGCCACTTCAAGGGGGAAACCCACCAAATGCTTGTAAAAATAAATGAATACTCTGATATGATGATTAAAAACAAACCCTACCTCCTATTTATAGTCTATCAAGGCCATGAAGAACCCATAGGCTGACCTAAAAATCATATGAGTGCATAGAGAAATGTAAAATAATATTAAAAAGGGTTATGGATGTCACAAGTTGGCTACATGTATCCCTAGGCATGCCAATGGTTAAGGGTATAGCATGCCCCTACCCTTAAAAAAAATGTTGAAACGATCTTGGATGTTGTTGCATGAAGGCTTCATCCTCCCAAGTAGCATCTTCAGAATGCAGATTCTTCCTTTTGATTAGATACTCTATAATCACTCTAGACCATAACTAATTAGTACACATTTTAAGGACCATTTTAGGTTCAAGAATAACAAAATTTTCATCCAATATTTTTGTAGATTAGGATGGGTAGACTCATTAGTTTTTTTAACATCAATGGAAATCAAATATGTGAAAAATACTCTAACACCATTTTTAACATCTTACTAATCTGATATGAACTAACCACTTATATAGATCTAGCTATTAATTCCCTCAGTTCCACTAGCTTGCCTTCAAAATAAAAGTACATAAATAGTTCTTAGAAATTCACCTCAATAGTGTTCAATGTGGTGAGTCATTATACTCCCAAAACAATATTAATACTACCCATAGGAATAGAAGACATAGGAGAATCTATTAGATAGTCCTCCATTATTAACTTAATATTGTGGTATTTTATATAAAATTTAACTGTACCACCATCTACAATCATGACCTAAAATTTTGGTATTGGGTAGATGGAACAATTCAATTGAGAAACCAAATTACCATTGATAAAATTATGTGTACTTCCCAATTTAATCAACACTATGACCTTTTGTTTCTTAAATAAACACACCACCTTAAGAGTCTGAGTATAAATACCTATAAGGGAATGGTAGGATATAGTAGGTTAATAATATGTAGCTTCCTCGTTAGGTCTTTTAAAACCCTCACTAGATGCCTCTTCCTATTTTTCATCCTTGTTGGCCCTTTTGATGTAAAATAACTTCTTTTTAACACATTGATGACAATTTCTCCATTTGTTGTTAAAACCATAACACAACCCTTTGGAATGATTCTCCTCAATTTGTTGTGGTGTCAATATGATAGGTTGAGGTAGTGATGAAGTTAGTGAGGTGCATTGAGTGTTACCATATATTAGTGAAAAGATGATGTTTGCTCATCTCTTTTTCCTTTGCTAATCATTCACTTAGTATCGCTTTAGATACATTTTTGGGGTTAAACATGTAAACCTCTAATTGAATGCTATATTTTAGTCCACCCAAAAAAATGTCAATCAGATTTGCCTTAGTAATGTCTTCCATATGTAAGGATAGATTCTAAAACTAATGAGTATAATCATTCACTATTCCTATTTTTTACAATTTAGATAACTGACTGAAGTAGTTCTTAGAAACATTATTATGATAGTGAGACATCAATTCATTAGATAATATTTACCATGTAATAGGAGCACTAGTCATATTCATTTGAGCATACAATCAATGATACCAAATGAATGGCTTAGGTTCAAGATATAAAGATGCCACAAACACCTTTTGAGAGTTAGGAGTTTGCTATAGATTAAATATATTTTCAATTTAAGTGATCTAAGTGAGTGGATCCTTACCATCAAACTCACACAAGTCCACTTTTGGTGACATCAGTTTCACGCTTGTATTGGCAGTGTTAGTGTTGAGAGGAGGACTAGAATGAAAGAGTGGAGGGTTGTTGAGTGAAAAATGAGATGATATGGTATCTATTTGTGTTGTGATCTATTCTAACTAATTTCTCATGCTATTAATATCCCCTTACATTGTTGACATTTGACTTTGGACTTGCACAACCTTTTGCATGAGGCCATGTAGATTTGATTGAATTTGAGAAATGATCTATTAAGACATCATATCAGAGGTTATAGACTCCATGTCATCCCATTAAATATTTTAAGGGTTTCTTTCCATTCCCCCCACCCATAAGTGTTAGGACTAGCCATAATAAGGCTCGATTATGAACCTTATTTTGCCTCATTGACTCAAATTTTACCATGATTTTTTAAAAAAATATCAAACCAAAATAAAAAATATCAAATAATAGACCTAAATTAATTTTTTCTAATCTTTCCAAAAATTTAAATAAATTTGAATTTGTTTACAAATTGTGAGCTATAGAGAAAATTTATGAAAAACCCTAAAATGGAGATAACATTTTAAAAATAGATCCAAATGAACTTACATTTTAATTAAATATTAATGAAATTATTTCTCACCTTCAATAGAAATAATATAAATTCATAACCATTTGTAATATATATCCAAATTCCAATATCTATGGTTTATGACTTGATTATGGCCTAAATCAAAGATCTGATACCACTTATAATGATATTAATTCACTAAATAAGTAGAATAAAAATAATAGATTACAATTATATGAAAATATATAAGAAAATATGAATAATAGATAAGCCAATTTGAGTGGGAAACCTCCTAAATAGTTGCAATAAGAAATGAATACTCTAATATGATGATGAACAACTAACCCTACCTCCTATTTATAGTCTAACAAGACCATGAAGAACCCATAGGCCACAATACTAAACATATGAGTACATATATAAATATAAAATAATATGCAAAAGGTTTATGCAATCCACAAGTTGGCTACATATATCCCTAAGCATGCCAATGTTGAGTGCATATAGAAATGTAAAATAATATGCAAACGGGTTATGAAAGCCACAAGTTGGCTACATATATTATGTAATCCTCATATTAGATTGAAAACTCTATAAGGGGTCCTTAAGAATGGGGGAAAAATTATGGGAAGATAAAATACTTTTCCATTTCATACATTTATCATTTATGGGATGATATTTATACTTATTATTCAAAGCTCTATGATTTTTAGGTGGGGTGTTATAGGTTCTTGATATTAAAATCTCTTAACTTTTCACACATGATTATAGTTTCTTGCTCATGTGAAGTATAGATAAATTACCTTTGTTCTACCTTCATTATATCTCCATATTACAATTCCAAATTTACCTTTAATAATTTTTTTTCTAGGTGATCATTTCCTTATTATTTATACCCCATTATATATATATTCTTATTTAAATCTTAGATTTATTTATTATGCCTCCTACAATTTTAGTTTGTGTATTTCATGGTAAGACCTTATGGAATATAACTAGTACCTCCTAAAAAATAACCATTTATTTTCATATCCACACCATCAATTTCATGTTAGTAATGACTCTATATGGTTGTGTTCCCCTCAAAACATTGTAATGCAAATATTGATTTTGTGATTTTACTCATTATAAGCATTTTCTTACATGTGTCACATATCCTTTATTTTATTTATATTTTCATTTTATTACATTTAATATTTTTAAAAACTTATTATACTATTTATTATCATTTGTGATGGGAGTCATAAGTCCTCTTCATTTAATAATAATATCAATCTAAGTTTGGTGTCCAAAGGTAATATGCAATAGGAACAAGAAGACTTTTAGGTAACAATTATTTCTAATTGGTCATAAAATAAGTATAATCTAATTGAGAGAATTAAAATTGAATAATTAAAACACACTTTACATAATGGAAAACACACTTAAAAAATTTAAATTATAGGAATTGAAACACACATTTCATAAAGGGAAAATGCACTTGCATCAAATGAAATTAAATAGTTGTTCATCTATGGATTTAGTTAGTTTTTAGGCTATATTATATTCTAAGAATCAAATAAATATTTATAAATGAAAATAAAATATAAATAAATATAATCTATAAACACCATAAAGGTTTTCCTTCTTCCTTAATTTTAATGAGCCCTTGATCCACCTTTAAAATAGTACTAGGATAAATTAATTGAGAACTTTAGAGACATTAAACTAATATATTCAATCCAACTCTTATAATATTCAATAATTAGTTTGGTCTTCAAGTGATTCAATTATTAATAATTATGAATGAGATGGTTGTATTTATAATACAACTTATTACTTAGGACTAACCACCTAGAAAATCAAATTACAACTAACTCTTATTCTAGAATAATAATATAAAAAATTAGGTTCATACACTATTTGGAGAATAATATTAGTCCCCATTATTCAAGGAGAAATTAATTGGAAGTGATAGATCCATTATCTTCTTATTTGTTGGAGAAAATCTAGTGTGATTTGGTTTCTTTCCAAAAACTTTTATTTTGTTGGAGATAATTATAAATTTAGTATCATTTTGATGTCTTTAATAATGTGTTGTTTGAGATATTTATAGTAGATGAAATTCTATAAACATATTTCCTCTTTTGGAAATATCTATTTATAGAATTAATGTATGTGTGTGTGTGTGTGTCTGTGTGTGTGTGTGTGTGTGTGTGTGTGTGTGTGTGTGTGTGTGTGTGTGTGTGTGTGTGTGTGTGTGTGTGTGTGTGTGTGTGTGTGTGTGTGTGTGTGTGTGTGTGTGTGTGACTTATCCCAAAATAATATTTCATTCTTTAATTTAGTCTTCTCATATTCATTTTCTGGACAACTAGATTCCCATACCAATTTTATGCATCTATAGAGCTGATTTTTAGAATTATCTTGTATAGGAACTCAAGAGCTAACTATATATAATAATGAGATACATGTAAGAACTCAGGATCTACTGATAGGATACTCAAAATTTGGATATAATAATATTTTACATCTCTAATGATCTCTCAAGATACTGATGATATTTGAAGTTTTTGCTTATCTCATGAGTTAGTATTGTATGGGACTTCAAAACTCTTTTGGGACTTCAAATCTACTTGATAAACTACCCCTTGATGCTCTCAAATATACCATTTTCATGAATGAGTCATTATGATCTTATAAAATATTTGATATCTATTTACAAATAATAATTAGAAAACATCAATAATTTAGATTATAATGACTTATAGTGAATATACCAAATTTATATATGATATTTCACTTCAAAAAATCATAAGATCTTAAAAATACATATAATTCCATTTTAAAACAAATTTATGGAAGATTAGATAGTATTATTTATTTATATAAATGAGACTTTATGATCTCATCAACTTGTTTGACATATATTTTCATCTTATTACATTTAATAAAATTATGACCCTACTACAATTCTAATTTCTCCTTTGTTGACTTAGATTTTCATCTTTTTATAATTGAAGTTCTTACAAACCTCTTAGAATCTTTCCTATCCATTAATTTATATTTTCACCTTCTTACATTGGATATTTGTACAATTATTTATTTCACCTTATGTTTTATTTATATTTTCATATTTATTATATTTGAAGTGATTTATGACATTGTCTTATCTAGTTCATATATCTTTTTTTTCCTTCAGATTTTATTGTTTCCTACATTTCAAATGTTCTTGAATCATTTGTTGCACATATTTTATTTATTGATTTTTATATTTTTACTTATTTAAGATATTATTTTACACTTAATATTTTTTTCACCATGCATAAGCTCACATTTACTAGAAATTAATAAATTAAAAAACACCATCATATACACAAAAGATATCAGGAATCAATACCATGCCACACTAAAAACACCATGTAGAAAACAAGGAATAAAAACTAATTATATATACATGTATCAAAAAATTTATACACTAAAAATATAAAATATATACACCTACAGTTATAGGTTACCTTCACCCCTAGTTGGTTGAGGAGTTGGGATTTACAAAGTTTAAGGTGTTAGGATTTAAAAATAAGATAAGGTCTATCCTCTCTAATATACCTATCTAAACTATGGGATTGATATGGTAATATTTCATTATCTCATTCTTTTATATCTAATTATGTCTCTATGTCTATCACCTGCACTTCTACTACTCTCTTCTACTATGTACCTACTATCATGGTATCCATTTGTGTAGATCACTTCATGGCTAAGGCCATAAATGACTTTTACACCTATTTCCATGTTTTAGTATTTATTCTTACTAAAAACACACCCATAATAATAGCATCAAATTATTATCATTATTGTATCTTATAGGAGTCAAATCCTACCAATCTAAACCATCAAGTGTGTTCCCTTATAGTTAGTGCTATAGGATCTAACCTAGCCACTATATCAATATATAACATCATGACATCCATAATATCATGGTGAGTAGCCTAAATAATGGACATGTTAGAGGTATAATCATTGAAAGGGGGGATGAATCAGTGAGCCCAAATAATACAACTTCAATTTCAATCTTTACAAACACTTAACTAGTTATCACACACATTCATGAAGCATACCCATCATTCATAGTAATGAGGAAGAGAGACAATGCAAGATCAATCACATAACACAAGCCATATGTGGGAAACTCTCTTAGGGGAGAAAACCCACTGGAAAATACAATTCAACTACTATATAATAATAATAATAATAATAATAACCAATTTAGACCAGCTACAAGTAATCAAGGAACTATAATCCCTATTTAGTGAGACTACAATCTCACAAGGTGTTGCCACACATGTCTAGCTAAGCTATAATAAAAACCAACATTTTAGCAAGTTTCACCTTGAAAAGAGACTATAACCCCCTTAGATGTTGAGATACCACAACAAAACCTATGAACACATCCACCTTTAATTGATGTCTACAACACCTGATGATGGACCTCTGCTTATTACTCTTCACCTTCACTCATCCTCAATATGCAAGAACACTATTCTACCAATAGAATTATGACATACTGGTCATACAAATAGTCCTCAATCTATTACACTCTTCAAATCATCCACATGACACTCTACCCCTCCTTCAATCCACAATTCACACACATAAGCCTATCTCAAATCTCTCACTCCTAGTCTCTCATCTAAAGTCTAGAAACCAACACATTTAGTTTCACTATTTATAGATCAATCATGATCATCACCATATTGGTCAACCATTAGGCATGCCTTAATACTTAATTCATCTATGTCATAGAGAGACATCTCAATACAATAGTCATAGGTCATCTATAACATTTATGGTCACCCTTAAGTAGCTACACCTTTTAATAAGGCCCTTGTAGCTCTTATAGGTCTCATGTGAACCCATTCACTCCTTTAACACTTAATTAAACAAAAAAATAACAAAAAACCACTAAAAAAATCATGGATCCATTAAATATTATTTATAGGTCGCCCTTAAGTTCTAATAACCAATATAGAACCCTTTTGCTTAAGCATAATTTGCTCAAACAACATTCTATGCACACATTTACCATGAACAAGTACATAATTGACTTATAAACCTTTATTCATACTACATAAAATTGGTCAAACCTTAAAGATGTACACATATGTTCCTCATAGAGTATAAAACACTACCCAATAAATAATTCACCATGAAACATATAAACAACATCTACATAAGCTTAATTACTCTTCTTGAGTCACTTTTAGAACAAACACGAACACATAATCAACTTTGAACCTTAATATATTTGAATATACACACTTTAAAATATTTAAATTAAGTTCATTAGATGCACGATGGAGTCATCTTCATCTTTTTTTATACCATTATAAAATTTATCCTGGATAAAAAGTTATGGAAAAAATACCATAGACTAGTTTTTCCCTTTGTAAAATAAAAATATTTAAGTGTCGATGTTCACAATTAAACCTTGACCACTTTGATCACATATTGAGTCCTCATTGATCATATTAAATACACAAAATTTATATCATTATAAAAATATTTAACTTTAACACATAGTCTACCAAGTCTAAATATTAAACCTTGAACATGTTGACCTCATCTTGTGCAATCTGGAAACTTTGACTCAATTTATTCCATAGATCTCTGTGAATTAGTCAGATCTTTATCATGCAGTGATCACCATTTTATATTACTCATAACCCCCATGATAATGAAATTTGGTACCCTCATATGCCTTTTGATAACTTATACTGTTAAAAATTGAGCACTTGTTCTCATCTCATTGATGTTTGAGTCCTTGGAACAAACACACTTCATTGATCCTTTTGTAAGGAACTCAATCTTTACCTTTGTTATCCAAGGAACACTTTGACCTCTTTGACTATATGCACACCCTAGATCTATATTATATGCCTTTTGATAACTTATAATAATAAAAATTGAGCACTTGTTCTCATCTCATTGATTTTTGAGTCCTTGGAACAAACACACTTTATTGATCCTTTTGTAAGGAACTCAATCTTTACCTTTGTTATCCAAGGAAAAATTTGAACTCTTTGACTATATGCACACCCTAGATCTAAATTATATTATTTTTCATGAGCCATTATATATTCATCTGGTACTAATCTTTAACATTATGCTAAATAGACTATGGGAACCTTGATTATCTTCTTGGAAGGCCAACTTTGCACAGTCATATCTTTTACCTCACTCACTCGCATGTTCTTAAATTTGGAAAATATGATATATTCACATAGGATAATCTAAAAATGTGATAAATTAATCTTATAACCCTTACACATATGAGATATAATTACCTTAAAATTCTCACTTAGATTTTTATGCCACAAATCCAGCTATGTCAAAAACTTATTTGGAAGGCCAAATTTGAACATTCATATCTTTTGTTGTGCTTCAGTACTTAACCTAAAAACTAGTGAAAATAAAATAGGCACAAAAATAAATAAATAAATATGGTCAAATTCTCATGAAATATCCACATATGAAAGATATTCCACCATCAAAATACTTACTTGGCTCTTTCTTACCTCATGTAAATTTGGCTAAGTATGGGAAAACACTATCAAAATGCCTGGGAGCCCACCTTTGCACTTGAATATATTTTGATGCACTTAGGTGAATGAAATTATATTTATAAAATATAAATTATGGACTAATTTTATCATAACCATATTACTAACTCCTCTTGAATCATCCACATGTGTAAATGGTGATGTCATCAAGCTACCTACTCATATTTTCTGCCACTAGACCCAAAGTGTCTAGATGAAAACTATGGACAACCAAATGAATTCCAAATATGTATAAAAGCACACAAAATATATAAAAAATATTAGGGACATTTTTAACATCTTTAAAACATCATACTCATCCTTGAACATATCTAACCATGAAAAAATTGAAGATGAATCAATAATACTTCAAACATATTAGAACAAGCACATTGCACACTTTGTGATTGTCACTCAGACTATCAAGGCACTTCATCCACTCACATGGACACGTTCATGAAATCATCATGACATGATTTAAAATAATCAAATAGGACCCCCATTGTGTTGTCTTTATTTTCACATCTTTAAAATTACACTAAAATATAAATTAAATCATGATGTGTGTGTGTGTGTGTATCCAAATAAAAAAACAATCTATCACTAATTCCTAACATGTTTATCTATAATTCTATAAAAAAGTGATAAACTTAATAAAAAATCTTATATATATATATATATATATATATATATATATATATATATATCTAGAATCATGTATCATACTTGTATGGTCTCCCTATCTATACATTTGTTAAGGACTTTCTCATCCTCTCATTTATCACCCTATTAGTGGGGTGCCATGGATACCATCCACCTTTGCACATATACCACTAGGACTATGTGTCATGTTTTATATGACATAATCATAATACCCATTATTTATGCCTCTTTTGAGTTGAATCCTCCATGGGTATGTCTAAATGTGTTGAATATGAATTTATGACATTAATCCTCCCTCCACTATTATCTAATGCTATTACCTTCTTCTCCTCTAGTTTTGAGGGGCATGTTGAGGTATACAAACTAGAACTTGTGGTTATGGATATTTTATATTTCCATCATTAGATGCATCATATATTTCACCCCATAAGGATATATTGTTATGTACATCTTTGGGTGTGGTAGAAAAAATAAGTCCTGGCACTTTGCTACATGAATGTGTCTCCATCTATTAGAGGTAGTGACTAGTCAAGGTAGATGATGTTTAAACTCATATAGTTGATGTAAATGATGGAAATTAATCCATAATAGTATTATATGGGTTAGGTTTAACCAACATGTACATGGGTAATAGATACATGTATAGGTGTTTGTATTTCCTTTTCAGTATGCCCTGCATCTTACTCTATAGAAATTGATTGTTTCTTATTTTTTGATTATGCTACCCATATTTTTCATAAAAATAATCTTATAAATAAAATACCATCACCATATTAGTATTATGAAACCTATAACCATAAATTCAACTAAATAAGTACTTATAGACACTATTTATGAATTATATATCAAATCAATCTTGTACTTGGAAAATATGGACCTTGGTTATTTCTCTCATTTTTAGACATTTTATCGCTATAAAAAGGTTCAAATATATTATATCTCTATGCTCATTACTTATCTATTAGTATATGTTATTATAATGAACCCAACCTTTTATCTTTCCTAGAATGCTATAAACCCATTTATCTTCTATCTCTACAAGTTTTGGACCTGCACTTGTTTTTTGATTGTTGGACACTCATGCCCTAGCTAGATGCCTACATCAAAATTATTTTCCTATTCTAAATCAAGTGTCTAATGCCCTAAATTCATCTAATTTTCAAATGTAATGTATCCCTATGGTTATCCTAAGTGATTTCATATGATATGTTCTCCAAAAGTACTGGTATATATGAATGATTGATCCTCATTTATTATTCACCTGACACATGCATAAAAACTCATAAGGTAACTTACAAAAATAATTGAATCAAACATTAAAGTGAGTAGATATTCCCTATTTTATCCCATTTCCATGTCCTTCATAGGGATAACACATACATAGGTTTGAATTACTGAAATAACATGCCATAATTAATATTTTGTAGGTTACAAGCTAGGTCACTATTGTACTTGATTTCCACATATTACACCCTTGTGCACACACAAAGCAACACATTAAGGGAAAACTATATCACTCTAAGGTCTTATATAGAATATTTTTTGTGTGCCTAATTTTGCTAACAGTGGATCTTTATATTTCAAATTATAGGTTTAATGGAGCTCTCCCTAATGAGATCATACCTAGTTTCACAATTCTATCTCAAATTGATTTTTTATTAGTATCTAGTCTATTAAAAATCAATTTGAATCCATGTCTAAGATTCCTAAAATCCTTATTTATAAACCCTATCACAAGTTGCTTTTAGACCTAAATTCAAAATTGGTAGGAACAATTTTAGTTTGAGCATTTTAATTGGTCTATAGATTTAAGCCTAATATTTATATTAGGGCTTGGTTGAGTTTTTCAACATGACCCAACCTTAATCTAAAAGATATGCATTTTGTCCCTTTCAATCCTTGAGCTCCTTTGTCCTCTTTCATTTTTATAGGGTCTAAAATTAATGTCTGTAGTGTCATTTTACTAAACTCCTAGCTTGGTCTAACTTTATTTCCAAAGCTTAGTCTATAATCTTATCCATAAGGACCCATTCATGTTTATTAACCTAAATGAGACCTTAATCCTAAGACTTTATCCTAAGTTTTATTTGCCCTGATACCTAACTTAATTTACCTGCTTCTCTATAGGATATACAGCTCACATACATTCATGTAGAGATGATCAGATGGTGCAAGATGAACCTGAGGAGTCTAAAGTTTTATCCTACAAGAGCTAATCAAAACCAACTAATAGGATCATGATCAATAGTTCATGATTTCTAAAAAGAAGCAATCAAATGATGCATAATAATTACAAATTTCCAAAGGCTTATTATGTTCCATAAGATTTAAATTTGATTTTCTTACACCCATCATTTGACATCTATGAGGTCATCATTAATGTCCATGAAGCCATCAAATTTATACCTTAATGATATATTGCCTGAGATTAATTTTTATGATCTTGTACCCATCTTTTTATGTCTATGAGGTCATCATTGACATCCATGAGGCCATCATTGATTTTTGTAAAGCTATCAAACTTAAACCCCAATTGTATATTTCCAAATCTTAATTTTGATGTTCACACTCCCATTATTTATGTTTATAAGGCCATCATTGACATTCATGAGACCATCAAATCTCAAATTCAGGGACCAATCCCACTTAGATAAATGAGCATGTTACTACCTAGATCATGTGTGTAAGTTGTGTACTTCATTGTAAGATTGGTTTTGGATAAATTTAAAATTTTCTCAGCTTAAGATTCAAATATACATGGGGGATAATTATGATTACCATAGGCTTAGCTTGAATATAGGTTGAATAGTGTTTTTTAACATTAGACTAGACTTTAGTTTGAAACCTTATATTTAGTCTATATATACATATCTTGTGAAAGGTTTTATGATCTTATTGGTGAGGCTTCCAAAAATACAAGACCCTATGATATGAAGCCTAGATTAAAGTATTTATCCCAAGGTTTGCCTCATATTTATCAATACTATAGAAACCTTAGGTCAAAAAACCTTAAGTTAGGTCCTCTTTCTATATTAGGTCCCCTATGTTATGACCCAAAATTAGCTTAAATACTTTGGATTAAATTTTATTTCATGTTTTCTAACATGAATCAAAATATTAGATGAAATTATTTAACCAAAGTTCTTTTCTTAATATTGGACTAACTTAAAGTTCATGAATCTTTCTAGGATCAATGGCTTGCATGGAATCAAACTAACATGATTGGATAAAGTGAGATCACTATGGATTATTTATAAATATCCATGAAGGACCACAAGACCACCACATGGTACATGCACACTAACCATGAGATTGAAAAAGTCATAAAGCTTAGGAATCCTGTGGGATTGCCAAGTAGCACATTTGTAGAGCTGGGTACAAAGAACAACCAATGGCATATGACTAAAAAGATAGAGATAAATGATTTACATTGATTCATATATATTTATCCAATAGAAAGAGATAAAAGACAAATTTTAAAAGGTAATATTCAATTTTTAAAGCATTTATGAACCAAATGTCATTAAAAGGTCAACTGGATGCCACAGAGCCACCACATCAATGCCACCTAAGCAAAACTGGATAAAAACCAAGATTTTGTGGGCTCAAAAATACAAAGGTATAATGGCAGAAGTCTTAATCAAACATTAGCACCAAATTCACATAAGTTCTAATATTTTTTCTATTAAATCTCAAAAATACCTACAAGTAGCCCTATCACCTATACGAGACCTAATTCGATCCCATTTTGATAACAAACAAGCTAATAATAATTCAATTACCATCTAAACAACTTTAAATTATCCCTAAAGTTGATTATAGACCACTAGTGATCATATATAACAACATGAAATAAATAGAATAGAGAAGACATAGAGATATACTTAACCTCAAATGTGGATGGAAGAATCTTCAAGGACACTATATTGGAAGCAATAACATTGAATATCAGGGACAATAACTAGTCCAAGCTCTTCTAGCACATTGAAGAGTTGTAGGAAATCACCAAGGAGGATAAAATGATTACCATAATTTGTTATAGGTACTATGACATAATCTCTATCTAGATGGATTGTCTCCACTATGTGGCAACAAAACTTGAGGTACTCCATTGTATCGATGTTATTTCCCCTATTTTTAAGGATTGTAGACTTGATCAGGATATGATCATCCATAAACATAATTTTAAGAGGGTTACCTAAATTTCCCCTATGAAATTGTAAAGATACTATAAAATTCCCATCCATTAGGTAGATTTTCTCATAATTAAGCAATTGTCTAGCCAAAATGACCTATAAATTGCCCTAGTCCCATGGTAATATTCGAGAACCCAAGTATTTTTTGACCCCGCTAGAAGAATCCTTATCACCCAATTTAGGGTAGGGATAAAAATCATCATGACTTTGTTAAATAGAATATCTAGGGCCCCTTTCACCACTTATGTTAGCAAACTATGGGTCCTTTACATATATTTCATGGTTGAAAATAGACTCACCACTCTTATTGGAGAATTGATTAGTGTTTGCCTAAAACAATAATTTTTTGCTATCAAGAAGAGGATTAAAAACCACTTATTTATGATTTATTACCTTTTTTATGACTTTTTTTCCAACTCAACCATCCCTAACATCAAAAATTTGTCACCTAAGGTAAAATAGACATTCTCCCATTATTATTCTAAATTGCACATATTCAAGTACAAGGACCACATATAATTCATTTGTGACTATGGGTATCCATCCTTATCTAAGGATATTACATGGATAACCATGATGAGGGTAAGTCCTTTAATCAAAATTTTTGTGGAGATCATTAAAGACCTTTATATATATCATAACTATATAATAATCAGGATAAAGGGAACCCGATATCATCCTCTCAAGTTACCAATCTATGTGTCCACCAAGCTAACTGAGAAAGATATTTCCTACCAATTATTCCATGGAATTTGTAGTGTATAAAAATAAAAGAGAAATGGGATACTCCATCATTTTACTTTAACCATTATTATAATAGTGTTATAGAATTGGGACAATGTGGACACCATATCTAGACACAAGGAGTCATTTGACTTACAACTTAATGAGTTAAGGTAATGGGACCCCCAAGATAATGTTGTAAATCATTTGAATGCCAAGAAAATAAAAATGAAGTATTAACATCAAATTTGTGTCCATGACACCATGTATGTCTGGGCATCTTCATTTTCAGAGTTCCTAACAAGATTGAACAATCATAACATCAAGATTGAGGCTAGGTTTAAAAGAGATGAGAAGCCATCTAGTGAAACTTGGTAGATGAATCATTTGTAATACCATTTTATGCCAAGACCATCTACTAGGCCTCTTATATAACAAATAGAGGCACCAATCACATAAAGGCCATAATCACCAATTGACCAAGGTGAAAGAAAAGAGAAGCTTGAAGAAAGACCTAGTGAGAGGGCAACCTTTTCTATCTAGCTTGAGAAGCTAGAGTCCCTAATTGAATACATTGGCATGATAACATTGCATCCTAGGGAAATATTAGAAGATTCCTTAGAGGAACTATCTAGTGATTATGGGTCAGATGAAGAGGAGGCTCAAGGAGAAAAACCTCAACCCCAAGTTGAGGAAATAAAAATAGAAATAGGGAAAGGGAAGGACATATCTTTGGACTTAGTTCCAATTATTCCCCCTTAAAAGAGAAAGGTTGAGTTAGCATTGGTCCCTATAGGAACCAATAATCCTAAAATAACCCTCACTCACCCTTTGACTAAAGTTAATATGTTCAGTGATGAGAATCCAATTCATGGCCCAACCATTCCTAAATGGTTTTTGTATGGAAAGATATAGAATATACCAACACTGTAACATCAATGGGCCATCACAAAATCCACCGAAATCATAATTCATGAGGAAATTAATCCCTAGATAGTGGTTCTACAATAGAAAGAGTAGGAAAGATAAGTGGATACTTCTAGATCTTTAGGTAACACCCAAATAGAAGCCCCAAAGCCACCAAAAATGACACACTTTTAATTAGTGTCCAATTTGACTCAACCACTACTATATTAGAAAAAGTAACAGAAAAAAAAGAGCTATGGTGGGTCAAGAAGATTTAATGTTTTATAAGGTAGAGCCATTTGTTCATTTGACCCCAATTGGAGCTCAAATACTGAGGGAAGACCCCATTCATGAAGAGCAAAAGCTTAAAGTGCATAGTTGTAAACTAGCATCAAAGGCCTATAATAACAAATAAAGAATCTTCAAAATAAGAATGAGTATTTATAAAAGTACAAAGTTTTATTAGTTCCTGACTCCACAATTTTAAATGTTTGAGAAATAATTCCATGACATGTTTGACTCTTTAAATTTAACAAAACTAAGATAGAGTGCATTGTATTTATAGGATACAACAACCAAGGGTTTACTCACCCAATGGCAAGGTTATAGGGACAAAATCAAGGATTTGACTAGCATCTAGATAGGGGATAAAATCCTTGACTTCAAGACTATTATCATTACTCACCTCAATACCATCTTGGGCTTGATTTTGGATAAAATCAACAACCTGATTACATGGTCCAAATCCTTGGAGAGACTCATTAGAGATGATAAGGAACTACTAGACAAAATTGAAAAAAATCTTAAGAACCATGATTACTAAGCCTTCAAAGAATCATGGATAATGATTAACTTAAGCATAGAGTCACCTTAGTCATGTAGGAGGTAAAAAATAAGGGCCAAGGCAAGTCTAGAGGTGACAATAATAGGATTATGGATATGATCCTAATTGCAAAAAATAAGATAGCTAAAGTGAAAAGCATTAAAGAGGCCTTGGAAAGAAATGATAGAAACCTAGATGATTTGGAAAATCAAGAAGATGAACTACTCCTTAATCTAACCATAAACTTCAAGTTAGTTGATGAGCATCACCATAAGGTTATGAGGTTACTTTAACAGATCCATGGGTCTTCACCAACATAGGGTCCACCAATTGGTTAAAGATATTCTTTTTTAAGAAAACATTATAAATTTTGGAAATAGAATATTATTTGTAAAGGCATGTGAAATTTTTTAGTATGTTTCCTAAAAGTTAGTCAATTTTATAAAGTTTAGTGTATTTTAAGAAACTTGGTAGAAAGGATAGTTGCCCTTTCCATTTTTTACACTTTTAAGTTGAGGAAACTAATCAACATGCTTTCTTGAAGCCTATAAAAGGAGCATTGTCATTTGTACAAAAGTGAAGAGGGAATTTTTGAGAAACAAACTATTTTAAACTTTCAAGCAATTAATATAAAAAGAAAATTCTTAAAAGATGATCTCATGTTTGCTTGTGTGAATTGTTAATGAGATTTTCTCTCAATTGTTTATTTTGGATCTCAATTTTGAATGTTTTTTAAGATTTATAGATGTGCATATTTCACAAAGGGTTGTTAATTTGTGTAAATTATATATTAATTGAATGTCCTTAGGTTTAATTCATTTTATTTTCTCTGCATAAGAATGTGCATATGCTATTTGATTACAGTAGTAAATATTTTAAGTAAAGATAGTTCTTACTTGTATATCTTCATACTATCCTTATATTTTTTCTTGGTGTGTGGTAAGATTTGGGTGTATGATATTTCATGTTATACATTGGTTAAATGTATGTCTAGTTAGAATTTAAACTTTGTCATGACATTTGAGGTAAAGATCAACAACTTGTTTTCTTTCTTCCCTACCCTTCTCTTTTTCTCCCTTTCTAACCAGATCACTGTAGCTTAAAACCATTGTGTATATTAATTTTAGAATAGTCTTGGATAAGGATTTGATCATAAACCATTGATGTCAATATATATTACTACATCTTGTGTAAATATTATTGAAGACCAAGGTGGCTCCCAACCACCAAGATTTATAAATATTGTGGAATAGTTAGCTTACTCTGGAACTATTTCATCACAAGTGAGTTGATCAACACAACCTACAAATCATGCTTTGAATTATTTTAATTTTAAAATGAGAAGTGTTATTTAAACACTAAGATCACCTTTGACACATTTCAAGGCATTAACAGGTGGAACTATACTGGTGCTAGAAGGAGGGCCACAAATCCTTGTAAATTTAAAGGATCTTTGATAGTTTTGGTGTATTTTGATCAAAGATCATGATATTATCTACATAATTAGTTTATTTTAACATATTTATGTAAATATTGGTGATCTTCATGGTTTTGGACCCATATTTGTATTTCCTTTAGACAAAGATAATTGTTCTTTGAAAATATACACATGATTATGTTGAAAATGACTAACTTTGCTAATTCAATAAGTTTGAGGTTAGTAATAGCTATTTTGGTTAAATATTCATAGATATTTTGAAAATTTAAGCTCATTTATGCTTATATTTTTAAATATCATTCACATCTACATATTTGAACATATCTTTGATCTATTTTAGTTGAAGATCTTAGTCCTTTGTTGTTCTTTATGTGAATATTTGAAAAATTAGCTTAATGTGCAAGTTTAACCTTGATTCTTTGAAAATATTAACTTGACACATCATATTTCAAATAAAATTCAAAGTTCCCAAGTTGGAATTTCCTAGAATCAAAATAAGGTCATGTTCAAAAACAAGGGAACCTCTGCTTGAACTAGAGACCTACAAGAAATCTAGGTTTGACAAAAGTAGGCATAGACATTTGAAGTCTTTGCCAACATCACCACTCAGATGTACTCCTACATTTGAAATTCATCAAGGTTTGTTTTGGCTAGGTGATTCTTCTAAGAACAAACTAGGTGTAGTACATGATCTCTCTCGTAATCTTGAGAAATATCTACCAATGTTTAGTCCAAGTGGTGTTGTAAATGTAGAGGAAGACATTAAATAATTCAAAGCTGCATTAAGATTTTTAAATGTCACCCATAAAGATGTAGCATGCAGGATATTTAATTTTACATTTAGTGATGCTTCATATGAATGTTTCTTAATTTTCTTGACAATTACATTACTAGCTAGGATGGTTTTAACAATGTCTTTATTGACTAATTTGGTAAGGTTATTAGTCCATGTGTCTTATACCAACAATTTACCACCATCAAAAGAGATTATAATGAGTCCATAAGAATATTTAATGCTAGGTTTCAAAAGATACATAGTCAAACCATAGATCCCTACAAACCTAATGATGTTTTAGATTTAGGAATTTATTAGGACATAGTAGATAATATGACTTCTGTGTTCCTAAAGAGATATCTTCCAGTCATAACCACCTTAACCCATGTTTATTCTAAAGTAATGATAATTAATGATCAAATGAAACCTTAGGGACAAATTTTTTTACTCTATCCTAAATGCTAACTCATGTATTCCCACCTTAAATATATTTCTTAAGAACAATCATAATAAGCCAGCCTTGAATCAGATCCTAGTGTTAAACTAGTTACCTTTGAACCATGTTTCCCCTAATTAGAACTTAGGATTCCTAAGCCATGCTTCCACTAGATTTAATCCAAATATTCAAAAGGATCTAGTACCAACCTATGGTTATAACTAAGTTCATAACTCCAAAACTCCCAAGAGTGAGAATGAATCTATTTTAAAGATGGTATAAAAGCTTAGCACTGATTTCCTTTAGTTGCAAAAGTATCTTAGCCATATTGGTGAAAGCTTAGGTAGGAAATTCTCATTTTATAGATTTAATAGACCTAATAATAGATTCTAGAATGATATATTAAAAAATAATAAGAATAATGAATCATCTACTGATAAGAAGAACATGGACATTAATCTTATTGATGTTACATAGATGGATTACTATATAGTTCATTATATTGATAAGCATGGTAAAATAGACTGCATTGAATTTTTCAAATCTTTTGAATCCTTTCAATAATAATTTAACACATTTGAAGTTGTTCCTAATAATGATAATGGTGTAGGTACATCAAGATCTAAATTTTTTGACCAAGACTTCATGGTGTAGATGTTTGACTTCCACTTCCAAGATGATAATGAACTTAATGATGTTACTAAAGAAGTTCATGATTTTAGTAGTTCCTAAAGAATACCTACCCTCTAAGGAATAGAGAGCAGAGGTAGAATTTGACTACTTCAACTCCTCTAAATAATTTGGCACTCCTTTAGACACTACATTGGATAATAACCTAGAACCTCCAAAGGGAGGTACTTATAAACAAAGTATTGATGCATTTATTTATTCAAATAAGGCTAGGTATAATATTGTAGAGGATAAAAAAAACAAAGGATAACATCATGTTTATATATTGACATAGACAACTAAGCAAAGGTATCTACTACTAGAATCCTTGTCCAAGAAGTCTAATAAGCCATCCAAAACTGATAATACAAATGTTGTTATGTATAAGGCTAAGATAGAGTCCCCAACATTTTTTCTTATTGTTAGAATGTTTGGTAAGAATCTACATAATTGTTTGTTTGATTCTTATGTATCCACCAACATTATGGTAGCATGCATTTGTAAACCAATTGTCCTGACTCCAATCAAATATGATAATATTGTTACTCAGCTAGACAAGTCTAGAGTCAAGGTAGTTAGATAATTATTAAATGTTTATATGAAACTAGCCTTTGAACCTAGGGTTCAACAAACTATTAATATCCATGTTGTTGAAATTCTTGATGATTATGTTTTACTATTGAGAAAGGAATGGACTAAGGCCCTAAATGGATGCATGTATACTGACTACTCACATTTGTGGCTGCTATGGAAAGGGGTACCTAATCAAATCAAAGTAGAAAGAGAACTAAGGATGAAACATATGATAATGGAATATAATGCTATGAATGAAAAGGTGAACATAGTCAACTCTAATTTGGGAGTGTTCACTATTGAAACTACTAAGGTAAGTGATTATAAACCTTTTTATACTATGCATGGGTTGTATAAAATGCATTTTGATGGGGATAGATGTAAGTTTGGGTCTGAGGTAGGAGTTAGCCTGACCAACCCTATAGGTAAGATATATCATGCCTCTTATATAATTAAATTTATATGCACTAATAACATTGAATATTATAAATCACTAATCTTATGTTTGTAATTTTCCATCAAATACAAAGTCAAAGAGCTACTTGTTCATGGTGATCCAAAACTAGTAGTCAATTAGGTAAGGAGTAAATATTAATGTAAATTATCATAACTCAAGAGATACAAGTTTAAATTTTGGGATTTGTAGGAGTCCTTTGATGCTTTTAACATTGTTTCCATCCCTAAAGAGGAGAATAAGGCTACTAACAAGCTTGCCTCAGTTGTATCCAAACCATGACTCTTAGAACTTCAGCATCAAACTAGTTTTATGCCCCTCTATCTCAAATAATGTGAACCATTTATAAGTCTTTAATAATGACCAACAAATCCTAGATTTCATGACTA
This sequence comes from Torreya grandis, assembly GCA_037957365.1. NCBI lineage: Eukaryota > Viridiplantae > Streptophyta > Pinopsida > Cupressales > Taxaceae > Torreya > Torreya grandis. The sequence goes on along the minus strand of JARHVA010003748.1, from coordinate 552,687 downwards.
ATTTAAGATTATATGAGGATCATGTTATTGATGTGGCCAATAAGAATACTCTTGAATAATATGATAGGTTTGAATGTAAAGGCATTTAGCTAAATGATAACAAAATTATAGAGGGCATGATTGCCTTAGAGAGATTATTTGACTAAGATAAACTAGATGAGGACACTAGGATCCCCAAATCAAGTGGGAAGGATTAAAAGGAAATTGATCTTAGACCCCAAGATCAACCTCAACTAGTTAACATTATGACAACATGTACAAGCCTAGAGGATAAGAAAGCCAAAGACCTACTGACAAGTTACAAATACATAATTACTTGATCTTATGATGACTTGAAGATTTTTGATCCAAAAGTCATCACTCATACCATACCTTTGAATAAATATTGAAATCCTTTTAGACAAAAGCAAATCCCCATTAACCCTATTTTAGAGACCATGATTTTCAAGGAAGTTAAGAAGTTATCAAATGTAAGGATTGTATTTCCCATTAGGCATTCTACCTGGGTTTCCAACTTGGTATCAATAAATAAAAATAATGGTGAAATTAATATTTGCATTGAGTTTAGGAACCTTAATAAGTCACTTGAAAAGGAAAACTACCCTTTACATTTTTTAGATCAAGTTATATAAAGTGTTTTTGGCTTTGCTATGATGTCCTTTCTTGATGGATTTTTAGGGTACAACCAAGTACTAGTGAACTAGGAAGATAGGATGAATACTTTTTTCATTACTAAATGGGACACATTTGCATAAAAAATAATTCCATTCAGACTAATAAATGAAGGAGAAACATTCCAAAGAGCCATGGATCATGGTTTCCAAGGTTTGGTAGGTAAATGTATCATTATATACATGGATGATATAACAATTTTTTTAAATAGGGAAGACCACATCATGCATTTATAATAAGTTTTTGAAAGGTTTAAAAGGTATGGAATTTACCTTAACCTAAATAAGAACATATTTTGTGTTATTGGGGGTAAATTTTTAGGTCATGTCATTACTAAGCATGAAATCTCTATAGATTCTAAAAGAATAAAAGCTATATCAAAGATAGAGCCTCTTAATAGTAAGAAAGAGATAAAATCATTCTTTTGAAAATTAAATTTGTGAGGAAGTTTATTTTTGGTTTTATATAAATCATTAAGCCACTGAATGACATGCTAAAATAAGATGCCAAGATCACTTGGAATGAGGAAACTAGAAAAGCATTTAAAGACATCAAGGAGGCAATTGGTTAAACTCTAGTCTTGATAAGTCTAGAATTCTCCAAGGATTTCTACTCTTACTCCTTTGCTTCTGACAATACTCTTGTTGTAGTCTTAACTCAAAAAATTGATGGATTTGACCATCCATTTTCTTTCATGAGAACTAATTTTAAGAAATATGAGTTAAATTATTCCTTTATTGATAAACAAACATGCACATTAGTAAAAGTAGTAAAAAAATTTAGGCACTACATTCTTAGGAATAAAGTGCATGCCATCCTCCTTAACCCTATTACAAAGCTCATGCTAAGTTAGAATCAATTTGGGGAGTGAAGAGGTAAGTGGATGGATATCCTATAGGAATATGACATTGAGATGAAGACTGCAAAATCGATAAGGTGCCAAGGTCTGATTTAAATGATTTACAATGCTAACCCTAAGATTAATGTCATGTAGGTTGAAGAACAAAGATTTTAGTCCAATGATTGGTATGATCTTATCATTTACCTACTTATCAATGGTGTTTGTCTTGTAGGACTAACTAAAGAGCATAGGAGATATATAAGACTATAAACATCCCATTACCTAATAAAGAATTGAGTACTATACCAAAATAATTTTGAAGGTGTTTATTTATGATGCATTTCAAAGGAAGAAGTTATTTAGATAATGAGCACATTTCATGAGAAGATGGGAAGTGGGCATCCATATAGAAGAACCATGGCTGACAAAATTTTGAGTGCTAGCTATTATTGGCCAACCATATTTAGGGATGGTCATAATCATGTGAGATAGTGTCACTCATGCTAAATATTTATCAAAAAAGATCCAAAAGTAGTTATGCCATTGCAATCAATAATGGTTGATAAACCTTTTGCATAATATGGGTTAAACTTTTTAGGATTGATTAACCCCAACTCATCATAAGGTCACAAGTATGTCCTAATGGCTACTGACTATTGCACTAGGTGGACTGAGGTAGTGGCCACTAGGTAATGCAAAACTGAAGAAGTGATCACTTTTTTAGAAGAGAGCATATGCACCAGATTTGGAACTCCATTTTCTCTAGTATGTGACATTGGATTTTCTTTCACATTTATTAAAATGATAAAATGGGCATATGATAATAGTATCATTATCAAGTTCTCATCCAACCATTATCTTTAAGGTAATGGAGTATCTAAATCTACCAGTAAGAACTTGATGAAGGATATAAAGAAGTTTATTATAGACAAAGCTAGAATATAGCACAAGCTTCTCAAATATGCCCTTTGGGTAGATAGAATAAGGATCAAGCATGACCTAAAGGCATCACCCTTATTTTTGGTGTATGGCTAGGATCCCATCTTCCCCATCACCCTAAAGATACCTACATAAAATTTGATGTAGCAATATATGGAAGACGATTAGGAAATTGAAATTTCTAGATTGTTGGAAATTATCACAATGGAAGATGCTATAGAAGAATATTTTTCTCATTTTAGTAGACACTAGACCATAATGAAGAGATGGTTTCATAAGAGATTAAAATTAAAGGTGTTCAGATAATGAGACTTAGTCCTTCTCTAGGGAAAGGTATCTGAATCTAAAGGAAAACATGGAAAGTTCACAACTCTATGGATAGGCCCCTATCAAATTGCTAACACACTCATGAACAACACATTCAAATTGAAAGGCATTGAAGGAACATAATTCAAATTTACCACTAATGGGAATTATCTCAATTATTACTTTTCTATTGCTCCTCTTGAGGTCTTTATGGAGTAAATCTATAAGACTAGTTAGAGTTAGTGTAGGTAGGCTAGTTTAGTTTCCCTTCTGCTCTTTCCTTCTTGTCCCTTGTTTGTAAATATGCTTGCATATATATATTTTTTTCCTTTACTTTCTTGTTTGATCTGCTTTCTTTTCTATGTGTTTGCTACTCTGCATGGTCCCCTACTACTAATAAGCCCTTTTGGGCAGCCCTTAGCTCAAAGTTTATTTAAATAGCTCACAAACTTCACAAGTTCAGAGATGTTGGTATGTATCTTGAGTAATTGTTGATCATGGATCTAGAGTATGATCTTATGTTATAGTTTTAAGAAACTAGTAAGGACTAGAAAATAGTTTAACTATTGTATGAAAATTTAAATATTATTTTGATCTAAATTTTGTTGCAAGAATAATTGCATATGTGGGAGGAAATATTGAATTATTAAGGCACTATCATGCTTTCACTTAGCAAACATCCTTTTGTAAGACAAAGGTTACAACCCTAGGTGATTAATTAAATATAATTTTTTTGATCAAATCCCTAAACCTAGATAACTTGGTTCCCAATCTTTGCTAAAAGGCCTATAAGAACCCAAGTATGCAAAATATGAGCTTATTGCTAAATTAAATGTTTTTCAAGAAAAGGTGATTCTAGTAATCTCCATCAAGGTTATGGATGCCTAGATGGTAGTGGATAAAGGTCATGAAGGGAGCCAAAGGCATCTCTATTAGGGATATGGATGCCTAGCTAGTAGTAGAGAAATGTCTAATCCTTTTTAAAGCTAATGCATGGTTCTTAATGAATATCCAAACATGTTGCAAGTCAATGTTAATGGTTAAATGAATGAAACTTGGTAGTTTCCACCTAAATCCCATATAAAATAGTAAATGAAATCAAAGCACACACATAAAATGGATAAATTTTAATTTTTGATCTTAATTCTATAGATGTAGGGTTTGTTTCAACCATGAACTAATCTTGATAATGACACCAGTCAAGTAGAATAAGTAATCTAATTATTTGTCTAAACTAGATTCTCTAAATTCTAATATATTTATATGTTTCCCCTAGAATTTTCCATTTGTTGAGGTCAACATCCCCCCTATTTCTAAAAATTAATGACCCATGTGTTAAATTATACAATTAATACCTTGGTAATGGAAATTCACTTAATCAAAATGTCTTTGGCATGCTTTGCACAATATTTGTATTTGAAGATCATCCATCCCTTTATCTAATTGGATTTTTTTGTTCATGATTTTGATTTAGCTTTGTGTAATATTGTCAAAAATGGATCTCTATGTTTCAGATCATATGTTTAATGGATCTCTCCCTGATGAGATCATACTTGGGTTTCATAATTCTATCTCAATTTAATTTTTTATTAGCCTCTAGTCTATTAAAATTTAAGCTGAATCCATGTCTAAACTTATTAAAACCCTCATTCAAAAACCCTAGGACAAGTTTATTTTAGACCCAAATTCAAAATTGACGGGAATAATTTTAGCGGGAGCATTTTAAATGGTCCATGGATTTAAGCTTAATATTTATATTAGGGCTTGGTCAAGTTTTTCAACATGACCCAACCTTAATCTAAAAGATATGAATTTGGTCCCTTTCACTCTTTGAGCTCCTTTGTCTCCTTTTATTTTGATAGGGTCTAAAATTAATGTTTGTAGGGTACTTTCTATTTAACTCCTAGATTGGTCTAACTTTATTTCTAAAACTTAGTCTATAATATTACCCCTAAGGCCTCATTTTTATATTAGCCCGAACAAGACCTTAGTCCTAAGACTTTATCTATGTTTTATTTACCTTAATCCCTAACTCAAGTCACATGCTTCTCTATAGGATCTACAACCCACGTACATTCAGGTAGAGATGATCAGATGATGTGAGATAGACCTGATGAGTCTAACCAACTAGAACCAACTAATAGGATCATGATCAATGGTTTACACTTGATTATAAGAAACCAATTGAATGACATGTAATAAGCCAAAATTTCCAAAGGCTTACTATGTTCCATGGGATTTAAATTTGATGTTGTGCCCATAATTTGATGTCCACATGGTTGTCATTGAATTCCATGAAGCCGTCAAATTTAAACCATGGTGATATATTACTTGAGCCTAATTTTGACATTATCATGCTCATCATTTAACATCCATAAATCTGTCATTGACATTCTTGAAGTCATCAAATTTAAACCTTATTTATATATTATCCAAGCTTAATTTTGATATTCACATACCCATTATTGACATCTGTAAGTCCATCATTAACATCCATGAGACCATCAAAATTCAAACTCACAGACTAATCCCACTCAGATAAATGAGCATGTTGTTGCCTTGATCATGTGTGGAAGTTTTGTGCTTCATAATAAGATTGGTTTTGGATTAATTTTAACTTGTGTCTCAACTTAAGATTTGAATATACATTGGGGATAATTATGAGCACCTTAGGCTTAGCTTGAATATTATTTAAGGTTTAATAGTGTTTTTTAACATTAGACTAGACCTTAATTCAAAAACTTATATTTAATATATATATATATATATATATACATATACATATCTTGCCAAAGGTTTTATGATCTCATTGGTAAGGCTTCCCAAAATTTTAGACTCTATGATATGAAGCCTAGATTTAAGTATTTGTCCCAAGGTTTGCCTTATATTTATTAATATGATAGAAATCTTAGGTAAAAAAACCTTAAGTTATGTCATCCTTCTATATTAAGTCCCTTATGATATGACCCAAACTTATCCTAAATACTTTGGATTAAGTTTTTTTTCATGTTTTTAACATGAAAAAAAACCATAGAGAAAAGTATTTAACCTAAGTTATTTGATTAATCCTAAGCTAACTTAAAGGTTGTTCATATTTCTAAGATCAACAACTTGCATAGAATCAGACTAACATGATTGGATGGAGTGAGATCACTATGGATTATTCAAAATAAGCCTTGAAGGAATATGGGACTTCTATGTGATGCACATGTGTTAACCATGAGGTTGGAAAAGGCATGAAGCTTAAGAATCCCATGGATTTGCCAAGTGGTACAACTTTGGATCCTAGTACAAAGAACAACCAATGGTGTGTGACTAACATGATCAAAATAAATGATATGCATTGATATATATAGATTAATTTGATTAAGTGAGATCAAAGACAAATTTTAAAAGGTGATGGTCAAGCTTCAAATCATTTATGAACCAAATGCCACAAAAAGGCCAACTAGATGCCATAGAGTCACCACGTCGATGCTACCTAAGTAGAATTAGATAAAACCCAATATTTTGTGGGATCATAAAGGAAAAAAGTCTTAATCAAATATTGGCACCAAATTTACCTAAGTGATAATAGCTATCACCAATAAAACTCAAAAATACCTATAAGAAGCCCTAGCACCTGCAAGAGCCCTAATTCGAACCTAGTTTATCATAATTGGGATAAGAAGAATTTAATTACCATTTAAATAAGTGAAAATTAGCCTTGAAATTGTTGTAAACCATTGGTAAGTACCCATGGTATCATGAAAGTAATAAAATAGATAAAACATAGATATTTACTTGACCTTAGATGTGGATAGAAGAATCTTTAAAGAAATTGTATTGGATGCAGTAGCATTGAATACCAGGGATAGTAATTGGTCCAATATCTTTTGGGATATTAAAGAGTTATAGGAAATAAACAAAGAAGATGAAAACATTTCCACAATCTACCATAATTACTATGATATAGTCTCTATCCAAATGGTTGGTCTCCACCATGTGGTAGAAAAACTTGATGTACTCCATTGTATTGATGTTATTACTCTTATTTTTAAGGATTGTAGACTTGATCAAGATATGATCATCCATGAACATAAATTTAAGAAGGTTGATTATATTTCCCCTATGATCTTTGAAAGCTAATACAAGTTTTCCATCCCTCAAGTGGATTTTTATATAATTAAATAATGGTCCAACCAAAATGACCTAAAACTTGCCCTAGTCCCATGGCTATATTCAAGAACACAAGTATATGTTGGCCTTATTAAAAGAATACCTATCACCTAATTTAGGGTAGGGATTATAATTATCATGAATTTTCTAAATAGGCTATTTGGGGCCCCTTCCACCACTTGTGTCAGTAAACTATGGGTCCCTTACATATATTTCATGGTTGAAATAGGACTCACCCCTCTTATTGGAGAATTAATTAGTGTTTGTCTAAAACAACAATTTTTTACTATAAAGAAGAGGACTAGTAACCACTTCTTTATGATGTCCTACTTTTTGGATTCCCTATTGGCCACCATAACCATCCCTAAAATAAACAATTGTTCACCTGAGGTAAAATAGATATTATCCCATTATTATTCTAAACTACATAGATTCAAGTACAGGGACCACATATAATTCATTTGTGACTATGTATATCTAGCCTTGTCTGAGGCTATTATAGGGTTACCCATGATGAGGGTAAGTTACTTTATCCAAAAGTATGTGGATCTCATTAGATGCTTTTGGCAATATCCTAACTGCATTGTAATTAGGATAGAGGGAACCCTATGTCAGCCTCTCAAGTTGCCAATATATGTGCTCATCAAGCTAACCAAACAAGAGATTACATACCAATTACTCCATGGAATTGATATTGTATGTAAATAAAAGAAGAAGGGGATACTCCATCATTTTCCTTTAACTATTAGTAGAATAGCTTTGTATAATTGGGATAGTGTGGACATGATCTCTAGATACAGGGACTCATTCAACTTAAAACTTGATGAGTTAAGGAAATGTGACCCCCAATATAATGTTGGAAATCATTTGAAGGATAAGTAAATAAAAATGAAATATTAACATTAAATTTTTTTCCATGAAACCATGCATATCCAAGCATCTTCATTTTTAGAGGTCCTAGCAAGATTAAAGAAGCACAACATCAAGCTTGAGTCTAGTTTGAAAATAGTTAAGAATCTAGATAGTGAAATCCGAAAAATGAATCCTTTGTAGTACCATTTGATACCAAGACCATCTAATAGGCATACTATAAAACAAACTAAGACACCAATTACATAAATTCCAAAAACATCAATTAACCAAGGTATAAGAAAAGAGAATGTTGAAGAAAAACCTGGTGAGGGGGAAACCTCTTCTACCTAGCTTGAGAAGCTAGAGTCTCTGATTAAATACATTGACATGATAGAATTTCATTCTGGGGAGATAGTGGAAGATGCTTTGGAGTCATTGGCTAGTGCTTATGGGTTAGATGAAGAGGAAGATCAAAGAGAATAACCTCAACCCCAAGTTGAGGAAATAAAAATAAAAATAGGGAAAGGGAAGGAGATAGCTTTGGACTTAGTTCAAATTATTTCCCCTTAAAAGAGAAAGGATGAGTTAGAATTAGTTAATGTAGGAAATAAGAATCCTAAAATAACCCTCACTCACCCTTTGAGTGAAGCTAATTCATTTTAGTGATGAGAATCCAATTCATGGCCCAATTATTCCTAAATGGTTTGTAAATGGAAAGATACAAAAGATACCAATGTTGCAACATTAATGGGTCATCACAAAGTTGACCAACATCATAGTTCATGAAGAACTTAAGCCCTAGATAGTGGCTCTAAAATAGAAAGTGTATGAAAGATAAGTGGTTACTCCTAGATCTTTAGGTAGCACCCAAATGGAAGCCCCTAAGGCACCAAAAATGACACACTCTTTAGTTAGTGTCCAATTTGACCTAACCACTACTAGATTAGAAAGAGTAAAAAAATGGAGATATGGTGGGTGGAGAAGAGTTCACAATTTAAAAGGTAGAGCCATTTGTTGGTTTGACCCCAATCAAAGGCCAGATACTAGGGGAAGACCTTATTCATGAAGAAGATAACTTAGGTTGGTAGAAGTTCAAAGTTCCCAATTGTAAACTGGCATCAAAGGCATGTAGCAATAAATAAATAAACTTAACAAGAATAATGAGGATTTGGAGAAGCAATCAATTTTATATGTTCCTAAATTCAAAATTGAAATGTTTGAGAAATCATTTCATGACATGTTTGACTTTTTAAAATCAACAAAACTAAGACATAGTGCATTGTATCTATAGAATACATTAGCCAATAGTTTAATCACCTAATGGTAGAGTTTTAGGGATAAAATCAAGGATCTGATTGGCATCTTGATAGGGATAAAATACTTGGATTCAAGACTTAGCATTACTCACCTCAATACCATCCTGGGCTTGATTTTGGATAAAATCAAAAACCTGAGTAAATGGTCCAAATCCTTGGAGAGACTAAGCAAAGATGATAAGAAACTACTAGATAAAATTAAAAAACTCCTAGGAATAATGATTACTAAGCATTAAAAATATCACCTCCATGGGTATCATGGTCGATGATGAATTTAAGCACATAGTTACCTTAGTCATGTAGGAGGTGAGAAATAAGAGCCAATGATAGTCTGTAGCTGACAATAGTAGGATCATGGATACGATCCTAACTATAGAAAATAAGATAGTTGAGGTGAAAAGCATTAAAGATGTTTTGGAAAGAAATGATAAAGACCTAGATGATTTGGTAGATTAAAAAGATGAACTCCTCCTTGAGTAAACCATCAACTTGAAGTTAGTTAGTGAGAAACATCAAAAGGTGATGAGGTTAATTAAATAAAGCTAGGGGTCGTCATCAACATAGGGTCCACCAACTAATTAAAGACATTTTCTTAAAGAAAACATTGTAAATTTTGGAATTGGAATGTTATTTATAAAGGCATGTGTATTTTGTTAGAATATTGACTAAATTTTAGTCCATTTTAGAAACTTTAGTGTTGGTAGAAAGGACAATTGTCCTTTAAATTTTATACACTTGTAAGTTGAGGCAAATGACTAACATGATTCTTTAAATCCTATAAAAGGAACATTGTCATTTGTAAAAAATGGAAGAGTGAGTTTTTGAGCAAAAAACTAGTTGAAACTTTCAAACAATTAATATAAGCAGAGAAATTTAAGAATATGGTCTCATGTTTGCCTATGTGAATTATTGCTTAGCTTCTCTCTCAATTATTTGTTCTAAATCTCAAATTTGAATGGTTTATAAGAATTATAGATGTGCATCTTTCATACAGGGTTGGTAATTTGTGTAAATTATATATTAGTTGAATTTCCTTAAGTTTACTTCAATTTATTTGCTCTGCATAAGGATGTGCATATGCTATTTGTTTACAAAAGTAAATCTTTAAAGTAAAGCTAGTTCTTAGTTGTATTTATTCATACTATCCTTAGATATTTTAATTATGTGTAGTAATATTTAGGTGTATGCTATTTCATGTTATACATTAGTTAAATATATGTCTAGTTAGAATTTAAACTTTGTCATGATGTTTGAAGTGAAGATCAACAACTTGTTTTCTTTCTACCCTAGCCTTCTCTTATTATCCCTTTTTAACTGGATCACTATAGCTTAAAAACATTGTGAATATTCATTTTAGAATAGTCTAAGATTAGGATTTGATCATAACCCACTGATATTAGTAGAGATTAATGCATCTTGTGTAAATATTATTGAGGACCAAGGTGGCTCCCATCCACCAAGATTTATAAATATTATGGAATAGTTTGCGTGCTCTATCAGTATTTCATCATAGGTGACTAGATCACCACAACCTACAACTCATGCTCTAAATTCTTTGGATTTTAAAATGAGAAGTGTTATTTAAACACTATGATCACTTGTGATACACTTAGAGGCATCGACATGCAGAGCTCCATTGGTTTTAGGAGGGCCTTAAATGCTTGTAAATTTGTAGGATCTTTGATAGTTTTGGTGTATTTTGATCAAATATCATGCTATTATTTGTAGAATTATGTTTATTTTAACATATTTATGTAAATATTGGTGATATTTATGGTTTTATACCCATATTTGTGCTCTCTTTAGATAAAGATCAACATTATTTGAAAATATACACATGATTATGGTGAAAATGGCTTTAACTTTGTTAATTAAATAGGTTTGAGGTTAGTAATAGCTATTTTGGTTAAATATTCATAGATCCTTTGATAATTTGAGCTCATTTATGCTTAGAGTTGTAAATATAATTCACATATACATATTTGGACATATCTTTGAGCTAGTTTAGTTGAAGATCTTAGTCCTTTTTTGTTCTATACATGAATCTTTGAAAAATTATCTTAATGTGTAAGTTTAACCTTGATTATTTGAAGAGATTAAACTGACACATCATATTTCAAACATAATTCAAATTTCCCAAGATAGAATTGATTAGAATCAAAACAAGGTCACATTAAAAAGTAAAGGAACTTCTGCTTGAACTAGAGACCCATAAGAAAGCGAGGTGAGATAAAGGTAGGTGTAGACATTTAAAGGCTTTTCCAACTTCACCACTCTAAGGTACTCATGCATTTGACATTCATAAAGGTATGGTGTGGTTAGGTGATTCTTTCATTAATATTTTAGGTGTAGTACATGATCTCCCCAACAATCTTGAGAAATAGTTTCTAATGTTTAGTCCAAATGGTGTTGTAACTATAGAGGAATAGATTAAATCATTCAAATCTAAATTAATATTTTTAAATGTCACCCATCAAGATGTAGCATGTATGATATTTCATTTTACTTTTAGGGATGCTGCATATGAATGATTTTCTAATTTTCTTGAAAATTACATTAACAATTGGGATGGTTTTAACAATGTCTTTATTGACCATTTTGGAAAGGTTATTATTCCCTATGTCTTATACCAAAAATTTACCACCATCAGAAGAGATGATGGTGAGTCCATAAGAGACTTTAATTATATGTTTCAAAAGATGCATAGTTAGACCATAGATCCCTACAAACCTAATGATGTTTTGGCTTTAGAAATATATAAGAATTTAGTAGATCCTATGACTTCTATGTTCTTGAATAGATCTCTTCCAATCATAACCACCTTAGCTCATGCCTATTTTGAATTAGTGATAGTTAATGATCAAATGTAACCTCAGGGATAAATGGATTACTCTATGCCAAATTTTAATTAACATATGCCCACCTTGAATATATTTACTAACAACAATTAGAATAGGCCAACCCTAAATCAGATTCTAGTGTTAAACTAGTTACCCTTGAACCATGTTTCCCCTAATCAAAACATAGGATTCCTAAGCCATGATACCACTAGATTTAACCCAAATGATCAAAATACTTTAGTACCAACCTATGGTTCTAACCAAGTTCATAACTCCAAAACTCCCAAGAGTGAGAATGACAAAGATGGTACAAAATCTTAGCACTAATTTCCTTTAGTTTAAAAAGTAGGCTAGCCACACTGGTGAAAGCTTAGGTAATAAATTCTCATTTCAAAGATTTAATAGACCCACCAATAGATTCTAGAATGAAAATTTCCATAATAATAAGAATAATGAATCATTTATTGATGAGAAGAACATGGACATTAATCTTATTGATGTTGCATAAATGGATTACTATAGAGTTTATTGTATTTCTAAAATTGGTGAAATAGACTATAATAAATTCTATAAAGCTTTTGAAGCCTTTCAAGAATAATTGGACATGTTTGAAGTGGTTCCTAAAAAAAATAATGGTGTAGGTACATCAAGATCAAAAATTTCTGACCAAGCCTTCATGGTGGAGATGTTTGACTTCCCCTTCAAAGAAGATAATGAACTCAATGATGTTCTTAAAGAGGTTCATGATTTTTAGTATTTCATAATGAAGACCTACCCTATAAGGAATAGAGAGTAGAGGAAGACTTTGACAACTTCAACTCCTCTAAACAAATTTGGCACTCCTCCAGATACTACATTAGATAATAACCCAAAACCTCCAAAGGGAAGTACTTATAAAAAAAGTACTGATGTAGTTATTTATTCAAATAAGGTTGGGTATAATATTATAAAGGATATGAAGAAAATAAATGCTAACATCATGTTTCATGAATTGATATAGATAACTAAGAAAAGGGATCTATTACTAGAATCCTTATGCAAGAAGCCTGGCAATCCATCCAAAATTGATAATGAAAATGTTGTTATGTACAAGGCTAAGATAGATTATCCACCTTTTCTACTTACTATCAGAATGTTTGGTAAGAATCTACATAACTATTTGTTGGATTCTAGTGTATCCAAAAAAATTATGCTAACATGTATTTATAAACAACTTGGCTTGAATCTTATCAAGTTTGATAGGGTTGTTACTCAGTTAGACAATTCTAGATTCAAAATAGTTGGGGAATTATTAAACATTCATATGCAACTAGCCTTTGAACCTAAAGTTTAATAATTTTTTGATATCCAAGTTGTTTTCATTCCTTATGCTTATGGTTCACTATTGAGTAGGGAATAGTCCAAGGCCCTGAATGGATACATGTCCACTAATTTCTCACATTTGTGGCTACCATGGAAACTGGTACCTAATCAAATCAGAGTGGAAAGAGAACCAAGGATGAAACATATGATAACAGAATAGAATGTTATAAATGAAAAGGTGAACATAGTTGACTCTGATTTAGGAGTGTTCACTCTTGAAAATTCTAAGGTTAGTGATTCTAAACCTTCTCATACTATGACTAGGTTGTGGAAACTACATTTTTATGGGGCTAAATGTATGTCTAGGTACAGGGTAGGAGTTATCCTAACCAACCTTGTTGGTAAGATATATAATGCCTCCTATAGACTTCAATTTCCATGTACCAATAACCTTGAAAAGTATGAATTATTGATCTTATGTTTATAATTTTCCATTAAATATAAATTCAAAGAGGTGTTGGTTCATGGTGATTCGGAACTAATAGTCAATCAGGTAAGGAGTAGATACTAGTGAAAATTCACATAGCTCAAGAGATACAAGTTTAGATTCTAGGATTTGTTGGAGTCCTTAAATGCTTTTAACATTGTTTCCATCACTATAGAGTATAATAATGCTATTGATGATCTTTCCTCAACTATAGCCAACCTTATGCCAAATCATGACTCTCAGAAGTTTAGCACCAAACTGGTTCCATGCTCCTTTATCTTGGATAATGTGAACCATCTATAGGTATTTAATAATGACCAACAAATACTAGATTTCATGACTAATTTAGGAGTATTTGAGGCATATGTTATTGATTGGGATAATGAGAATACTCTTGAAGAAGATGGTAGGTTTGAGGGTAAAGTCATTCAGATGAATGACAATAAAATTTTGAATGGCATGATTGTCTTAGAGAGATTATTTGACCAAGATAAGCTAGATGAGAACACTAGGATCACCAAAGCAAGTGGGAAGGATTATAAGGTAGTTGATATTAGACTCCAAGATCAACCTTAACTAGTTAACATTTAAACAACATGCATAAGCCTTGAGGATAAGAAACCTAAATACCTGATAACAAGTTACAAAGACATAATTGCTTGGTCCTAGATGACTTGAGTATTTTTGATCCAAAAGTCATCACTCATACCATACATTTGAAGAAAGGCTACAAAACTTTTAGATAAAATAAAAACCCTGTCAATCCAATTTTAGAGAGCATGATTTTCAAAGAAGTTAAGAATTTACTAGATGCAAAGATTACATTTCCTATTAGACACTCTACCTAGGCTATCAACTTGGTTTCAATCAGGAAAAATAATGGTGAAATTAATATTTTCATTGATTTTAGAAACCTTAATAATTCATATAAAAAGGAAAACTACCCTTTGCCTTATTTAGATTAAGTTATACAAAGTGTTTTTGGTTTTGCTATGATGTCCTTTCTTGATGGATTTTCAAGGTATAACTAGATACTATTGAATAAGGAAGACATGATGAAGACCACTTTCACTACCAAATGAGGCATGTTTGCATATAAAATAATGGCATTCAGATTGAGTAATGTAGGAAGAATGTTCCAAAGAGACACGGCTCATGCTTTCCAAGGTTTGGTAGGTAAATGCATCATTATATATATGGATGATCTAACCATGTTTTCAAAAAATAGGGAGGACTACATCATGCCTTTACAATAGGTTTTTGAAAGGTGAAAAAGGTATGGGATTTCCCTTAACCCAAAGAAGAGTATCTTTTATGTTACAAAGGTGTAAATTTTTAGGTCCCATTATTACTAAGGATGGAATATCTATAGGTACTAAAAGAATAGATTCTATATCAAAGATAGAGACTCTTAATAGTAAGAAAAAGCTAAAATCATTCTTTGAAAAATTAACTTTGTGAGGAAGTTTGTTTCTAATTTTGTAGAAATCTTTAAGCCAATGAATGACATGCTAAAAAAGGATGCCAAGATCTCTTGGAACAAGGAAACTAGGAAGACTTTTAAGGACATCAAGGAGGTAATTGGTCAATCTCTGGTCCTAATAAGTCTAAGCTTCTCCAAGGATTTCTACCCTTACTCCTTTACTTATGAATGCACTATTATTATAGAATTAACTCAAAAAATTGATGCTTGTGACCATGAAATTACTTTCATGAGCACTAATTTTAAGAATGTTGAGTTTTAAATTATTCCTTGATTGATAAACAAGCATGTGCATTGGTAAAATCAATGAAAAAATTTAGGCACTACATTCTTAGGAATAAAGTGCATGCCATCACTCCTAACCCTACTACAAAGCTCATACTAAGTCAGAATGAGCTTGGAGAGTGAAGAGGTAGGTGGATGGATATCCTATAATAATATGACATAGATATGAAGAAAACAAAATTGTTAAAGTGACAATGTCTGATTTAAATGGTTATCAATATTAACCCCAAGCTTAATGTTATGTAGGTTGAACAATAAAGCTTTTAGTCTAATGATTGGTATGATCCTATCATTCACCTAATAATCAATGGTGTTTGTCCTACATGAATAACTAGGGAGTATAAGAGATCTGTAATACTTAAAAAAAACCCATTAATTGATCAAGAATGGAGTACTATATTAAAATAACTTTTAAGGTGTCAATTTAAGATGTGTTTCAAAGGAAGAAGCTACTGACATAATGAGCACATTTCATGAGAAGCTAGGAAGTGGACACCCATCTATAAGAACCATGACACACAAAATTTTGAGGGATGGATAGTATTAGCTAACCATATTCAAGGATGCTCACAAGCATGTGAGTGAGTGCCACTCATACCAAATCTTTAGCACAAAGGAGCTAAAAGCAATAATGATATTGTAACTAGTAATGGTTGATAAACCTTTTGTATAATGGGGGTTGGACTTTGTAAGAGTAATAAACTCCAACTCAATAGAAGGTCACAAGTTGTCCTAATGGCTACTGACTATTACACCAGGTGGACTGATGTAGTGGCCACTAGGCAATGCATAACTGAATAAGTGATCACTTTTTTAAAAGATAACATATGCACTGGATTTAGAACTTTGGTTTCTCTAGTATGTGATAATGGATGTAATTTCACATATATTGAAATGATAAAATGGTAATATGATAACAATATTATTCTCAAGTTCTTATCCAACCATTATCCTTAAGGTAATGTAGTATCTAAATCTACCAATAAAAACTTGATGAAGGTTATAAAGAAGTCTATTATAGATAAACCCATAATATGACACAAACTTCTCAAATATGCCCTTTGGGAAGATAGAATAAGGATCAAGTAGGCCCTAAATAAATCACCATTATTATTGGTGTATGACCAGGAGCCCATCTTCTCCATCACCCTCAAGATACCTACATATAATTTCATATAGGAATATATGGAAGAAGTTTAGGAACATGCCTATTCTAGACTACTAGACATTGTCCAAAAGGATGATGTTAGAGAAGAATATTTTTCTATTTTTAGTAGATGCTAGTCCACATTGAAGATTTGGTTTGATAGGAGATCAAAATTAAAGGTGTTCAGGTAAGGAGACTTAGTCCTTCTCTAGGATAAGGCATCTAAACCTAAAGGAAAACATGAAAATTTCAAACCTCTATGCATAGGCCCCTATCAGATTGATAACACACTTAGGAACAACACCTTCAAATTAAAAGACCTACAAGGAGTATAATTCACATTGTCCACCAAAGGGTAGTATATCAAGCATTAATTTTCTACTACTCCTCCTGAGGTCTTCATGGATTAAATTTGTAAGACTAGTTAGAGTTAGTGTAGGTAGGATAGTTTAAATTCCCTTCTACTATTTCCTTCCTATCCTTTATTATTACATATTCTTGTATATATATTTTTTGTTTTCCTTTGATTTCTTGCTTGATTTTCATTTTTTCTATGTTTACTTCTCTGTTTGGTCCCCTACTACTAATAATCCCTTTTGGGGAGCCCTTAGCCTAAAGTATATTTAAATATCTTAAAAACTCCATAAGTTTAGATACATTGGTATGTATCTTTATAATACATTTATCATGTATCTAGAGTATGAACTTATGTTATATTCTTAAGAAACTAGTAAGGACTGGTAGATAGGTTAACTATTCTATGAAAATTTAAACATTGTTTTGATTTAAATATGGTTGTAAGAAGAATTGCATATGTGGGAGGAAAAATTAAATTATTAAGGCACAATCATGTTTGAAATTAACAAACATCCTTTCCTAGGACAAAGGTTACAACCATGGGTGATTACCTAAAGATCAAAAATTTGAATAAATCCCTAAACATAGCTAACTTGGTTCCCAACCTCTGCTAGAATGCCTAAAATATCTTAAAAAGAAAAATAAGAGTTTATTGATAAATCAAAAGTTTTCCAAGCTAAAGTGATTATGGTAATGTCCATCAAGTCTATATATTCTTGATTGGCAATGGATTAATGTCATGAAGGGAGCCAAAGGCATCTGTATTGGGGCTATAGATGTTTGGCTAGTAGTAGAGCAGTGCTAAAGCCTTTTTTGATCTAAATCATGGTTTTTAATAAATATACAAACATGCTACAAGTTAATGTTAATTGTTAAATACATGAAAACAAGTGTTTTCCTCCTAAATACCATGGTAAATAGTAAGTGAAATCAAAGCACACACATAACATGGCTATGTTTTGATGTTTAATCCTAATTTCACAGATGGAGGGTTTGTTTCAACCATGAACTGATATTGATAATGACACCAATGAAGTAGAATAAGTAATCTAATTATTTGTCTAAAATAGAGTCTTTGAATTCTAACATATTTCTATGTTTTCCCTAGAATTCACCATTTTTTGAGGTCAACATCCCCCTTATTTATTAAAATTAGGGATCAATGTGTTAAATTATACAATTAATACCTTGGCACTAGAAATTCACATAATTAAAATGCCTTTGGCATGCTTTGCACAAAACTTGAATTTGAATATCATCCACCCCTTGGTCTATTTAGACTTATTTATTCATGATTTTTCTTTAGATTTTTCTAATATTTCTAATAGTGCATCTATATATTTCAAATCATAGGTTTAATAGATCTCTCCTTGATGAGATCACACCTAGGTTTCATAATTCTATCTCAATTTGATTTTTATTAGCCTTTGGTTTGTTAAAAGTCAAGTTGAATCCATGTCCAATATTCCTAAAACCCTCATTTAGAAACCCTATCACAAGTTTCTTTTAGACCCAAATTCAAAATTGGTGGGAACAATTTTAGCGAGAGCATTTTAAATGGTCCATGGATTTACACCTAATATTTATATTAGGTCTTGGTCAATATTTTCAACATGACATAACCTTAATCTAAAATATATGCATTTGGTCCCTTTCACTCCCAAAGATCCTTTGTTCCCTTTCATTTTGATAGGGTCCAAAATTAATGTCTACGGGGTCCTTTTTATTAAACTCCTAGCTTGGTCTGACTTTATTTCCAAAGCTTAGTCTATAATCTTAGCCCTAAGGCCCCATTCATGTTTATTAACCTAAATGAGACCATATACCTAAGACTTTATCCTAAGTTTTATTTGCCTTGATCCCTAACTTAAATCACATGCTTTTTTGTAGGATCTATTGCCTACATACATTCAGACAGAGATGATCAAACGATGTGAGATGGACCCAATGAGTCCAAAGCTTTATTGTATAAGAACCAATCAAAACCAACTAATAGTATCATGATCAATAATTCATGCTTTCTTAAAATAAGAAAATTGAATGACATGTAATGAGTTAAAATTTCCAAAGGCTTACTATGTTTTGTGGGATTTAAATTTGACATTCTTGCACCCATCATTTGACATCCATGAGGCTATCATTGACATCCATTAAGACATTAAATTTAAACCATGATTATTTATTTCTCAAGCTTAATTTTGACATTCTCACACATATCATTTGACATCCATGAGGTTTTCAAATTTAAACCCCAATTACATATTACTTGAGCTTAATTTTGACATTCACATGCCTATCATTGATGTCCACAAGGCCATCATTAATGTCCATAAGACCATCAAAATTTAAACTTAGGGACAAATCCCACTAAGATAAATATGTTTGTTGTTTCGTTCATCATGTGTGGAAGTTTTCTGTTAGTTATGGATTAATTATAACTTGTGTCTTGGCTTAAGATTGAAAAATATATGGGTGATAATTATGAGTACCACATTATTAGCTTAAATATTATCTAAGGTTGAAAAGTGATTTTTAACATTAGACCATACCTTAGTTCAAAAACTTATATTTAGTCTATGTATACACATCTTGTGAAAGGTTTTATGAGCTCATTGGTGAGGCTTCCCAAAAGGTGAGATCCTATGATATGAATCCTAGCTTAAAGTATTTGTCCCAAGGTTCACCTCATATTTATCAATATGATAGAAACCATAGGTCAAAAAACCTTAAGTTAGGTCCTCTTTCTATATTAGGTCCCCTATCCTATGACCCAAACTTAGCCTAAATACTATGGCTTAAGGTTTATTTCATGTTTTTTAACATGAAACAAAATTTTAGAAAAAATTATTTAACCAAAGTTCTTTTCTTAATCCCAAGCTAAATTAAAGTTCATACATCTTTATAGGATCAACGACTATCATAGAATCATACCAACATGATCAAATGGAGTGAGATCACTATGGATTATTTAGTATAAGACCTAAAGGATGAAAATACTATCATGTGGTACATGCATGCTAACCATGAGACTAATAAAGGCATAGAGCTTAGGAATCCCATGGGATTGCCAAGTGGCACAATCATAGAACTTGGTACAAAGAATAATTAAAGGAGTGTGGCTAACAAGATTAAGATCAATGATATGTATTGATTCATATGGATCAATCTGATGGAGTGAGATTAGAGTCAAATTTTAAAAGGTAATGATCAAGTTTCAAAGCATTGATAAACCAAATATTGTGAAAAGACTAATTGGATGCCTCAAAGCTACCACATCAATGCCACCTAATCAAAATTGAAAAAAAACAAGATTTTATGGGCTCCAAAAGGTAAATGTATAAAGGTATAATTATTAATTAAATCTTGGCACCAAATTCACCTAAATTCTATTAGCCACCACCATTAAAGCTCAAAAAGACCTGTAAGAAGCCCTAGTACCTGAAAGAGAACTAATTCGATCCCAGTTTGATCATAGTTGAGCTAAGAAGAATTTAATTACCATCTAAACAAATTCAAATTAACCCTAAAGTTTATTGAAAACCACTAGCAATCAGCCATGGAAACATCAAAAAATAGAACTGAGAAGACATGGAGCTATACTTAACCTCAAATGTAGATAAAAGAATCTTCAAGGATATTGTATTGGATGCAATAGCATTGAATACCAGGGACAATAACTAGTCCAAGATATTTTATGCCATTGAAGAGTTGTAGGTAATCACCAATGAAGATGAAAATATTACCATATTTTTCTATAGGTACTATGACATAGTCTTTATTTGGATGATTAGTCTTTACCATACGACAACAAAACCTAAGGTACTCCACTATATCTATTTTATTGCCCCTATTTTTAAGGATTATAGACTTGATTATAATATGATCATATATGAGAATAATTTTAAGAAGGTTGATTACATTTTCCCTATGGACTTTAAAAGATACTACAAGATTCCCATCCCTTAGGTGCATTTTCCCATAATTAAGCAATGGTATAGCCAAAATGACCTAAAAATCACCCTAGTCTCAAGGCTATATTCAAGAACCCATGTATTTTTTGACCCTATTGGAAGAATGCATATCACCTAATTTAGGATAGGGATCAAAATGATCATGACTTTTCTAAATAGACTATCTATGGTCCCTTCCACCACTTATGTTAGAAAACTATGTGTCCTTTATGTATATTTCATGGTTGAAAAAGGACTCACCCCTCCTATTAGAGAATTAATCAGTGTCTACCTAAAAAAACAATTTTATGTTATAAAAAAGAGGATTGGTAACCACTTATTTATAATTTCCTACTTTTGTATGCCCTATTAGCTACCACAACCATCCCTAACATCAAAAATTGGTCACCCAAGGGAAAACAAATAGTCTCCCATTATTATTCTAAACTACACATATTCAAGTACATAGACCACATACAATTCAATTATGACTATGTGTATCTATTCCTATCGTAGACTATTACAAGTCTACCCATGATGAGGGTAAGTCCCTTAATCAAAAAGTATGTGGATCTCATTTCAAACCTTTGGCTATATCCTGACTACACTGTAATCATGATAGAGGAAACCCTATGTCAGCATTTCAAGTTACCAATCTATGTGCCCACCAAGATGGTTGAGGAAGAGATTACCTACCAATTATTCCATGGAATTAGAATTTTATTAAAATAAAAGAGGAAGGGGCTAATCCATCCTTTTCCTTTAACTATCAATAGAAGAGTGATATAGAATTGGGACAATGTGGACACCATTTCCAGGCATAGGGACTCATTTAACTTACAACTTGATGAGTTAAGGTAGTGGGACCCCTAAGATAATGTTGTGAATCATTTGAAGGATAATTAAATAAACATGAAATATTAACATCAACTTAGTGTCTATGACACCATGTATATCTAGGCATATTCATTTTTATAATTCCTTACAAGATTAAAGAAGCACAATATCAAGCGTGAGGCTAGGTTGAAAATAGATAGAAGCCAACTAGTGAAATTTGATAGATGAATCCTTTGTAGTACCATTTGTTTATAGGTCCATTTCCTAGGCCTCCTCTATACCAAGTAGAGGCACCAATTACATAAATTCCAAAAGAACCAATTAACCAATGTGCAAGAAAAAAAAGCTTGAAGAAAGACCTAATGAAGGGGCAACCTCTTCTACCTAGCCTGAGAAGTCAGACTCTCTAATTGAATACATTTACATGATAGAATTTAATCCTAGGGAGACACTAGAGGATACCTTAAAGGCACTGGATAGTGCTTATGGATCAGATGAAGAGGAGGCTAAAGGAGAAGAACCTAAACCCCAAGTTGAGGAAATAAAAATAGAAATAGGGAAAGGGAAGGAGATAGCTTTGGAATTAGTTCCAATTATTCCCCCTCAAGATAGAAAGGATAAGTTATCATTGGTCCCTA
Organism: Torreya grandis; assembly: GCA_037957365.1. NCBI lineage: Eukaryota > Viridiplantae > Streptophyta > Pinopsida > Cupressales > Taxaceae > Torreya > Torreya grandis. Next base: position 530,277 of record JARHVA010003748.1, on the reverse strand, counting down.
CAAGAACCAAAAAGCCTAAAATAATAGTCACTCACCCTTTAAGTGAAGTTAATTTATTCAGTGATGAAAATCCAATTCATGGCCCAACCATTCCTAAATGGTTTATATATGGAAATATACAAAATATCCCAATGCTACAACATTAATGGGCCATCACAAATTACACCAACATCATAGGTCATGAGGAGCTTAAGTCTTGGATAGTGGATATACAATATAAAGAGTAATACAGATAAGTGGTTACTCCTAGACCTTTAGGTAACACCCAAATGGAAGCCCTATAGCCACTAAAAATGATACACTCTTTAGTTAGTATCTAATTTGACCCAACCACTATTGGATTGAAAAAAGTAATAACAAAGAGAGCTATGGTGGGTGGAGAAGAGTTCACATTTTAGAAGGTAGAGCCATTTTTTGGTTTGACCCCAATTAGAGGTCAAAGATTAGGGGAAGAACCCATTCATGAAGAGGATATACTTGGGTTAGAAGAAGCTCAAAGATCCTAGTTTAAAACTAACATCAAAGGCCTACGAAAATAAATAAAGAACCTTCAAAAGAAGAATGAGGATTTGGAGAAGTAGGCAGTTTTATCAGTTCTTGACTCCTAATTTAAATGTTTGAGAAATCATTCCATGACATGTTTGACTCTTTGAAGTCAAAAAAACTAAGATAGAGTGCACTATATCTATAGTATACAATAACCAAGTGTTTAATCACCTAATGGTAGGGTTTTAAAGATAAAATAAAGGATTTTATTAGCATCTTGATAGGGGATAATATTCCTAGCTTTAATACTATTAGCATTACTCACTTCAATACCATCTTGGGCTTGATTTTGGATAAAATCAACAACCTGAGTACATGGTCCAAATCTTTGCAGAGACTCATTAGAGATGATAAAGAAATACTAGACATATTTGAAAAAATACTATGAATCATGGTTATTAAGACTTTAAATCTCACCTCCATGGGCATCATGGCTAATGATCAATTTAAGCACAGAGTCACCTTAGCATGCAAGAGGTGAGAAGTAAGAGCTAAGGCAAGTCTAGAGGTGACAACAACAGGATCATGGATATGATCCTAACTATAGAAAAGAAGATAGTTGAGGAAAAAAAATTAAAGAGGCTTTCAAAAGAAATTATAGAGGCTTAGATGATTTGGTAGATCAAGAAGATGAACTCCTCCTTGAGACATCCATCAACTTGAAGTTAATTGATGAGAAACATCAGAAGGTTATGAGGTTACTTCAACAGAGCCAGGGGTCTTAATCAACATAGGGTCTACCAATTTGTTAAATATATTCTTTTTTAATAAAGCATTGTAAATTTTGGAATTGGAATATTCTTTGTAAAAACATGCACATTTTGTTAGCATGTTGCCTAAAGATCAATCCATTTTAGAAAGTTTAGAGTATTTTAATAAACTTGGTAGAAAGGAAAACTATCCTTTACATTTTGTACACTTTAAAGTCAAGGCAACTGACTGACATGCTTCCTTAAATCCTATAAATGGAGTATTGTCATTTGTAAAAAAAGGGAGAGGGAGTTTTTGAGCAATAAACTAGTGTAAACTTCAAAGAAATTAATATAAGAATATAAATTTGAGAATATGGTCTCATGTTTGCTTATGTGAATTTTTATATAGCTTCTCTCTCAATTATCTATTTTGGATCTCAAATTTAAATGGTTGTTAATAATTTTGGGCATGCATATTTCATACAAGATTATTAATTTGTGTAAATTCTAGATTAATTGAATGTCCTTAGGTTTACTTCATTCTATTTTCTCTACATAAAGATGTGTATATGCTATTTGATTACATTAGTAAATCCTTAAATTAAAGATAGCTCTTACTTATTTTTCTTTGTACTATCCTTAGATATTTGCATAGTGTGTGGTAAGATCGGGGTGTATGTTATTTCATTATATACATTGGTTAAATGTATGTCCAATTAAAATTTAAACTTTGTCATGATGTTTGAAGTAAAGATCAACAATTCTTTTTTTTCTTTCTTTCTGCCCTATCCTTATCTTTTTATCCCTTTTTAATTAGATTGCTATAGCTTAAAACCATTGTGAATATTCATTTTAGAATAGTCTTGGATTAATGTTTAATCATAACCCACTGATATTAGTATAGATTACTACATCTTGTGTAAAGATTATTGAGGACCAAGGTGGCTCCCAAAAACCAAGATTTATAAATATTATGGAATAGTTTGCTTGATCTGTCGCTATTTCATCATAGGTGACTAGATCAACACAACCTATAACTCATGTTGTCTATTATTTGAATTCTAAAATGAGAAGTGTTCTTTAAACACTAAGAGCACATGTGATAGACTTAATGGCATCAATAGACACCTATGCCCAAGTTAGATAGAATAATTAATACAACCATTTGAGGTCAAGGCAAGTGTCTAAGGCCACATAGGTCAAATTTATATAATTTGATGATTGGTTTAGTCTCCTTCCATCTTGTTCCATATCAATTTTTAATGTGAAAAATAATCTAGAAAAGTACCATTATTTTACATTTATTTCAATATCAATAATTGGTTGTACTTGATGTTTTTAACATATCTTAGTATTTCAATTTAAAATATTATTTATCTAAGTTTACAATTAATTAGCCTACTTTAGAGATATTTTATCACCATTGTGCCCTAGGATATATCTACCCATGTAACCCTAGATACTTTAATATATATTTTAGTGTTAAAAATTTGGTGAACCTAATCTTTGAGCATCATTGTTGCATAAGTATTCTATTTTTGATGTTTTTACCTAATTCATCCTAATCCTCATGTTCTTTATCTCTCTCATCATGGATGATGTTGATTTCTTTGGTGATTATGATTGTAAAACTCTCCAACTTTCTATCAAGGGGTAAAAATTTAATACTCTTACATTCTTCCAAGTGATAAATGTTATAATCTCAAATATTTGAATGGTGGTACTACCATCCCTATAATTAGGTTCATGCTCCCTCCATTTCAATAATTGAGTTGATTCATCTTAAGGAAGATAAAAAAATCTTTACATTCAGATTTTATACCAAAATTAGTCTCACATGGTAAATATGTTATTTCATTTTATCATGATATCATTCACCAATTCCATAAGGATATCATGGAGAATTTGAAAACTACTCATAAGGGGGATATTCATCTAAGTATATTAATTTAAACCCTTATAATTATAACACTTTCAAACAATATCCCCCTTATCAAAGGTGATGATTCTCTTTTCCCTTCATTTGGCATTAATTTTTTTTAAAAGGTTAACAAACACATCATGACATCCTTTTTAAGTAAAACTACGGTACCAAGAAGAAAGAAAAATTAAAAACCTAAGGTGACAAACACTCTTAATGTTCCAAAATCTTAAGATGAAAAATGAAGGGTACCATAATTAAGAGATATAATACCATTACCAAAGTATCCTATATTTAGTGATTTAGAAAATAAATTTGTTATCCATGAGGATGATGATACTCATCACCTATTCCAAGCATCACCATTCTCATGGGGTATATTATTTATATGATGATCATTATTGGGGATATTCAAAAACAGGTCTTTATACCTAAAATACGAATGACTTTCCATCATACTAATGCAAATGTTATCTCATTTAATAATCAATCTATTTCACAATGTATTCTTGAATATCCTTATCTGTAATGTTTTAAATTCCCATATTTACCTATATATTAGCATCATAAAGATACATCTGAGTACATTATTAAATATTTACATTATTTTGGTCAATGGGAAGATTATGGAAAATTATTACTAAAGGTATTCCATATGAGCATTTTTTATGAAGCTCATAATTGGTTCTGTAGCCTACCAAAGGGTTCCTTAACCACTTTTTCACAACTAGAAGATGCATTCTTCATGGATTTAAATATCCATAAGGTGACAAAACATATATTAAAATATTTTCACAATTTCCAACAATGTGATGATGAATTCCTTCAAGATTACACCATTCAATTCAAAATTACCTAATATAAGCTAGCATTTAGACCTTCATATTTGGAGTTAAAACTCATTTTTAGTAGAGGTATTATTTCTACATTTAAAGAGAGATCATTGCACAAATAATATGATTCATTTACCCATCCATATGTGGATGTGTATAGATATTATTTTTTCATACTTATTCATCAAAAGGAGCTATTGACTATGACTCCATCTAGGCTTGATATCAATATAAGGAGGGTCCTAATGTTATTCATTAGTTCCATACTAGCCTTTTATAGGTTTATTATAGTGATTTTAAATTAAGAAAAAAGAAAAAAAAGTGTCGTAAGAGGCACTCATAGGTCATAAGTACATCAAAAGGTCCTAAAAAGGTACTTATGAATTCATAAAATGGTGAAAAGGGGCTTAAATTACTCATTAAAGTCAGTTTTGGAGGGTGAAACAATCTTAAGGTATTATAAATCCACTTTGAAATTTGAAAATTCTTACAAGATTTTAGGTTCATATAAGATCTCAAAATAAGTTAATTTGACTTGGTGATTTTCCCTCCATTCCTGCCTCATAGTGAGCATTAATTCTCCAAACATGGGAAAGGTGTACTAAGCTATGATCAAACCATTAACTATTTTCAAGGTCTCATTCATGGCATTCATAGTGTTAATAAGGTTTTAAGGAGCATCAAGATGAATTTATAATATTATGAGAGTTAAAAACTCCTATTTAAGGTCTAAATAACCATATTTTATAGGGTTCATTATGAAAACCAATCCTATTTTACATTGTTATCTTTATGAAGGGTAGTCATAGGGTGTTGGTAAGCTTAGGCAACTTTCCAAACTTAATCAAAACCTATATAAAACCCTACTTGTAGGCTTAAATTATAGGGTTTTCCATGAGAGATGAGAGTTTTAGGTTTTTTGAGGAGTCTACATCCCCTTTAAAATCAAAAGGTAGATATGGATAGGCTTTCTTGAAATATCCAATACATATTGAATAAATCATTGATTTTTCTAGTAAGAACATGTTCTTCTACCCTCTAAAAATGCCTAATTATAAGTTTTGAGAATAGAACCTAGAATATAGGTCTATATGAATCCATTAAAATACCACTATTAATACCAAAGAAACATGTATTCAGATTTTTTAATCCCATTATAGGTCTCAACATCAGGAGAAAATTTTGAATCTTATTACATGTAAAAAGAAGGAAAAGTATGTAGATTGGGGCCTTGTATGTACATGATTTTAGGATTTATGGAAGTTATACACATGGAACCAAGGTATAGAGTAATTTCATAAAAATATAAAAGTTTATCAATCCTTTTTGATATCTTAATAGGTAACACAAGATATAATATCTTTCAAACATAAAGGTAAATGGAAATTTAGATATTTTCAAGAGGTTTTATTAAGATTTTTAGGGTTCACCATGGTACTCAAACAAAATATGGAGTTAAAATGGGGTCTCATAATAATATTCAATCTTTCACATATTATTAAGGAAGAGATTAGTTCCTAAAATCCTAAAAAATAAGGCAAAACCTATCTAAATCCACATTTACAGGAACCTATAGGTGAGTTTCCTATATGAGATATCTTTGTTATCTTGTTGTATGGACCAGTAAAAATATTGGAGGACATGAAGGATGACCATAATAAAAATATAAAAAAATTTAGGGGAATTATGATAAACACATGGCTATGAACAACTATTAACAAGCTCTAAAATAACTTGTAAATAGCTTGAGAGAGACATAGTTGAGGGTTTTTACACACTCTTAATTTTGCATGGATTGATTTAGGTAATAGATAAGGTTAAGAGGTTTGTATAAAACTACCCTAAATAATAAAGATAGATACATAAGATTATAAGCACATGGATCTACCAAAAATGTTGTAGGTAGTCTTAAACCCTGCTTTAACCCTAATAACTTATGAGCATATGTTTTGGATGTTTTGAGGATTGATAATGAATAAATAATGAAGGATAAGAGTATAATAAACATTTATATGTATATGGGAACTATTGTGATATAAATAAATAAGTCATAAAATTTAGTTTATAGGCTTGTTGGAGTGTGAAATGGAATTCCAAGCAAGGTTTTGTTAAGATAGAAACAAGATTTTGGAAGACATCCTTAGAAGGTTGTAGGAAGATTTGAAGGAGTTATTGGTTGCATACCCCAAAGTTTCTCATGTTTCATGGAGTATTATTTATTTATAAAGGTGAAAACATGGTTCCCAAACCCCCTCAAGATGCCTACATACTAGGATTTAGAAGTTTTAATCTTAAGTAGACTTCTATAATGTCCTCATGTGAAAAGAGACATTTCATGAAGGATTAAACATGTTATAAAGAATTGAAATATGATTAAAGAATATTTTTATAGTTTTAATCAACCTATGAATCATAAATAGTAAGTTGGAGAGGTTTTATGGATTCAATACCTTTATGATAGGAGTGAAGGGATGTAGTCTATGATTTCTACCCATCAAGGCTATGTAAAGCTTATAATGTTGTTGAAATAAGTTGAAGAAGATAATAACCAATTCATAAAGTCTAGGAATGTTAAAATTTTTCCCAATATTTTTGCATGATCTATAACATCAAATCTAAGCCTTTATAGGCCAAAAGCCAAGGTTTATATAGAAGTTGTAGGACTATGAGGGAGTGCGTCTTCATGAGGGATAAAATATGCTTAAGTTACCTAGACATGAAAAATGAGTGTCATCAAAGAGGAGAGGATGAATTCAAGGATTGATGATGAGAGATTTTTAGATTTATGAATGATGACTATTAAAGTAGAAGACATAGATCTATAGGCTTGTAACAAGTTGCTTACAAGATTCCAAGTTTCTCTTCAAGGTTCTAAATAGAATGAAAGATCCTACAAGCCTACTAGTGTAGTTTTAGGGTTTTAACATGGTCACACAAGTATGAAAACCTTCCCACAAGGTTACATAAGAACCAAGGTCTTTAACTAGTTTGAAAACATTCTTCCAAGCACCCTCATAGATCACCTATAGCTTCTAAGATGATATAATGAGAAATTTACATGCCTAAAGGACCAAGAAGTTGTAAAGTATCAAAAAGTTGCTTTTAGAATTACTAAGTCACACAGATACATGATTATGAATGGATGTTTCAAGAAAAATCATACACCCATAGACCTATTACTAATGTTCACAAGGTTTCAACATCTATACATAAGTTTGTAGGGCTCCATGATTATTTTATAGCCTATAAACTTCTAGGAATCTTAGGTGACTTATTACTAGATAATGTCAAGATAGGATAAGTGGGAAAAATAACCAAAAATACTTATTAAGGAGAATTTAAAAGGCCCACAGTAAGTCTTCATGATTGATCAAAAAATTTAGTGACAAGTTTTAAGGATATTGAGACTTGAAAACCCCACCAAAGTTTAAGCATGATCCTAATAGGTGTAACAAAAGTTTCTAAATTTCATGATGATGTGATATATACATGACCTATACTGGAATGGTAAGGGTTATCTATATTGGTTTTAAGAGATCTAAAATAAATTATAAGAGATTTATAGGTAAATATTCACATGTTCTCATTCCCTTGAGGTAGTCAATAGGTTTGGGAGCTATTTAAGACACTAACAGGTCTATGAATAAGGATTTAAGGAAATAAGGAATAAGTTACAAGTTTAAGAACAAGGTTTTATATCCTAGAAGGTAATTAAATAAGGTTTAAAACACTAAAAGAGAACCTTATAGTCCCATATACTTCTCAGATCATGTTAATCCAAAATGATTAATTTCAAACATGATTGCAAGAGAGAACAAGATACAACCATGTATCCAAGTCTATCAAGAAGATTTTCATGAGGTTGAAGGAAGAAGTGAATGTTATTGAGAATATATATAGGCCTCAAAGACTAACCTATAAGTCTACTATAGTAAAGAGTAATGTTCTAAGTTATCTCTAAAGTTTCATGCATAGTTAAGCCTACATCATAAGGTTAAGAATAATGCATAACCCAGTGAGATACCACAATAGTGTGTTCAAAGTTTTCATAGTAAGTGAAAGAATAGATAAATAAATTGAGGTATAAATACTTTCAAAGATAAGTTACAAAATTTAAAAATTGAAAAAATTATGGTAACAAGTCTAGAATACCAAGATACTTTAAGGAATAGAGGGTTGCAAGAAAAACTAGTAAGGATCTCTCATGATTAACCTAGCCATCAAGGTTGTCAAAGTTGAGATGGTGAATTCAAGGTAGTAATGAAGGTCTCTTTGAATATTTATAAGCATATCCCTCATGTAAAATAAGTAATTATAGATGTTTTTAAGGAGGATTTAAATATCCTTATAGACAAAGATCTGCAACATGTTCTAAAGACTTATAGGACTCTCTAAGGAGCTAGAAGGAATCTATATGTCTACAACTAGGAAGTAAGAGATGAAATATTTTCAAAGTTTTAGGTCTTGAATAAGAATTATTGTGAAAATATTGAATAAGATAGAGGTTATTGATTATATTTACAAGCCTCAAGATAAAGATACAAGATTAAAATCTCCTTCACACTTAGTTGTAATCCTGTAAATATTAAAATAGATTTATAACCTCACATGAATTTCAAGGAAAATTCTAATCAGATCATACTTATACAACATGTATAGTTATTCCATGAATGGAGTTAATGGTCATGAAGAGAATGAAGGAGTTATGTAGGAATTGAAAATGAAAACTTGGGGTGTGTAACTTCCTCCATAAAATGGGAATTAGTTCTAATTCAACTACAACTATAAATAGGTGTATGATATTATTTCCTAGGTCAAACATTAAACATGCATGATAAGTGGAGATGGGATAGTTTAGGCCATTAGGAAAAGAGAGACATGTTTTTCAAGAATAGAGAAGCCTTGAAGGAGAAAACCATCCATGTATAAGCCTTCCAACGGTAAAGGAGAGAAAAACTAGGGTCTTCACATTAACTACTATGCTAACCTCTAATGAAGATCTTCATGGGAGATGTTTAATGCATTTGAATGACTTAACGACCCCATATCCACTTATTTTTTTTCTTGCATAGGTTGAATTATGATGTAACAACAACATTTATGTAGTCTTTTAGTGTTATTTTATTCTCTTTCATTTCATTTATCTTATATATAGAACTAAAAAATGACTTGTTCTATATCCATCCTCTTGGGTATGATGAGACTCTACTCATTTAGAGACTTGCAATTCTAGATTGATGTTGTAAATATAATATAATTGATATTTTTCCTCTTCTATGTTGTTAATTCTCTTAAGAATCATGTAATTTTAACTATTGATCTTCATTTATGGATGTTTAATCCCTCTTACTATTGTCCTATCACTTTTAAACCTTCATTTATAAGTTCCATGCTATGTAGAACATTAACTCCATGAAAATTACTTATTCAAGTGTTAAGAGAGTTGTATGTTTTTAGGAGTTATGTGAGTTACTGTAAATTTTGAGTATTTATTGTGTTATTCCAAGTAAGAGGAGAAGATATATAGACTATTAGTGCATCACATTTTTTAGATTAAGTTTAATTTATTCTCTTTTCACCACAAAAAAAAACATAGTATTAGCTTTAGATATGTCTCTTTATCATAATTTTTGGATTACAATTGGTCTTTAATTAGGTGTATCTAGTTTAGAAAGGATGTTGATCTTCTCTAGTGATTCATCACAAGGAGCCAAGGTCCCACACCTTAAGTATGATCCCATTATTGCCATTGGATCATTTGATTGAATGAATAGGTGAAAGATCCAAGTGACAATAGTTTTTTGGCATGCCTTGTGGGAAAAAATTCCATAGAGTTAAACAATTTAGTTGAGGACTTGGAGCTGATCCTTGGTAGGCTGTAAGATTGAAGACACTTTAGAGGCACTTAGTGACTTCATTCATTTTTGGTTTTAGATCAACTTCAATTTTACATGCTAAATGTAATAATAACATCATATTTTAGAGGTTAAAAAACTAATTTTTTTGAGTTAACATTTAATTTATCTAAAAGGAAGAGTTTTTAAAGATCTGATTCATATATTAACCCCTATTTTACTACTAGATCCCTTTAAAATAACCAAGGTTTACCTCAGAATTTCATATGGTTATCCCCAAAAATTAAGTCTTTATTCCTTTCAATAAATTAAACCCACTAAATATTTACCAATATGATTAATACCTATTGTATCCCTCAATAGTATACCTCATTTCACTAGAGATAATATAACCACACCTATAGAGAACATCAAGGATATTTCCACCATCTATTTAGTACACAATATTACTGAGGAGAATGTTGCTATTAGGCTTCTAGCTTCCTAATTTAAATACAGAGATCTTTAATGGTATAAAATATTATAACCTAATTATCTCAAATCTTGGGATGAGTTAGGAGAATGATTATGCAAATAATTTGGAGACCAAAGTGACCATTTTTCCTTGGTTGAATAGTGGACTACTATTAAGATGTCCCTACAAGAATTCATGAGTGATTTCAATTACAAGGTCCAAATAAATTGGGATGGAATACCATATATAGTTAATCCCACACCTAAAAATGTTTTACTCTACTATATAATATCCTTAAATAGTGATATATCTAATATGATCCAATCTATGGGGGGTACAACTCTTCTCAATACATATGTGATTTACATTAGGACTAAAAACTACATTATACAAGATAGAAATATTGTTCCAAGACTTCCCATGCCAAAATTTATAGAGTTACCACCTCTTACACCACTTACACAACCTGCATTAACACCCATTATTATGCTAACCAACCAACTAACTAGTTAAAAAATAACTCCTGTCCCATTAATTGATTTAAAAATAATGAAAAGTTTACTTTAGACCTTTGGCAATGAACCAATCACCTTAAAGAAGCAATAAGATCAGTCTAACACACCTTATCAACATCCTTAACAACCTTATTATCAACATTATCATGCCTATATGCAACCATTTCAATGCAAATTTTGGGGTCAAGGATAATTTACTCATGCAAGGCTAGTAAGCTCTTAAAATCCAACTACTCATAGTTCCTAAAAAGAAATTGTTCTAGTTCAAAATAACCTCCTTCAATTTTATGAGTGGTGTTATCCTTGAAACTAGACTTATAATCAAACTACATGTCCCAATGGTGTTATCAACCAAGCATTGATGGTAAAAAGTGTATCAACTCCTCAAGAAACATAAGATGAGACACCATCATAAGGAAGGTCATCTCAAGGGTAGTTACAACTTGATTATACACTTTTGAATTGGAAAGAGAATGAGTATTGTGGGGTAAATTAGGTAGATAAAATAAGTAGGTCTGTTAATTCTAAATAAGCCAACACAAAGGCCAAGAAAATGGATATTAAAAGTGAGAATCTAGATAGTAGAGGTCCTATTATAGCTCCTCTAGTGTTACAAAGAGCCATAAGATCTGATTTAGATTCAAAGGTTCAATAATATAAGAAAAAACATACTATAAGAAATGAGGTCCATCCTAAGGATCAAATCCAATCCACTTAAGTTAAAAGTACAACTGTTGCTACCAAAATGCAGCCAAAGGTTGGTAATGTTCTATTCAACATGAATAATACTAATGATAAAAAAATTATATTTGGGACACATTGACCTTTATAAGATAACATGCTTTGTTACAAGAAGCATGATCAATCTTTAAAGTGGGATAACAAATGAATGAAGATCAATCTATGATAATCTATCTCATCCCAAGAAAAGATAATCATGTATAAGTGACAAACCTCCACCTTTATACACTTCTTTGATCATTGGTCATCAATTGGTCCACAATTGTATGATATAATCAAGTGTAATTAGTATTTTGATGCTTAAGCAAGTTGTTAATAATTTAGGCTTGAATTATGAACCAACAACTAAGGGATTAATACAATTATATGGTATAAATATCAAAATAGTTAGTGTGATCAAATTATTAAGTCTCACTTTACATGCATGCCATAACTTCTCAATATCTCAATATGTCTCCATTATATATCTCCCACCCTACTTTACACTTCATCTATATAAAAACTTCATAATTATTATTCGATGCTAATTGCCATTAGATTTATCACACATGATATTTAAGACAAGATATATCACTAAAGTCACCATCAAATCTAAACCAAATTCTAAGGATCGCATAGAGCCATATGTACCAAAGTTTTATAATGATAGTTTCATAGTTATTGATCAAGAAGAGACTACCCTAGACTGTGAACCAACCAAACTTCATAAATACATTCCTAATATTTTACTTGATGAATAGAGAATTGAATATAATTAATACCACCCTTATAAGCTCAATGAACAAATTGATTTGGGTACCTAATTTATGCATGAGGAATATGTTATAATCCTAAATATTTTAAATCCTAATGATCATGTTGATGGCATATGGAAAATGTTTTTTGATGGATCCAAGAGAAAAAAGGGAGAAGGAACAAGTGTAATGTTGGTATCTCCCATGCAAGATAAGTACTTTTGTAATTTTATATTTCAATTTAGTTGTACTAATAACTTCGCTGAATATGAAGCACTTATATATGGACTCTAGTGGGATAATAAGAGAGGAATTAAGTTCTTACAAGTTTTTTTGAGAGTGAGTTGGATATAAATGAGGTTAGATTGAAACATAAAACTAGGAATAACTTATTGAAGTCCTACAAACTTAGGGTTTGGGACATTATAAATGACTATAAATCATTCAAAATATAAGTGATCCTGAGAGAGAGAGGGAAAAAATGTAGATAGATCATTTTCCATTGGTTCCAGGGTAAATTTTAGTGGTCAATATTCATTAATTCATGAATATTCTAGTTTGGGTAATTTGAATTTTATGATTTTTCTAGGTGCAACATAGGACCCTTTCACTTAAAATTTTAGGATGTCATGTTTTTAGGGGTTGATCTACCAATGATTTACAATAATTATGAGGTTATCCATGTAATTTTCAATATATATAGTACATATGTTCCTATAGGTCACAAACTTACCACTAAAGTATCTTTATTTACCACATTACAAAGATCTTAAACTTGAGGTTGGATTGCACTGGTTGATTGCTTTCAGTAAAAATTGAACCACATGGTAATAATACACCACTTGATAGTAACCTAACATTTGGAATAATTATGTCATGTGATTCCAATTAGACACAAAGTGACACTATGTTGCATGATTATAACATGGCTTCTAGTAGCACTATGTCATGTGATGGCAATCTAATGCCCAAAAATAATGTGCCGCATGATGGCAACTTGACGCTTGGTAGAAATATGCTACATGATGACAACTTGATGTCTAGTATCAATGTGTCACATGATGTAAATTGGATGCTTGGTAGTAATGTACTATGTAATGGAAATGTAGCATCTGACATTGATGTGTTGTATGGTAGTAGATTGGCACCCTATAGCACTGTGTCACACAATAATAGATTAGCACCTGGAAGAAATATGTTGTGAAATAGTAGCTTGACACCTAGTAGCAAACAAGAATATAATAGCACTAAACTAATCGACAATAAAACTATGACATCAAGAGTTAATATTAAGGTTAAAATGGCACAATAAATACTAAAATAATCCAACATCATGTGTTATTTTGTAAATCTAGGAAAGAATACTATGAAAATAGTAGGCACTATGAATATAGGTAATTCTAAAACTTTTTAAAAAATTATCAGTTAATTTTTTTTATTGTAGAATAATTTCAAAACCATTTAAAAACATAAATCAACATGGATATTGAAACTATTTAATTAAAAATAATTAATCCTAATAACTTCTCACCACTCAAAGATTTTATTAATGAAATGCCACCCCTAAAATACACTCTTTTGGGCACTTCACTAGAACACACACCTTTGGGCACTTCATAATAGAATTGCAGTTCTTTTTAGGAACCAAATTTTGTTGAAAATTCCACTTCAAAAAGTTGATGGAAGAAGAGAAGTACATGGACAATAAGAAGGTCTTTTCAAGTTGATTGTGTTGAGTTGTGGAGCTAAAAGCTTCAACTCTTTGCAAACAGGTGGAACAGGAAGGTTGCTGAGATCCAGGAGCACTGGCATCGGCAGCAGGACCGACGTCGGTCGTGACCCAGTGCAGAAGGCCACGGGCGACGACAGGGAGTCGGCCGACGTTGGCAGAACCAGACTAGCAGGGACCGACGTCAGTCGCCTGTGTGTTCCAGAACTGCTCGTTACATGGACAGTTAGTTAAGTGAACGAAGTGTTTGCATGTAAAGGCCAGTTAGAGTCTTTGGCTGCGAGGATAATTGTCTAAATTAAGAGTCTAAGTTAGTGTTTGAGTTAGGGATCTATTTATAGACCCATTGGCATGTATTGTAATTAAAAAAAAGGCATGAGATAGAAAGGAAGGCAAGTAAGTTGCTTCCATTGTAAGATCATTGAGTTGCAGGTTGTTGCAAGCTCATAGGGGATCTACATGTGAGTATGGTCTGTTGAATTACAGGTTGCAGGTTCATGGGAGATCAACTTGAAGTACTTTTGAGTGCTTGGTGAACTGGCAGGGTTATTACTGACTAGTTGGAGAGGTGAACACCAATTCTGTTTGTGAGTTGGTTGTTGGGACCGTTTTTGTGTAGGAGAGTGTTGTGTGTGAAGAATTACTGTACACTTGAGGTGTGTCAAACCTCTGTAAGGTGAAAGAGTGTGGCGGCTCTTTGTTGTATTCTTTTCTGTAAAGTGTTAATACAAGATAGTGTATTGTCTCTCATATTATGTGCTATTGGTGAATTCTAGCTATTTGTGTTTCTGGTTATTTCCGCATTTATAATTGCTTATATTTGGTAATCATACTGTGCTCTTTTTGAGGAGCAAGATCTAACAAGAGGAATCAGAACAGAGGTGTGTTTGTTCTTGGACTTCCCTAACAAGTGGTATCAGAGCTTTTGGTTGGGATACTAACAGATTGGATTAGATTTGGTTAGTGTGTTTTGATTATAGGTACTCACAGGGTTTCTGTTTCAGTGGGAGTTGAGCAATGACAGAAGACAGTAAGCTATGGATGGAAAAGTTTAATGGCAAGAACTACCAATTATAGAGGATGCAGATTGAGGATTATCTGTATCAAAAAGATTTGTACTTACCATTGGGAGGGGTTACTTGCAAACCCTCAGATATGAAAGATGAAGAATGGGAGGTTCTTGATCGAAAGGCTCTGGGATCTATCAGATTGAGTCTTGCATCATCTGTGATTTCCAGCTTATCACAGTGTAAGACAATGGTGGAGTTGATGGAATCTTTGGCAAATTTATATGAAAAACCCTCAACTTCTAATAAGGTATTTCTTATGAAATGTTTATTTAATTTGCAAATGTTGGAAGGTGGATCTGTTCATAGCCATCTTAGTGATTTCCATGGTTTGGTAAACCAGTTAAGTTCAGTCAATATTGTATTTGATGATGAAATTAGAGCTCTCTTAATCTTGTGTTCATTACCTGAAAGTTGGGAAGGTTTGGTAATGACAGTTTCTAATACTGTGTCTCTTTCAAAAGTCTTAAAAGTGGATGATGTTGTAAGTGTGATCTTGAATGAAGAGATACGTAGGAATAGCATAGGTGAATCATCAGGAAATGCTTTGAGTGTTGAAGGCAGAGGAAGGCAAAGAGAAAAGATAGAGCATGGGAGATCTAGGTCCGAGACAGGCAAGAGATCCAAGTCCAGGTATGGCAGAATAACCTGCTGGAAGTGTGGAAAGCAAGGGCACTTAAAGAGAGATTGCAGATCAGGTACAGATCAGCATGAAGAACATGAAGAAGAAGCAGACGTTGTAGATTATGCTGCACGGGATGCTCTGGTATGTTCTTTGGATAAAGTAGAATCTTGGGTTTTAGATTCTGGTGCCTCTTTTCATGCATCCCCACATAGGGAATTTTTTCATGAGTATGTCCAGGGAGATTTTGGAGAAATTTATGTAGGGGATGGTAAGCCTTGTCAGATTGTTGGCAAAGGGAAAGTGAAGCTGAAACTGTAGACAGGTAACACATGGGTGTTAAAAGAAGTCATGCATGTCTCAGTTCTGGAGCGGAATTTAATTTCTGTTAGAAGTTTGGGTGATGAGGGTTGCACAGTAACTCTCACAACAGACTCTTAGAAGGTTACCAAGGGTACACTTGTTGTAGCTAGAGGTAAGAAAGTAGGTACACTTTATCTATCTACTTGTACTACTGATTCTCTTTTTGGGTTTTCTACTTCAGCTGTAGATTCAGAGATGTGGCTTGATAGGCTTGGTCACACAGATAAGAAAGAGATGCTTGTTCTTGAGTCAAAGGATATGCTTTCAGATTTGGAAGGTATGGATCGTGGTTTCTGTATGCAGAAGAAGGTAATGTTTCTTGAGGAACCCGATGTTAGTGACAAGAATAGGAAAGCCTTGTTTTTAAAGGAGAAGGTGATGGATAGAGTTCAGCACAAGATGCAGAAGAATTTTGAGCAGAGCAAGGGTGATTTGGACAAGGATTTGATCCAAAAAGAGCTCGCGAGAAAAAGTCAGGTCTCACAAGAAAAACATAGAGACTGATGTTGGCAGGAAAATTGGCATCAGTGTCCAGACAGGGACTGACGTCGGCTATGTGTAGACCAACGTCGGTGACTCAGGGCAGATATTGACCGGCATCGGCCAGGGAAAATTGACGTTGGCAAGGTGGCAGTCGCAAGAAACTGACTTCAGTCATCTGTAGACTGAGATGTGACCGGCATCGGTTACTGAGATGAATTTTGGGTGGACAACAAGCTGTCATGGAGTCTCAAGCGCCCATATGGAGGATTGAAGGTGTAAGTAAGTTCTTAAATTCATCATTTCCCTTCTTTACACTACTTGTTGCTCACTTATGGCATAGGACCAGGAAGTTGTTGAAGAAGCAGAACATGTAGATCTAGGAAACAGTGGGAGCTAGGCATGGATGAGGATGTGATTCCTTGGAGAAGAACCAAACAGGTGTTTTGGGTAGAGTGGCCAGCTAGAAGTAAGCACTGAGAGATGAATGGATGTTCAGGATAAAGAAGAGCGGAAATGGATACGTGAGATGGAAGATTAGGGTATATGGTCTTGTATTAGTTACAGGGCAATGGAGGTTTGATCATTGTGTTTCTCTTTACTAGGTTGGATAGTATTAGCTACACTATCCTATTTCTGTATGATGTGCTTGTTACAGGGTTACATATACAGGTATTGTTGAACTAAAGGTAAAGCTAGTTCAGGTGTTTGTCATGGAGAATATGGGAGTAGCAAGATTTTTTGGCATGAGTGTGTTCTAGAGACATGGTAGGTCATATGTTGACTTTGTTTCAGGATGATTGTGTGAAACCGGTTAGCACGCCAATGGTAGGACAGTTCTATGAATAGGTGTCTTGATTCACATAATGAGGTTGAGTGCATGGTATGTACTAAACCTAAGTTTTCCCAAGCAGTGGGAGTTGTCACAAGTTGGAGCCAATCCGGGAGAGAACCATTAGAGGATAGTTCATTGGATTCTTATAGGGACTAGCAGTAGGTGCACATGCTATGTAGGTTTAGATTAACTTCTACATGGTTGTAGATGTGGATGTGGCAGGTGATTTGGATAACAGGTTTTACACTACAGGTTTGTGGTGGTTGGTCTTCAAGAGTGATCTTGAGGAGGGATACAAAGCCAAGGGAACAAACTAGACTAAGTACAGGTACAAGTACAAGTTGTAGCTATTTATCTCCAAGTGGGAGATTGTTGAGTTGTGGAGCTAAA
>JARHVA010003748.1:495000-510000 GCA_037957365.1 Torreya grandis | reverse complement strand
AATAAACTATTTAATGAAACATTCCCAAGAGAGATCTATCTATATTGTTGACTTTATACATTTGAGAAAACATAAAGGTCAATGTTTAGATATATTATACACATCAAATGAAATCTTCCATGAAATTGTTTTTATAACCTAGCAAATTTTTATAGATTTTTAGAATCTAGAGAGTTATTTTAAATTCAATATACATGATCATCTTTATGTCGAGGTAAATTTAATTGAGATACCTATGCACACATGCTCTAGAAGAATTGAAGTTATGGGAACTAAACCTGAAGATGTACCTATGACATGTTTAATAGATGATACTATTTTGTCTAAAACATGAATTAAATTAAGAAAAATATCACAAATTTTATCTTTTAGGATCAAATCATGTTTTCAAAGGGATGAGTTGTTGGAGGGCATGGGACTTATGAATGCAATTTTTTAGAATAGTGTTAATAGGCAAGAATAGATCAATAAATTATTTCAGAAATACATGGGTATATTTATTATGTATTTATGTAAATATATATATGTGAATGGAGTTTATATTAATGGTATTTTAAATAAACAATTACTGATGTCTCAATCAACATAGTTTGGGATTATAATGATGGATCAATTTTAGTGTTTGAGTGACCCAACATAAAATGGTGCCATTACATGTCTATGGAAAAACTTTATCCAAGTATCATATTGCAAGAAAGTATTAGTGAATATTTCAAATTATACGAACTTGTTCAATAAATTATTTTGGGTTCTGTGGAAGATGAGTGAGTGTTTAGTGCATTATCCTTCATGAAGTCAAAACTTAGAAACAGATTGGATAAAAATCTAGAGACTTGCTTGAGACTACACAATTCATGTTATTCTATGGACAAGTTTCCATATCATAGAGCAGTGGTAATGTGGATTTATCTAGTTGAAATAAGAGGTGTGACTAATACAACTACCAATATAGAAGATGAGAATATTGAGACTAAATATGACACTAGCATGGTAGATGAAAATCACACGCACGATGAGCAAGTTTATAGAGGATTGTTTCAGCTACCCAAGTTTTAGTTTGATAAGTATAGAAATTATTGTTTTTTTAAATATTTCATATTCTTTCATCTTCAACTATATTAAATTTTAAATCTATTTCCTGCATGTTACAATCATGAATCTTATTCAATACATTGGAATTAATAATTTTTTTATCCTATTATAATTCTGTGTATTTCAAATAGTACTATATATTTTCAATGTATGTCATTCATTAATTAGTAATCATAATTCTAATTAACGTTGTATAGATCATTTCCTTATAGCATTTATTTAAGCATACAAGTCTTATGTCTAGACATGCATGGTACACCATAGGATACCAATTCTCTTGCCATTAAAACTCCAATTATTAAGATTTATTATTTTTAATTATCTTAATTATCTATAATAGTAATTTGAAGAGTATACACATAGGTTTAATACATGCCTAATTATTGAAAAAAACATAGACAATATTATTCTATTGCACTAATATTATTCTATTGCACGTTTACATTAGAACCATTACATAAATATATAGGAAATATTTTTCCTATAGTTGGGGTCAAATATTTCCAAATTACACCACAATCAATGCATTCAATGTTATAACTAATATAATAGTGTAACAATGTATTTAATGTTACAACTACTTTAATAGTATAACCATACATTCAAATGCTACAACTACTAGAACAATATAACAATGCATTCAATGCTAAAACTACTAGAACAATATAATAATGCATTAAAATACTACAACTACTAGAAAAATATAATTCCATAGAATATTTACTTTGCTTTGTCTCCATATAATATATAAACTTGACCATAATACATTATATATATAATATTTAAATTATATAATAAGAGTATTTGGAACAAGTGTAAAATTTCATTTTATAAAATAAGTGTTTTTCAAATAAACATGCTATAAACTATTTGAAACATTAGAAACTATCATTTGAATATTATAAACTATGAAACAAATTAACATTTTTCTAGTAGAGACTCTCCAACCCCATGTTGCTTGCCATTGCCCTCCATGGAAACCCCATTGTTTTGACCTACCTATGGATCCTCCATTATCACTCCTTCCTTCTAAAGATCCTCTGTAGTAGAATTCATATTTGTAAGAATCACCCTCTCCTCATTCATTGCATCACATATTGAAATAATAGTTGGATCCACATCTATTTTTTTATTTAATAAAATGCTTGGATCCATACCATGCTCTTTACTTATTTTATTCAAATTGTTGTCCTATTTATTTAATATAACATGCTTTTCCTTCAATGAAATCATAAAGGTGATACGTTTGCAGGCATTTTTGAAATGCACAGTAAGAAGATGTGATTATTGCTTCAAATTTTTATTTTTTTACTGAAATCAACAAATAATATGCAAGTGTCAATCACATATAAAGGTTAATAACCAAAATACATGTTATAGATAATGAAAACTTACCATACCTTTATCATTCTCTACTTATGAAATGGTAAGTAGGTTTATATCTTTAGCCCATTTATTAAAATATGTTTGGGCTTATCCATTTAAATTTTCAAACCTATTTATCATAATCCCTAAAATCCTATCATTGTAAACATTGTCAACATAAATCAATCCAAATTGAGCTTGCTGGAATAAAACATCAATCTTTGGGGGTTCATTTTAAACAAGTGAAAACAAATTAACTATTTGGGAGTGGTTATGATAATGGGCATTAATTTATTTGATAAATTATTTTGACCTTATCTCCCATTGTTTTAAATCATTAAATTATTCAATAACACCTTCCCTCTGATTAGTAAGCAGATTTTCTAAAGCTAGATTTTCCAATGAAAAATTAGTAATGGAATCATTAGAGACATTTAAATTATTAGTGTGGGGTTGGGTAGCTGGGGAAGTGTTAGACATAAAAGGCACTTGTGTAGGCAAATTAACAACTTGAATAAAATCATATGGATTGAATCCACCAACCACCAGGGGCCCAATTTTAATCCCAAGAAACTCTTCATCCAAATCAGTATTCTAAAAACATGTAAGACCCTGTGCACTCGAAAGGCCACCAATAGATAAATTTGGTAAAAAAAAATTATAGTGTTCCTCTACTTTGTGTAGGGAGGGAGATGTTATTTCTTCTTATCTAATTCTATATGGGTGGTGGGGGTGGTGGCATACTTCTCAGTCTCCTAATAGATGATGGGTAGACTACAAAAACATTTTATTCAAAACTGGTAAATTTGAAAACATAAAATTAATGAAAATTCAAATTGAATATGTTATTACATGTCAGGGTGACTACCTTTTGCATTCTTATTATTCTTGATAGAGTTGCCTCTTTCTCTATTTTTGTCCTTATGGTAGTTGGCTCTTACTATTTCATTATCCTTATGGGAGATACATTGGTGGTTTCACCTAGAAAATGAGTAAAATATCCAATTAATTAACTAATAAATTCTAAGAAACTTCAAATAAAAAAGAAAGTTTTAAGCTGGCAAACATTGATTGTGTTATATGGAAGAATCCTCAATGACAAGAATTTAAGAGTCAACTACAAAAAAAATAAAAAACCAATATGAAAATTATTTTTCCATTAAATAATAAAAGAAAAAAACATTAAAGGAAATTAGGGGGTAACTTGGAAGCAGAGATGAAATAGAATCACTTCTTGGGAATTTCATAATTCAAAATGAATTGAATGAAGACTCCATGGACTAGGTATCACTAGATCCCTCTAGAGCACACTAACCTTTGGTTGCCACCTATTTTATTATCTCATAAGCACACACTCTCACCTGTAACAAATAACAAAGTAAAAAATGTTAAAATTTGAAATATGTATAAAGCAAGAAAGGAGATTTATGAAAACTAAACTTACCTCCTATTCCTTGATAGACAAAACATTAGATTTCAATTTTTATGGAGGGTAGTTGGAATTGTAGTGTTTTGGATATTATATAAGGATTTGAAATACAAGGCTAGAATGTAGTTAGAAGATGAAATGGTGCAAGTGTCCTTTGAAAACACAAAACTTAATTCAACACTAATCCTATTAGATATAACTATACACCAGTCACATAAAACACCCAATAGAGAACAAAGAATATAGTAAAAAAAATAGAAGGGAATGTTTGATGGTCTTCCCTATAAACAAATTCTTTCTTGGAAGAAGTGCACAATAGATTTGAGAAATGGATTAGTGATTTTTTCAATGGGGATTCCCCTTAGATTTCAACTATCTATGAATAAAATAAAAAATATGAAATTGCAATTAGGATATCAAACTATTTATAATAAATGATTCAAGAATAATTAAGAAATGTTAATTTCATTAATAAATATAACACTTATTAACTGGGTCAATGGATACTTTGTAGACTGACTCTAAGTAATTTTTATCAATGTTAGATAAAATGACCTTGGTACGAACAAGACTTGAATTGTAATGTGGAAGACCTATTAAATTATGAATATCCAATGGAGAGGTGCTAAAGGATATTGTTTTATTATTAAAGTAGACATAGAAATGGCTCTCATTATGTTTAAAATAGGAAACCAGAGATTGTATTAGGTTATTATTGATCATCATGTCATATTGAGGTATCTGCACTAGGACTATAAGTTTACATTTGATCTATACAATCAACATACAATTATGGCTACTCCACCATCTAGAAGAAATCCAAACATAATAGATTCTTGAAAATATAGTTTTGGATCACCTTGTTTGACTATGAGTTTTTGTGGATGCAGAAGCCATTGAAAGTTTGGTGTATAATTGAAGTAGGTAGGTGAAGCCTAAAAATAAAAGGTTAGATGAGAAAAACATTTGAGAAAAGTGTGAAAATGAGGTCACTATGGGGTATTTATAATCTAAAAGGGGAACCTAAGTAACTGATTAGCATGACCAATGATAGGTGAGGTACATTATTGCTCAATAAAAAAATTCTTAGTAGTATAGTGATGCATGACAGCATAATGTTTCATGGTAACATAATGTTGCATGGTAGCATGGCACCACATGAAAGCATATTTTTGTGTAGTAGCATGATGATGGGTATTATTATCATGGGTCCATGAGTAAGTAGGATACTAGGTGGTAGCATGATGCCACATAATAGCATCATGTCATGTTATATCATGAAATCAAACAACACCATGTTGTCATGTGGTAGCATGCTCCCAAGTGATATCATGGTGTCATGTGATAACATGTTTTCATGTGATAGTATGTTGTTGACTGGTACCATGTTTTCATGTAATATTACACTATTGGGTGGTATTATGCAATCATATGACATGATTTTATCAAGTGACACCATAATATCAAGTGATATTATACTACTACCTAATGTTATACTTCCACTTGGTACCTTACTACTACCAGACACCATGTTGTTGCCTAGTGGTATAATGTTATGCAATAGTAAAATGTCACCTAGGGGCATATTATCACCTGAAAACATAATGATGCTTGATAGCATAATTTTTATTAATGACATAATATCACCTCATAGCATGAAGTCACTCAGTAGCATGCTACCACACAACACCATAATACACATTTCTAAGTGCCGTCACCCTAGGATCTAACACTAGAATGTTGCCCATTAACAAAATGTCACTTGGTAGCATAATGTCACTTGATAGTATAATGTTTCATGATAAAATATTGTCTCCTGGTATTATAATGTCACTCAGTGGCATGAGGCCACCCTAGGCTCTAGTTAAATGTAGTTAACTTGTCAAGCAGTTGTGTAAAAAAATAAACAAGGTGATTTTCTACCTCCTCTACACACTTTGATTTGCTATGTTTATTAATATAATTTACCTAAAAAAACCTAGGGGTTTCTATCATGGCCTCTTAAAATAAACCCTGATTGGTGCCTAATTTTATTTTTTAAATGACATCAATAAGGAGAAAACTTAGTAATATATCAAGGTAGTTTTTAGGCCCATTGTACTTGATAATATTACTATCTAGCAGGTGTTTGAGAATGAATAATAAATAGTTAGTTTTATTTAATAGGAAGCTAAGTTTTATACCAAAAATTAACCTAAATTACTATAGTATTATGAGGACCAATTCATCTAATTAAAGACCAAAAAATTTACAAAATGATCGGTCACCCTTAAGAACATTGTCAACACTGACGATCAAGACAAAGAGAGAAGATGAATATTACTATCAAGCATAAGGATTATGAAGTAGTCTCAATTGGTAAGGACAAGCTTTTCCAACTGGGAAAGGTATACATTGAAACTAATAAACACACATTTTTTGAACTTTTTATTAAGAATGATGACATATTTGCATGAAACTACAAATACCTTAAAGGGTTTGATCTTAATTTATCTCAACACATAATCTAATTATATCCAAATGCTAAACTACTTTAATAAAATCAAAGGCCTATAAATCCCAAAATAGAACCTCTAATGACAAATGAGTTGTCTAAGACAATAAAAGCTAATATAATATTTCCCATCAATCATTCTTATTAGGTGGCAAAATTTGTTCCTATTATAAAAAGGAATAGAGAGATAAGCTTATGTGTAAACTTTAGGTATCTCAATAGAGCTTTTTGAAGGATCACTATCTTCTTCCCTCCATGGATAAAATCTTATGAATGGTATTAAATTCAAAGTGTTTTTTCACTCCTTGATGGTTATTCAAGATATAACCAAATATATGTGCATTAATGTGAAAACTAATGGTGTACATATGCATATAAGAAGATGAAATTTGGGTTTTCTAATGCTAGTGCAATTTTTCAAAAGGATATGAACATGGCATTTTAGGGGTTGATCAATGATATAGTCCTAGTTTAACTTGATGAAATTAAAATATTTTATAAACATGTTAATGATCATTTAGCTCATCTCAATTACGTTTTTGATAGGTGTAGAAATTTTGGGTCTCACTCAACCCAAAGAAGAACATTTTTCAGTCCATGAAGGTAAGATTTTGGCCATATTATCTCCAAGAGAGAACTTGTAATAGATCTTGGGAGGGTAAGTGAAATAATTTATTTGTCCTTGCGAAGTCATAATAAGGGGTTGAAACTCTTCTTAAGAAGTATTAACTTTTTAGGAGGTTCATTCCTAGTTTTGCCAATCTTATAAAGCCTTTAACTACCATGTTAAATAAAAATTAGACTTTCCACTAGTCCAAGGAAGGGAAGGATAGTTTTAAGTATTTAAATAATCCATATCCTAAGATCCCACTCTCATAAATCCTAATTTTGAAAATTAATTTATCATGTATTCATTTTTAAGTGATGATACTACCTTATCCATCTTGGTCTAGTAGAATAATGAAGGATTGGAGCAGCCAATAGCTTTCTTCAGTCAAGGTTTGAAAGAATATGAGGTAAAGTACTCTTTTTTATAAAAACAAGTACTTGATGTTATATTAAGTCTTAACAAGTTTTGACATATGGTCTCTAACAATAAAATTAAATTTATGGTGTCATACCCAAGTGTTAAAGACTTTATTCTAAGTAGGGATTTGAATAAAAAGAGAGCTAGTTCATTAACCAAGGTCAAGGAATATGATGTGAAAATCAAGGTGACCAAATTAGTAAGAAGCAAAGGGTTATGTGAATAATTAGCATAAAACCTAAAAAATGATAAAATATTTATTGTAATGCTACCATATAATCAAAAAATAGTTACACCTATACATCCTAAGAATTGGAAGATAGACATGATAAAATTTATCCAAATAGGTGAGTGTCCTTAAGGTTTAGACAAATATAAAAGAAGATAATTTAGATTCCACTCAATTCCATATGTCCTTATAAATAGAGTCTTGTTTAGAAAATATCTTAATGGTGTAATATTAAGATGTGTAGAGACAAATTAGGTTGATCAAATATTAGAAAAAATCCACAATGGACCATCAAGAGGTCATTTTGCTCCAAGAAAAATAATGAGGGAAAGCTATTATTGGCCTAATTTATTTAGAGATGTATACATGGGTAATAAATTTAAAAAAGTGTGTCTTATTCATAAGTAAATAGAGGTTAGTAGATCTTCCCCTCCACGCTATTCAAGTTGATCAACCCTTCATCTACCGGGGCTTAAATTTTATTAAGATGATTAATCCACCATCTAGTGTAGTCCATAAGTGGGTTTTTATAGCCACTAACTACTTTAAAAAGTGGATTGAAGTTGTTTATTTGAATGAAGCTAATGAGAACTTTATTCTTGACTTTTTATAAAGCATAAAAACCATATTTAGGGTACCTCTTGCAATCATATTTGATAATGCCAAAGCATTTATTGTCACTGAGATCTCTAAATGGGATGATAAGAATATCATCTATCTAAAAACTTCATCAAATTATTACCATCTTTATAATTGACTTGTAGAGTTAACTAACAAGAACCTAACTAACATCATCAAGAGAAACATGGAGGAGAACCAAAGGACATGGCATATGAATTTGAGGAAAACCCTTTAGTCTAATAGGATTACACCAAAAAGGGATATTTGGAACACTCCATTAATGTTAGTTTTTGGAAGAGATATTAGGATACCTCTATATATAGAATTGGCTTCACTATAACTTGCTCATCAGTTAGAGTTGATTGAAAATGATGCTTTAGCAATCATATTTGTAAAATTAATAGAATTAGAAGAGATAATAAATAAGGCTATGAGGACTCTTGAAGCTCACTGACCTCAAGTCAAGAGGGATTTTGACAAAAAATATAGTTTTAAGAACATTCAAATAAGGAGACCTAGTCCTCAAATGGGATGAAGAGAGAGAGTCAAACCAAAAAGACATATCAAATTTGATTCTATATGGAGTGGTCCATATCTCATCATAAGATGTAATAAATCAAATGTATATGATCTCTCAAATATTGATGGAGAGGAATTACCTATCCTAGTGAATGAGATATACCTCAAACTCTATTTTTGAGGTCATGAAGGTACTTTTCTTGAGGCACATTTTCATTTCCCTTTCTACTTGGTTATTGTTTTATGTTTTTAGGCATTTGAAATTTATTTCAAGGCTTTGTCAGCATGTCAATGGTCTTACCTTATCTCATTCTCCCTAAATTTTTTGAATGTTAATGAATCCATGCCAAATGGATTCAATAAGGCAACTAGTCTAGGTGTTTATACAAGAAAACACACCTTAGATGTTACCAATAAATGTTAACTATGTCTCCCTATAGACTTGATATTAATACTAGGAGGGCCCTAATATTATTCAATGGCTCCATACTAGCATTATAGAGGTTTATTCAAGCTATTTTCAATGAATAATAGAGAAAAAGGAGTCTTAAGAGACACTCATAGGTCGTAAGTACATCAAAATGGCCTAAAAAGGTACTCATGAGTTCATAAAAGAAAGAAAAGGGTCTTATGTTACTCATTAAATTAATTTTGGGAGGGTGAAACATTCTTAAAGTATTATAAAGCCACTTTGAAACTTGAATACTCTTACAAGATTTTAAGTCCATACAAAATCTCAAAATAAGTAAATTTGACTTGGTGATTTTAACTCCATTCCTACCTAATAGTGGACTTAAATTCTCCCAACATGGGAAAGGCATACTAGGCCATGATGAAATCATTAGCTATTTCCAATCTCTCATTCATGGCATTCATAGTGTTATTAAGGTTTTAATGAGAATCAAGATAAATTTTTAGGCCTATGAGAGTTGTATAATCTTGTTTAAGGTGAAAGTAACAATGTTTTGTAGGGTTCATGAAGAAAATAAATCATATTTTACATTGTTCTCTTTATGAAGGATAGTCACATGGTGTTGTAAGCTTAGGCAAGTATCTAAACTCAGTCAAAACCTATCTAAACCATATTTATAGGATTGAAGGATGAGGTTTTCCATGAGAGAGGAGAGTTTTAGGTTTTCCAAGGAGATTTTATCCCCTTTTAATATAAAAATATAGAGATGGGCATGATTTATTGAAATGTCCATTAAATATTAAAGACACCATTGAGATTTCTAGTGGGAACATGTTCTTCTATAGGCTAAAAATGCCTAGTTATAGGTTTTGAGCATAAAATCCAAACTACAAGTCTATAAGAATACCTTTAATGACCACTATTAGCACTAAAGAGACATGTATTCAGATTTTTAATCCCATTAGAGCTCTCAACATAAGGAGTAGAATTTAAAGCTTATTCCATGGACTAAGAAGGGAAAAATATGTATGTTGGAGCCTTGTATGTACATGATTGTAGGAGATGTGGAAGTTATATGCATGGAATGGAGGTATAGAGTCCTTAAATAAATAACTACAAGGTGTCCCAAGCCTTTTTAATGTGTTAACTGGTAACATAAGATATAATAATTTTAAACATGAAGGTAGAAGCAAATTTATAGGTTTTCAAGTGGTTTTAATAAGAGTTTTAAGGTCCACCATGATCCTCAAACAAAATATGGAGTTCAAATGGGGTCACCTCATCATAATAAAACTTTAATATGCCATTAAGGAAGAGAGTAGTGCCCACAATCCTCAAAATAAGGCAAAACCTATCAAAATCCCTATTTGTAGGCACCTATAGGAAAGTTTCATGTATAAACTATCTATATTCTCTTATTGCATGGATCAATACAAAATTAGAGGACATGAAGGAGGCCAAAATTACCATATTTATTTGTTTATGGGCATTTGATATAAATACAAGGTTATGAACAATCATAAACAAGCTTTGAAATAACATATAGATAGCCTGAGAGAGACATAGTTGAGGGTTTTTACACACTCCTCATTTTTCATGGATCAAATTAGGTAATAGATAAGGTTAAGAGATGTTTAAATCACAACCATAAATTTTACAACTAGATCAATAAGATTAGAATCATGTGGATTTACCAAGAAAGTTATAGGTTGGCTTAAACCTTGATTAAAACATAAGAACATGTGATTATACTTTTTAGGCATTTTGAGGCTTGTTAAGGCATAAAGAATGAAGGATAAGAGTATTAAAAACATCAACATGTATTTAGGAAGGACTTCAGGATTTAAGGATTTCATGACGTAATTATAAAGGTCAATACCACTCCAAAACATTAAGACTCTTTAAGAGATACAAATGGTTACAAGCATGTGCAAAGCCTTTTTAAGGTTTCCAAGGAATTTTTGTAGGTCTTCCTAATATATTCCATGATTGATAAGAAATGAAATCAAGGTTTAAAATAAAAATATTCAATCAAAAGAAACAAGTCATAAAATCTAGTTTGTAGGCTTATTGGAGTGTGAAGTGGAATTTCAAGAAAGGTTTTGTTAAGAAAGAAACAAGATTTTAAAAGGCATCCTTAAAATTTTGTATCAATATTTTAAGGAGTTTTTGGCTGCATGCCCCCAAGTTTTCTCATGTTCTATGGAGTCTTATTGATTGATAAAGGTGAAAAAATGGTTCCCAAATCCCCTCAAGAAGCCTATAGGTCAATATTTAGAATTTTCAAGCTTAAGTAGACCTATAAAATTCCCTCAAGTGAAAATAAAGATTAAATTAAGGATTAAACATGTTTCTAAGAATTAAAATATGATTCAAGAATATCTTTATAGTTTTAATGCACATAAATATCATAAATAAGAAGGTGGAGGGGTTTCATGGTTTTAAGACTTTTATGAGAGGATTGCAGGCCTTAAGGCTATGATTTCTATCCATCAAGGTCATGGAAATCCTATAATGTTATTATAATAAGTTGAATAAGGTAATAAATAGTTCATTAAGTATAATAATGTTCAAGTTTGTCCCAACATTCTTGCAAGATCTATAGCATCAAAAAAAAGATTTTATAGACTAAAAGTCAAGGTTTCCATAAAAGTTGAATGACTATGAGGGAGTGGGTCTTCATGAGGGATCAAACATGGTTAATTTACATAGACATGCAAAATGAGAGTTATCAAAGAGGAGAGGATGAATACAAGGCTTGATGATGAGAGAGTTTAAAACTTATGAATGATGATTGTTCAATTAAAAGACATATATCTATAGTCCTATAGTAGGCTAATTTTAAGATTCCAAGAATATCTTCAAGGTTCCAAACATAGTGAAAGAGCTTGAAGGCCTGCCAGTGAAGCATTAGAGGTTATATCATGGTTATACAAGTTTGTAAACCTTATTACAAGGTTACATAACAATACATGCCTTGAAACAAACTTCAAACATCCTTATAAGCACCCTCCTAGACCACCTATATCCCACAAGATGAGATAATGAGAAAGTTGAAGGTCTAAAAGACTAATAAGTTGTAAAGTATCAAAAAATTTCATCCAAAATTTCTAGGTCACAAGGCTTTAGGATTATGAATGGAAGTTTCAAGAAAAATCATACATTGACAAGCCTATTACTAAGTTTCACAAGATTTCAATGTATACATATTAGTTTTTAGGGCTCCATTATTGTTTTCAAGATTACATACTTCTAGGAAGCTTAGGTGACTAATTGCCAGATAATGTCAAGACATTACAAGTGGAAAATATAGTCAAAAATCCTTATCAGGGATCATCTAATAGGCCTACAATAAGTCTTTATGGTTGATCAAAAAATTTAGTAACTATTTTAAAGGATCTTGAGACTTGAAAACCTCACTAGAGTTTCAACACAAAACTAATAGGTGTAATAGAAGTTACCATGTTTCATAATGATGTGATGCTTATACATTGCCTATAATGGAATGGTAAGGTTTTTAGAATGGTTTTCAAAGATCTCAAAGAAATTCTAAGAGGTCTGAAGGAAAATATCCATATTCTTTCATGCCTTTTAGGTACTCAATATGTTTGATATCTCTCTAGGACATTAACAGGATTGTGAGCAAAGATTCAAGGCAAGAAGGAATGATTTACAAGTTCAAGAACAAGGTTTTATGTCCTAAAAAGTCATTAAATAATATTTAAAACCCCACAAGAGAACCTTTTAGGCCCACAAAATTCTCCAAGATTTTTAATCCAAAATGATGAATTTTAATCATAATTACAAGAGAGAAGAAGATACAACCATGTATGCAAGTCTATCAAGAAGATTTTCATGATGTTGAAGGAATAAGTGAATGTTATTGAGCATACCTATGGGTATTAAGAACTAACTTAAACATATACTATAGTAAATATAAATTTTCCAAGTTATCTCTAAGTTTTGAGTCATAGTCAAGCCTATAGGCCTACATCATCATATTAAAAACATTACATAGCCTAACTAGAGACCATAATAGTGTGATCAGAGTCTTCATGGTAAGTGAAAGACTAGATAAAGACATTAAGGTCTTAAGAACTTCCAATACAAGTAAAATACTTGAAAAGGTGAAGCAATGATGTTATAAAGCCTATAATACTAAGATAATTTAAGGCATTGAAGGTTGTAGGAAAAACTGGTAAGGATCTTTCATGATTGACCTAGTCTTCAAGGTTGTCAAGGTAGAGATGGTGAATGCAAGGTAGTATTCAAGGTCTCTTAAGTATTTATAACTATCTCCCTCATATCAAAAATGGAATTAGAGAGGTTTTCAATATCCTCATAGACAAAGGTCTTCAATAAATTTAAAAGTCTTATAGGACTCTCTAAGGATCTACAAACAATCTATATGTCTGCAGCTAGGAAGTAAGAGTTGTAAGTTTCTCAAAGTTGTAGGACTTGAATAACGACTATTATGAAAATGTTGAATATGATAAAATTTATTGAGTATATTTACAATCCTCAAGACAAATATAAAATATTCAAATATCCTCCACACTTAGTTGTAAGCCTACAAACATTGAAATGGATTCAAAACCTCGCATGCATTTAAAGGCAATTTATAGTCAACTAATACTTATAAAAAATGTTTAGTGATACCATGAATGGAGTTGATGGGCATGAAGATCATGAAGGAAGTATGGGGGAATTGAAAACTACCCTTAGGGTGTGTAACTCTCTCCATGGAGTGGGAATCAATTCCATTTCAAACACAACTCCAAATAATATTATGAGATTATTTATTAAGTCAAAGATTCAACATGCATGAGAGGTGGATATGGGTGAATTAAGGCCATTAGGATAAGAGAGCCATGTTTTTTAAGAGTGGAGTATCCTTGAAGAAGAAAAATATGCATGCAAAATCCTTTAAAAGGTAAATGAGAGAAAAAGTAGGGTCTTTACCGACACTACTATGCCAACTTCCATTTATGACCTTTATGGGAGCAGTATAATACGTTGGAAGGGGTCAATGAATGAATTTATACTTTTTTATTTTATTGTATAGGTTGAATTATGATGAAAAAATAACATTTATGCAATATTCTAGTTCTCTCTTCTCCTATTTCATCTCATTTTTATTATATATAGAACTGAAAATGACATGTTCTAGATCCCTTCTCTTGGGCATGATGAGACTCTACTCCTATGGAGACTTTTAATGTTGGATTGAAGCTTGAAATATAATAAAATTGATATTTTGACTCTTCTATGTTGTTAACTCTATTGATTATTATGTAAATTTTACTGTTGATCTTTATTTGTGTATGTTTAGTCCCTCTTATTTCTATTTTATCACCTTTACACCTTCATTTGTAGGTTTTATGTTTTGTAGATCATTACCTCCCTACAAATTACTTATGCAAGTGTTGAGAGAGTTATAGGCTTTTAGGTATTGTGTGATTTATTTTGAATTTTATGGATTTATTATGTTACTCAAAGTAAGAGGAGATGATCTATAGACTATTGATGCATCACATTTTTTAAATTCAATTCAATTTATTCCCTTTTCATCACCAAGAAAATGTAGTCTTAGCTATAACTAAGTCTATTTAACACAGTTTTAGGCCTATAGTTGATCTTAAACTAGGTGCATCTAGTTTAGTAAGGAATCCAACCTTCCCCTTAGGTTTATCCCAAAGAGCCAAGGTCTGACACTTTGGGGATGATCTCATTGTTTCTGTTAGATCAGTTGATTGAATGAGCAGGTGAAAGATCCAAGTGACAACATGAGCGTAACATATCCCCTTATAAA
>JARHVA010003748.1:475000-487500 GCA_037957365.1 Torreya grandis | reverse complement strand
CTTCAATGATATCTATACACTTATAAAAGAATACTAGCAAAAACCTACAACAATCTCCTTTTTACAAATTAGTAGACCATCAAGAGTACAAGCTAGAAAAGATAATCTTTCACTAGACTAGACCAACAATATTCAAGTAATTACTCAATATTATAGTATATAAGTTGTAACAACACTTGTATATTTCTTCAAGAGTTATTCAAGTACAAATTTGGCTAGAGGTTTCCCAATAAATAGTGGAGGCTACTGAACAAGAGAAAGAAATGCATATATATAGCCTTTGGGAGGGAGGTCAAGAAAAGGGAGTCCAAGGGTCACTTGGGAATGTGTCTATATGAGAGAATCAATTACATTTTCATGTGGAAGATAGGTGGGTGAGTTATGCCATATCACCAAATGAATTAGTTACAATTGAATAAGTTACAATTATACCAAATGAATTAGTTATAATTGAATCAGTTATGATTAAACCAAATGCTTAAGAGATTTTACAATTTGTTACCTCTATATTCACCTTTAGGTTCCTACCGATAATTTTATCACCAATGACTATTTTCCATAGTTTGAAATTGAATTTTTATGGGCCATCATCCTTTGGGTATTTTCTTCAGACTTTTGTTTCCCTCAGACTTATTATTTCCTTTAGACTTCTCCTAAAAGAATTCATTCCTCAAACTTTTATTTTATACAATTTTATGGAAAATTTATTCCAAACAATATTTTGGGATTTTTCTAAAAGTGCCTTTTCAAAAAAATTGTGTTTGGGCCATCTCTTTGAGGAATTGACTCTTTTCAAAATCTTTCAAATGACCCCTTCAGCTTGAGAAATATCCTTTCAAAACTTTTGTTTGGTCCACCTTCTCATGAAAACAATCTTATGGACCTTTTGTAAGTGTCCTTACAAATTTCTAAAAATTCCCCTTTAGGAAAGTTGAAGTGCCCTTTAGAATTTTTGTAAAGGACCTTTCAGCCTTCCTAAAAATGCCCTTCATAAAAACTAAAGTTCCCTTAGGAAAAGTTGAAGATGACTTTTTTTTAAGTGCCCTTTAGGAAAGTTGCTTGAGACATTTTTTTGAAAAAAATATCCTTCGAAAAGAATGAGGTGGACCATTTACTATAGAAGTGCCCTTTTAAAATTGTAAACTACCCTTGGGAAAAGTTGAAAATGATCCCTTAGCCTGAAAAGGTCCTTCAAGGAAATTGTTCAAATAATTTTCCTAAAGGAATTAGTCTTCATATTTAGGGAATTTGTCTCAGACAAATTATCTAAAATAATTTGGCACTTTGGCCAAATGAAAAGTCCAAAAAATAACACTTTACTCAAAAAAAAAAGACCCAAAAGGATTACTATGCAAAGGCTTAGCAAAAGATCAAAACCAAACTTTTTGAAAGAATTGGACTTGTACATTTGTTGTGGGATTGTATAGAACACTTCTTTCAAATGAAACCTGCATACTAGACCTAGCTAAAGGTATAGACTTATGCAGCTAAGTTTTCAAATAAGAGTGCCCAATTTTGGCTTGAAGGGCCAAAATTTGGTCAATAGTAACATACATAGGATTTAATTTTAGTGGAATAACCAATAAATATTCCTTCATCACATCTTGATTCAAAGCTTCCCAATTTGTCTTCCTTCCAAACACTCTGAAGTATTTAATAGAGGTAGGATTTCCATACAATATCTCATAAGGATTTTTTTAACTATTTACCTTCATTCAGACTCTATCCAAGCTGTATACTACTATTTAGACTACTTCTCTCCAGTACCCATCAAGTAACTTGGCCTATTTTAACATTGTTCTGGCCATCTCCTTGAATTCTTATTCTTTCTTTCAACAACTCCATTCTACTATGGATTCCTTGGTACAAACTAATGCCTTTTGATCCCATGATTCTTGTAATATTCTATGGACTCATTTGAGGTTAATTCTCCACCTTTATCATATCTTATATATTTTATTTTTCATCCAATTTCATTTTCAGCCATGGCTCTAAAGATCTTGAATCTCTCAAAGGCTTGAGACTTGTCCTTCAAAAAGCTTACCCATGTCATTTTTGAGTAGTCATATATAAATAACATGAATTATCTCTTTACTTTATATCTTCTTATCTTATTAGGACCACAAAGATCAGTATGAACTAATTGTAGAGGATTTGTAGTTACATACTCCTTTGTTTGGAATCTAACCCTTGTCTACTTGTCTAGTTAACATTCCTTGCAAGTAGTAACTGCAAGTTTGGTTATCTTGGGCATGTGTCTTACACACTTATTTGATCTCACTTTGACTAGATTATCAAAGTTGACATGATCCATTCTCCTATGCCATATCCAGCTCTCATCAACCTTCCCTATAAGGCAGCTATTTCTATTTACTTCAACAAGATTATAGATATTTCTTCTAGTCATTTTCCCTTCTACAACTATTTTGTTAGCTCTCTTTAGCTTACATCCTTATGCATCAAATATGACCTTATATCCATTGTCACACATTTGGATGACACTAAGTAAATTATGTTTCAATCCTTCAACATAAAAGACATCATGTGTAGGTAGTTTTCCATGTGCAGGTAGTTTTCCATCTATGTTCAAAGTTCATTTACCTTTGATCTTTACCACTGTGTTATTTCCCAAGCTAATAGATCCTTCCTTACATTTTCTCAATTTGATGAACTTACTCTTGTCACTAGTCATATAATTTAAGTAACCACTATCTATCACCCATAAATTCTACTCTTTTGCCTGGAGTGTAGTTTGAACAATCATGGATTGATTTTGTAATTTCCAAACTTCATTAGGTTTCTTATATGTATTATTATTCTCTTTATTAGAGACTTGTGAACCTTTTTTCACATTATAAGACATAATTTCTTTACATTATATACTTTTGATCTTACAAAACTAGTTATACAATGTTTAGCTATGTGACCAAAATTATTACAATTATAACACATTACATTTGTATCTAACAAAGGATAAAATGAGTTTATACTTACAAAATTTGTTCTCCTTGTAGGTAAAGATCTAAAATCATTATTCCTATGACCAAACTAATTAAAACTATAAAAATAACCATAGAAAGATAAGGAATACTTGGTCATAACATTTCTTGGTACAACATGAGGAACTCTTCTAAGTTGTGGCTTCTTCAAGTCTTTCACGTTGATGTATCCATTAACATTAGATACCTTTGTATTATTCTCTTCAATCTTCTTTTAGGTCTATATTTCTTCACATCAATTGTGTTTGAGCCTGTCTTTGTGTCCTTGAAATCTTTTTATTTATTTGCTCTTGATTCTTCTTTTTCTTTAAAGTTTTCATATAGGTTAACATATGTACGAGTAGTGGAACTCTTTCCCTTTTCATATCTAATACCTGATCTCTCTTTTAAGGTATTTTGAGAATTTATAATTTTATCAAGCCTGTTTGAGCCTCCCTATCAACTTCAGACTTTTGTCTAGTTAACATTTGGATTTCTCAAGCTCTTTTATCAAGGCCACTATTTCTAATTTAAGCTTCATACATTCATCAAATTTAGATTTTAGTTCAAGTTTTACTACATTTTCCATTATCTTAGCTTCTTAAACTTGTGTCTTTAGGCTCACTACCATATGATCAAAATTTTCAAGACTTTTGGACTTTTTCTCAATTTACTTTTGTCTAAGCTTCTTCTATTTTGAGCTCTCTTTTCTTAGCTTGTTAGTTTACTCTAAAACACAAATGAGCTCACATTTAAGGTCCACTTATCCTTCCTCTTCTTCATTAGAGTATTCAAATTCTTATTGATCCATATAATTTGTTTCTATTATCATGAATAGGACTTCCTTTACCTCAACCACAAAAGCACAGTCATGATCATCATTAGAACTTTTAGTATCTTCTATTGAATCACTATCTTCTCTTGTGTATAAACCTTTCTTGTTTTTGAGGAAGTTATTCTTCTTGGGATAGTAGGGTTTTACCTTATTTCTAATTTCTACTTGCTCAAATTTATCCTTTTTATTATGAGGGCATTTAGTAGTAAAATGTCCTACCTTACCATAGTTAAAGCATTTGAAGGGTAACTTACCTCTGTACTTTCTAGATCCTCTTTTTTTATTCTAACAAAGTTAGCTACTTCTTAATAAGTCTCCTCAGATCTAGATGTATGTGTTTATTCATTTACTTGATTGGCTACTTTGAATACAACTTCTCTCTTGAAGGTGCTTGCCTCTTCCATTCTCATCTCATAGGCTATGAAGGTTCCATGCAACTCATCAACAATGAGTTTATCTAGATTTTTGGTTTCTTATATTGTAGAAATTTAAGAATCATATATTGATGGAAAAGATCTTAAGATTTTTTTGAAAATGATTGATTCTTGCATGTCTTCTCCAAGGCCTCTTATTGCATTTACTATTTCATCTACCCTAAGAAGGTAGTTTGTAATATTCTCCTCTTCATTCATCTTAAGTCTCTCAAACTTGCCTTTGTAAGTTTGTAGCTTCCCCTACCTTGCCTTCTCATCTCATTCATATATTACCTTATGTTTTTTATAGATATATTAAGCATTTTGATAATTAATCAGTTTTACAAACTAAATGTTTGACAATCCACAAAGAATATCATTATTTGCATTGGCATTTTTCTCATATGCCTTCTTGAAAGCTTGATCAATAGGAGTTGTAGTCGGGGATATATATCCATTTACCATATACATCCATACATCAAAACCTAATGAGGATAGATATGATTCCATTCTTATGATCCAGAATGCATAGCTAAATCCATCAAATAGAGGTACCTTGTTTGATGAAGATCCTTTTTGACTAGATATTATGTTTACTATTACAAGATTTACCTAAGTTGATTAATCTTATTTCAAGGAAACATATGCTTTGATAAATTTTTTTGAGACATAACCTTAAATTGAGAGGGGGCATGAATCAATATATGAATTAAAACTAGTCCTTTCTTAAAACATTTTAATTTAGATTAAGACTATATGTATAGATCACACGCATAAAAACACATAACACAAGATATACCATAGAAAACCCAATATGGAAAAACCACCATGAGAATAGTTGTTAGAAATTACCATTATAATCTAGCCTCATAATAATTAACCTCATTAGTTACAATGTTTTAAGGACATCAATCTTAAGGAGACAACAATCTCTTAATTTAAGATCTTCAACTCTAAGGAAGCACCCACTCCCTAATTTGAGCATCCATTAAGCTTATCTGATGGCACCAACCTATATGATTATTATATGGAGATAAAACTTTAATTTAAAAATCAGATTCATACATGAATCCAAATATATATTCTTTGTTATAGGTATAATCTAAAACTAATCATACTCTGCATATTCTCTTTATTCTTTATTATTTCCCCCTCTCTTTCTCTCTAGTTTTGTGTGTAGATATCTCTTTTCGACACACTTCATTAGATTAACCAAACTTTTTATTAATCCTAGATATAATATATAAGATAATTGATCTAGGTCTCCATATATTCTATGTTTTCACACTCAAATAGTTAACACATCATGTCAACTCTAGACTTTAGTTCATTATGATTTAAATTGTTAGTTCCTACATCTAGATTCTATGCATCACCATCATAATTTCCTATCTTATTACTATATATGGAAATTATTAGACTCAATTTTTAATGTAAATGTTCATTAATATGGATTTGATTAGGTAAATTGATGATTCTTGTTGACTGTGTCAAGATATAGAGCTTACACGCTAGTTCCTAAATGTTCCCACAACTAACCATTTTTCTTAGACATAACTTTATATATTAGTCATTGATCTTTTGCTTGGTTCCATAATATAATAGTCTCTATTTAACAATCTCAAATTTAAAATGCATCCATTGATCACATTTTAATAGGTTCATGCTATCTATTTGATCTTTGTACACTTATAAACTTTAGCTTTTTTAGCTTTAAAATGCATCCATTAATCTTCATGATTTGAGCTTCCATATGTCATTTGATATCCAAATATGGACCTTTATCTCTACCTAGTCATTAAACTTCAAGCTCTTTCTTCCATATCGATGCTTCCTATATCTTTGGATCACTTTTGCTCCATTGATTTTCTCAAAAATGTTTAATCTTTAACCCATCATTGTGTCGATAAACATCAATCACTTTGTTCCATCTAGGTCTACTCACTTCATTAGATATTATTTATATGATCATCCACTCATTGTTAGATCTTCTAAAAAACTAAATATTTATCTTTGACAAGATAACACTCATTTGTCCTTTTTCTGACAAGGTCATGCACTTGTGACACTTGGCACTAGCACATGCCTTCTCTATCTTTGCTATCAGTTCTTGTTATTGAGACAATTGGCATAAGCACATGCCTTATATACATACTATTAGTTATTTCTATTGAGACACTTATAAATCTCACATTACTTCTTAACTTTTATACTTTTAAACTTTAAACCACTTTGTTGATTTACTGTGTAGACTCTATGATTGTGACACTTGCCACTCGTATGTTAGCTCAAAGGTCCTTTTGATAAATTAACTTCTTTATGCTTCATTGGATTGTATTTGTATGATTAAACACTGGCCATTGATCATGATCATGTCTTTAAATCTTTGACCATTTGTAACTTTTCATGTGTCTTTCAATCCTTTGAAAAGTTCCCATTAAGGCTTCACAAAATGTCCTTCACAACATTAGAAGTTCCCTTTAATTCTTGAAAAATGACCCTTCATAACTTTAAAAGTGTCTTAAAATCCTTATAAATTTCCCTTCAAAACTTCTTAATGGTCCCTTTGAAACATTTGTTGTAGGAATTTTTGTCTAAAAAGACTTGAACAAATTCCATTAAATAATTCTCCTAAAACACTTTTCCTAAAACAAATGCCAAGTTGAAAAATTGATGAAGTATGGAAACTTAGTATATTTTTATCTGAAAGACAACTTTATGAATTTTTAATATTTGATATACTCATCTAAATGACTTAGAAAATTAGACAAAATAAAAGAAAAAACTTGATTATCATGGTGTGATCATTTCCTTCAAAAACTACCATATGCACAAATATTGTTATCATTAACCTATGTACTTAGCCATATCTATCAAGATAACTATGTGAGAAAAGGTATTCATATGAATATTATTGTATTTTCATAAACATTAAAAGTGCACACTTATCTCCATGAGGTCTCTACAACATGTCAATTCAAATCACCATATTTGTCATTAATTCTATAATAACACATGCTTTCTTTGACATAAATGACAATCCTTGGCACATCAATGACTATGCCCAACAATATGCCTATGTCGATGCTAGTTTCCTATTCTAATGCAAGTGCTTAGTTCCTTAAATTCATCCAATTTTAAAATGAAATATATCCCTATGATCAGACTAAGTGATTAAATGTGAGATAGTCTCCAAAATTATTAGTATATATGAATGATCAAAACTCATTTATTATTCACTTATCATAATCCTAACAACTCACAAGGTAAATTATAAAAAGAATTCAATAAAGCATTCAAGTGATCAAAGCTTCCATATTTTTTATTATTTCCATATCATTCATAGGAATAACACATCCATAGGTCTTAAGTATTGAAGTAGTATGTCATGTGTCCTATTTTCCAATTTATAATCTAGGTCACTATTGTACTTACTTTTCACATATTACACCCTTGTGAACACATAAGACAACATATTAATGGATAACTACATTAGTTGGAGGCCCTCTTCAAAGTAGTGGCTATGTAGGTATCACCACGCCCACTAACCCATTTTTTCCATAGTTAATATTAAGATGCATAATTAGGGTTTTACTATTTGACAAGGAATGACAACACATGATACAAATATAATCACATGAGGGTAAAGGTGATATAGAACCTAAAATA
The DNA here is from genome assembly GCA_037957365.1 of Torreya grandis. NCBI lineage: Eukaryota > Viridiplantae > Streptophyta > Pinopsida > Cupressales > Taxaceae > Torreya > Torreya grandis. Next base: position 479,605 of record JARHVA010003748.1, on the reverse strand, counting down.
TCCTAGGTGATCTCATCTAGATCTTATAGTTATTCCATATAGGACACCTACATTTAGGTTTGATAGAAGTATCAAGGTAACTATATGAGGTCAATGCAAGTGTTTGAGTCCATAAATGTCAAATTTATAGAATCTAATGACTGATCTAGAATCTAGATCCAGTCTATTTATAACCTATTCAATATGGAATCTGAATGCACATAATAATCCAACTAAGTACCATAGCTTTCCATTTATTAAAATATTAATAATTAGTTATACTTGCTATTTTTAGCATATCTCAATATTTAAATTCAAAATATTATTTATCTAAGCATACAATTAATTGGCCTACTATAGAGATACTTTATCACCTTTGTGCCTTAGGCTATCTCTACCCCTTTAAACCTAGATCCCTTAATCTAGATTTTAGGTTTAAAATCTACTAAGGCCACTCATGGTAACCGCCACCTCAAAAATAATGGGCATAAATAAAATATGGGTTAAATAAACACCAACCATAATTGGCCTCTATTGATGATTGTTTATTTGATACATATCATATCTCATACCAACATAAAAGGGATTCTATCCACTTAATATATGGTTGCTGACATAATTAGGTCACAAGTTGTAGGATTAGGATATCTTATGTAGTTTTTTGAGAAGAGATATGAGAGATTACAACCATTACCATAGAGAGTTAAAACCTTTTGATTAACATTAAAATAATTATGGGAGTTATATGTCACTTAATTTACATAGGGTGATTTTAAATAATAGTCTTTAGTTCTATAGGAGGGTTAAACAAATAAATAATAAAGGGAATGAAGGTAAGGAAAAAATAAAGTCTCTCAGGCCAAGTGAATATACCAATGGTTGGGGAGTACATTATGGTCCTACTTAAGGTTTCCTCTACATAACTAGTTTTAATTGGGCTCAAACTAAACTAAATGGCATAGAAAATATGGGCAAATTATTATAAGCATAATACTTGTGATATTATCTCATAAAATTAATAGTCTTAAAGATTTTTAGGAAAACACATTTGTAAATAATTATTTAGACAACTATGATAAATCAAATAGATTAGCCAAGATAAAAATTAATTCATCTTAACTGTACATATGTACATAACATTTTAGACTCATGTCATAGTCTACAAAGTATTAACATTCAACACTTTAGCTTAAGAATGGGGAAGACCTTCTTTTAGACCCCACTAGGTTAACCAATAATTATGCTAATTTTTTGATCACATAGATTACTTATTAAAATCATTTATACATATATAATTAATCATTCTTGACTAGTAAATGTATCTAAAGTAAAAAAATACTATAATAAAAAATAACCCGTTGACTAAATGACTCATCTAGTGTTCAATAATCAAATCAGATTATAAGATGAATAAATTTTAAATAAAAGTATGGTAGATGAAACATGTAAAACATATATTGATATAAAACACATTTCAACAATGAATAAGCTTACATCCACTATTGTTTTTAATTTTAAAATACTATACAATTTATGCAGCCATTGATCTATTTAATTATCCCTTAAATAACAAGTACAATATAGTATATAGTCAAATATACAATATAGTATGTACAATAGAACAAATGAGATTCATGACATCCCAATGATCGATGAATGTATCATGATTATAATCCCAATGTTGAATCAATTGATTGAGGGAGATAATCATCTCAATGTTTTTCCACTAACCATAGACCAATAGTTTCTTGCACAACTCACCATTAGGAGTGGCAATTCCATTCATGGAGGGGAAAATAAAAACATTTTATATATCAATAAATCAACCAAAACTCATGTACTATCACTATTACATTAAACAATCAAATAGACCATGGAATATAATCCTCTATCTAAATGATATCAACAAACACATGTAAACTAGAAGTATAGTGAAATGACAATGTCTTAGTTATAACATTACTTTGGCTTGAGATTTTTTTATACAATTTAGATTTAAGAATTTGAGTCATTTCACTCACACATAACTCTCTATTACTAAATCATGATTAACATCTGATATCAGGGGATGAGTATATGAGTTTAGAGATATGAGAGATTACAACTATTACCATAGAGAGATCAAATTTTTTGATTAACACTAAAATAATTATGGGAGTTATATGTCACTTAATTTACTTAGGGTGCTTGTAAATAATAGTCTTTAGTTCTATAGGAGGGTTAAAAAAATAAATAATAAAGGGAATGAAGGTAAGGTAAAAATAAAATCTCTTAGGCCAAGTGAATATACCAATGGTTAGGGAGTGCTTTATGGTCCTACTTAAGGTTTCCTCTACATAGCTAGTTGAAATTGGGCTCAAACTAAACTAAATGGCATAAAAAATATGGGGAAATTATTATAAGCATAATACTTATGATATTATCTCATAAAATTAATAGTCTTAAAGATTTTTAGGAAAACACATTTGTAAATAATTATTTAGACAACTATGATAAATCAAATACATTATCCAAGATAAAAAATAATTAATCTTAATTGTACACATGTAAATAACATTTTAGACTCATATCATAGTCTACAAAGTATTAACATTCACCACTTCAGCTTAAGAATGGGGAAGACCTTTTGTTAGACCCCACTAGGTTAACCAATAATTATGCTTAATTTTTGATCACATAGATTACTTATTAAAATCATTTATACATATCTAATTAATCATTCTTGACTAGTAAATGTATCTAAAGTAAAAAATACTATAATAAAATATAACCCGCTAGCTAAAATCTGTCTCATCTAGTGTTCAATAATCAAATCAAATTACAAGATGAATAAATTTTAAATAAAATTATGATAAACGAAACATTTAAAACATATATTTATATAATTCACATTTCAAGAATGAATAAGCTTACATCCACTATTATTTTTAATTTCAAAATACTATACAATTTATGTAGCCATTGATGTGTTTAATTATCCCTCAAATAACAAGTACAATATAGTATATAGTCAAATATACAATATAGTATATACAATAGAACAAATTAGATTCACAACATCCCAATTATCCATGAATTTATCATGATTATAATCCCAATGTTGAATCAATTGATTGAGGGAGATAATCATCTCAATGTTTTTCCACTAACCATAGACCAATAGTTTCTTGCACAACTCACCATTAGGAGTGGCAATTCCATTCATTTAGGGGAAAATAAAAACATTGTGGATATCAAGAAATCAAACAAAATTCATGTACTATCGCTATTACATTAAACAATCAAATAGACCATGGAATCTAATCCTCTATCTAAATGATATCAGCAAACACATGTAAACTAGAAGTATAGTGAAATGACAATGTCTTAGATATAACATTACTTTGGCTTGAGTTTTTTTTATAAAATTTAGATTTAAGAATTTGAGTCATTTCACTCACACATAATTCTCTGTTACTAAATCATGATTATCATGTGATATCAGGGGATGAGTATATGAGTTTAGAGATATGAGAGATTACAACTATTACCATAGAGAGTTCAAACCTTTTGATTAACACTAAAATAATCATGGGAGTTATATGTCACTTAATTTACTTAGGGTGATTGTAAATAATAGTCTTTAGTTCTATAGGAGGGTTAAACAAATAAATAATAAAGTGAATGAAGGTAAGGCAAAAATAAAGTCTCTCAGGCCAAGTGAATATACCAATGGTTGGGAAGTACTTTATGTTCCTACTTAAGGTTTCCTCTACATAACTAGTTTTAAATGGGCTCAAACTAAAGTAAATGGCATAAAAAATATGGGGAAATTATTATAAGCATAATACTTATGCTATTATCTCATAAAATTAATAGTCTTAAAGATTTTTAGGAAAACACATTTATAAATAATTATTTAGACAACTATGCTAAACCAAATAGATTAGCCAAGATAACAAATAATTCATCTTAACTGTACACATGTACATAACATTTTAGACTCATATCATAGTCTACAAAGTATTAACATTCACCACTTCAGCTTAAGAATGGGGAAGACCTTCTATTAGACCCCACTAGGTTAACCAATAATTATGCTAATTTTTTGATCACATAGATTACTTATTAAAATCATTTATACATATCTAATTAATCATTCTTGACTAGTAAATGTATCTAAAGTAAAAAATACTAAAATAAAATATAACCCGCTGGCTAAAATTTGACTCATCTAGTGTTCAATAATCAAATCAGATTACAAGATGAATAAATTTTAAATAAAATTATGATAGATGAAACATGTAAAACATATATTGATATAATTCACATTTCAAGAATGAATAAGCTTACATCCACTATTATTTTTAATTCCAAAATACTATATAATTTATGTAGCCATTGATGTGTTTAATTATCCCTCAAATAACAAGTACAATATAGTCAAATATACAATATAGTATGTACAATAGAAAAAATGAGATTCACAACATCCCAATGATCCATCAATGTATCATGATTATAATCCCAATGTTGAAACAATTGATTGAGGGAGATAATCATCTCAATGTTTTTCCACTAACCATAGACCAATAGTTTCTTGCACACCTCCCCATTAAGAGTGGCAATTCCATTCATGGAGGGGAA
>JARHVA010003748.1:445000-472500 GCA_037957365.1 Torreya grandis | reverse complement strand
TCCTTATCTATTTATATAATTTCACTTATATGATCCTCTATAGTTCTTCCATATCTTAATAAGGATTAGGTCTAATAAATCTAACATATAGAATCAATCAACATACATAAAATTGTACCTTACATTTTACTCAAACTATAATATACTTGTAGAATAGACAAACTCAAAAATATCCTTTCTTTCATCTACTTAACCACTTGAAGTGATATGTATACAATATATAATTGTAGTATTCTCAAGTGAACTTTTTCAAAAAGGTTTTTGACATGAACTAAGACCTCCATCCTAAATTCATATTGTGGCACAAATTTATGTTTCTTATTAACATGAATTCAATATGTAAATAAATTTGGTGATTTATAATTCAATTGGCACAGTGAGTTTTCAAATAGTTTAGGATAATTATTTTTATCCATATTTTATTCATATCTATTCCCTCTATTCATTATTATATATAGATATCGCACTTGTAATTAATTATAAATTACCAACCTATAAGTTTTCCAATACTTGATTTACTATTAAAATCCTATTATTATTCAATATATAGACAACCATTTATTTCAAAAACCATGTAATTACTTATGTTTTACATGCTTATAAAACTCCATAATATTCTATATATATTATATTTGAAATTATATGGAATATATTCCACATAAGTCTAGTTTATTGGTTATGTTAAACATTATTGAGCTTCCTATAGGAATTAAAGAATGTTACCTAGTCAAATTGCTAGAGTATCAAATCTATTCATGTTCACAACTTAGTCATAAATATATATTTATACATATATTTGTTTATGTGTGTGTGCGTGTGTATGTATTCATATTCATATCTAAATATGTTTGCATTTATGAACATTAATTATCTTCCCTACCAAGTAAACTAATGTCTCAACATAGATTCCATATAATAAATTTTGATAGGACACATTTATAGATTTATCCAATTTGACTCATTTGGGGTATCTAAAAAACTACAAAGTATATAAAATATATACAACATTGAAAAATGAATTTAACAAATATTTAAAAACTAATATTATTTCTTGCACCTCAAAGGAGAAGCACTTTGATACTATTTAGTCAAAAACATATTTTAAAATAAGGTATTGATACTAGGTCAACTCTATCTACCATTTACAACTATATAACAAGGTTTGATTCAAATGTAGGTCAAGTCCTTATCTATGCAACCCAATCCTTGACTATACAAATGTTTGAGGGATTTACTACTAAAATTAACACTAGTAAAATGTGTAGTGGCCTACAGATGGAACTAGGTTCCATCCCTAGGTCGATATACATAAAACCTTAGTTTTATTTTATCAAAATTACCATTTCAATCATTTAGTTAGATCATATAAAAACCCATATCAATAATTGTTCTTACATTACAAATCTAAGCTTGAAATAAATAAAATGATAGTTTAAGATACAATTGACTTGGTCCTTGAATGGGTGCCATCTAAGTCCGTAACCTAGAATCTTTTCTCTCTTTTGTATTTAATTCTATCATGATCCCATTCTTTCCTTATTTTTTTCTCACTCTTTCTTTATTTTTCCTCTTATTATTCTCTTATTCACCATGTAAGATTTTCATGTCTGAAAATTTCTCCTACAACCCTACAAGCTATACATCGTGTAACCTCCCTTTTTCAATGTCATACTAGTTTCTTTTTCTAGTAAATTATAGTTTTAATCCCTATATTTGGCATAACATCTATTTAAATTCCCCATCATTCTAAAAAAGACAAATTCAACTTTTTCTATCATGACAATAACTAAATAACCCTAACTAAATTACCTTTCACTTTATGGCCTTGTCAATAATACAACCAAACTTAAATTCTTGAAACTTATTAAATTTAATTACCTCTGGGGTATTTAATCTTTTATGTTATGCCACCAAAAGGAGAAAAAAACTAATCATCAATAAAACCCTATAATAAATCAATACTCTCCTAATGTTAATATAATTAATTTAATTGCCTTGCATACATAATATAAATAACCCATTTCATGACAAGATTAAATGAAATCAAGATAGTCATTATAAATCTAATGATAGACAAGGCATAAATTAAATAATAGCCTTGCCATACTATGATATCATGAAAAGTGAGGCATTAAATCAATGTAACCAAACCTAGTTCAATGTAGGATAAATAAATAAGCACATTCATCATTTCAAGAAAAATATGGATTAACATTTATTTCATTTAGTAAGTTTAAAAAGTGGTATGTGTAGATTCAACAAAGTATCTCAACCCCTAAGTGTTGATATTTGCATCCGCCCTCTCTAATGCTACTCTCCCTCTATATTTCCTCTAAGTTCAAGATAGTCCTACAACTACGTCATTAAAATAAATGATTAGTCAATCTATAATCATAATAATCATCAACATATAACCATAAATGATTGTTGAATCCAAATAATCTATAATGAAATTAATTTTTATGATCATAAGTCATAATTTAACATAAGAAAAAACTATCTTCCAAGATACTAATCATGAAACTAAATAATATATTTTTCAATCATACAACATGCATATATCTTGATCAAACATAAATCATAATTATAAAATAGTAGTCTCAAAATCTACTATTAATGCTTAAATATTTTTTTGGAGTAGAACAAGATGTGACACTTTCACAAAGACAACACATTAATCATGAATAATCTTTTGATTTTATACAACTTATTGAGTTTTCTATTGAAAATTCTAACCATAAGATAGTAATAAAAATAAATATACATAGATATGAGATTTGACCCACCATCTAAAAGAATGAAATCTAACTCATGGCATCATGATTGAGCTTATTACAATAACCAAATTGATCAAAAGAGATAAAATCGAAGTGTATGTGTACAATCAAACACAATATTACCATTTTTTGGAGTATTTGGCTACGTAATGATTGGCAATCAACTAGGAATTGTGGTGGGACCACGCCCAATTATTTTTGGCCTTATTAAGATAATAAAGACTACATAATCAAATTAGATTCTTAGTGTAGATTAGAAAGGTTGATAGGTGTCTCTACTAACATCACTTCTCCATGTGTTATTAACTTTGTGTGGCTCTTATATGGGACCTCCAATTTGTTCTTGATTGCATTCATCTTATTGATGCTCTTAGTGGCATACATTGATCTTTGCATAGTCACTATGGAGTCAAACATACTCCTAATTTTTTATATTACACAGCTCACACCTCTCATGAAATCATGTAAAATCCATTTCCAAAACTTTTCTCACAACTTTATGCCTCAACCCCATGCCTGATCATAGAATTACATGCCACATTTGCATTAGATATTGGACTTTGCACTCAACATTATATATCATTGTGTAATTCATAGACATCTACTCATAGACTCAAAAAATCCTTTAGGTACCACATAACCAAGTGTCATTTTCCTTTACCACATGAATCAAAATGATTTATAACTAGTTATTATCCACCAACCAAGGATTACACGATTAGGAATCATTGAAGACAACCTAAACATTAACTATTTAGACTATTGCCAACTACCACATGTGATAGAAGATTAGTGTGCTTATCAACATTATATTTGGTATATGTACAATATTTTATATTTCTCTTCAATTATTCATGTTAAATATGAAACATATGCATTTGAATAGACATGGTGAATAAACATAATCATGATTGATGTAACACACAGTGGTAACATAGTTATCTTGCTCCACACATTTGATATGTATAAACACACTATAAAATTTGTACCATATTTTCCTTATTCTTTGATTTATTAATAAAAGTTGTATTTCCTACAAGTAATAATTACACTCTATTGAATGTGTGTTTGATTGTTACATCTTAATAGTCTCTACAAATTCACTCTACACAAGTAGAGTTGGTTATCCCCTACACACTTGGTCTTGGGATCTATAGTACAGATCATTAGTATTAGATCTAACCCAAAGATTTGTATCAAAGATTAAATATATTACTTTTTATGCCTATAACAACATGATAATAATGAGAGATATAAGGTTCAATATTCAATTCTATTTTAGAGATCTTATAAGAATTCTATAGTAAAATCAAGATGGCTAACACCCAAAATCAACTTGAGGTAGACCCCAAAGTTTGAAGGACCATTGCCAACACACTAGAGGCATAAAACACCAATTTTTTTATCAGTTCTATGAATTTATGATGCATCTCAACCTAATGCCTTCTAAATCATCTCAATAGTACACTCCATAAGGGTTTCAACAATAAACCCCCTTCAAAGTATAAGTCAATCTTGACATCCCTTTATTTGTAGTTAAGATAGATGGCAAAAAATTAGATACATGGATTATGTTGGTTCCTAGTTGTACAAATCTTACACTCATCGTTTCACACTTTGAGAAAATGGCAAAAAAAATGAAAAACCTATAAATATGTCATTATAACCAATGAAGGTTTTAGCATCAAGATAGACTTAATGCAAACAATGACTGGAAAGCATTTATAGAGGGTATGGTTATCTCCTTCATACTTTTGGTTCTACTTAAACCAAGGTGAGAAGACCCATATGGTAGCTTGTTCACATAGAGGGATACTATAATTCAATCTCCATGGGGATTTTGGCACACAAGAACACAAATCTGACTAGAACATAACCAAAATTATTCACTCTACCTAGGAAGGGTTATCACACATTATGCATAAATGCTCTAAGTCAAACACAAGCTACTGAATATAGATAGTAATGTGATTATAACATTCATTTCTAAATAAAATTTCAACAATAAAGGTCTAAATGGAAGACTACAATGCTTGACTTCAAAGCACAAAACACAAATAGATTTTACAGATAAAATATTTGTGCATTTACAGGTAAATAACACTCAAAATATGTAAGAGGGTGTATTATTTTTAGGGAAGAATAGGGCAGGATGATTTAATTAATTATTTACAAGAGTGGTGTGGTGGTGTTTTTTTTCAAACAATAGGATCTCCTTCAATAGGCATGACATCATTAATTTGAAAAGATGAAAAATAATAAAATACAAGCTATGGGAATGATTAGGAATGATTTTTATCCATTGTTACCAATACAATACAAATGTTCAAATGATTATTGAAACCTCAAAGCATACAAGTCAACTAGAGATTCAAATAATTTTTCCTATCAAATCCATAAACCTAGGGTGCCCTTAATAGGTTATCAAAAACATAATCCCAAATCACAAATCAAAAAAGAATTTTTAACTTAGATTTATGCCCAAAACAACTACCACCATTGATAAGCATAAAACTAAATACCCAAATCAACAGAGCATGAAGAGTATATTATTTCATTTCCTTGAAAAATACAACATAAATCATAGCTATTTTCCATTATCCTAAAAATTAATCTTACATACATCATTTCTTGGAATGTGATAAAGGGGAAAAGCATGGTGAGTTTGTTATTTCAATAGGGGAGACATAGAAAATGCTCTTAGAGATTGTGAATGGTTGTACAGTTTTAGCCACATTAGTAAGAGAGATAAGACACACATAACAATAATCCCAAAATTTGAAAGAGATTAAGACCTATATAGAAAAAAAAACCAACAAAAACCTTTGAAAAGAGGATAATCCCTCTTTTTAAACAACTCTCTCACCTAAAATATTCAAATAATATGCTTTAGCTATAAGATGGCCTTGATCATGCTTGGAAGTTTATGCCTTACAAGTAAATCATTATGATAACTACCTATTCTTACAATGATGAATATTTCAATAAAACCCTTGATCTTCTTGGATAAAAATGATATGCACTTGGGCTTGAGGGATAATATTCTTTTTGGAGAAAAACAAACTCCTTGTCTTCATATATAACTACTTGACCATGCTCTCTCAATAATCATTTAAAAAACTTGAAATTTTTGGAGAAATTCCCTTCCTCTTGTGCATGCCAAATAATGACCATTGCCTTGTGATAATTGTATTGGAATACTCTAACTATGATAGAAGCAAAGAAAGATCCATGTTCATTTGTAAAATATGCTTGGAATGGCCCACCTTGGTCTCATAAACCCTGCAAGAGATTTTTCCACCAAGGAGGTATTCAACACAAGAAAAATATTAAAAATGGCAATACTTATTATTTTTTACCCTTTTTTCTTTTGTGGTCAATGTCAAAATTTCTAGTGCCTTATCATTTTCTATTTTTCCTTTGAATTTTTAGGGTTTCCACCAAACTTTATAATGCTTAAGTACATTATTTTACCCTTTTAAAAGCTTTGATTTAGAATTTTACCCTCCACATGGATTATATTAATAGTGTGTCCCTCTTATATTTAAAATATCATACTTTGAAAATTTTTAACTTCCACTTGGATACGTCATACATTTTAGAATAATTAGAAATACTAATGTGGCCTATTGAATACTTTCATGGACTTTATTTTTTTTCACATTGACCTATGATTTCCCTTGAAACTTCATTTCTTCATTTTGGACTATTTCTATTTTTATTGCATGTTGATTGGTGAATAGTGGACATTGAGAATTTAAGGCTCTTAAGACAACCCCTAAACAAAAATTTTGATGACCAAATCCTTTGAAGAAAGGGGAACACAAAATCCAACAAATATTTAAGGACAAAATGTTTGATACAAAAGTTACAAATAAAATTTCTGACCATAAGTTCTAAATAAAATGTCTAACTAGAAAGTCTGACATCGAAGTTCTAATAAAAATATCAAACCAAAATGTCCTACCAAAATGTCTAACCAAAAATTCCAACCAAAAATTCTGACCAAAAATTCCAAACTTAAGAATTTTCCAAAAAATCTTAAGAATTTTGTAAAAAACTTAAAATTTTTATAAAAAACTTAAGAATTCGAAAAGTCAAAATTTCAATTTTTTGCAACTTATTTTTTTGTCATATATTATTTCAGACCTTTTCATCCCAATTTCAATTTACAATAATGCAAACTTGCATTTAACCTTAGAAATTACATAACTTCAAAAAAAATTAAAGATGAAAAACATCATAATTAGCATTATTTGATCTTCTCAGCTTGATTTTTTATCATAGACCCTAAAATCTCATTAAAACATGAAAAAATTAAGCATTATCTAGAACCATTATTATACAAGGTTTTCACAAGGTAAAAGATGCATTTTTAACTTAGGTGAACACTTGCAAATAGGAGGCAATAGTTTAGATATTCATGCACTAATATTTTATAAAAGGGAATAAATTATTAAGTTCAAGTTTGGGCACTAACATTGGCTATTTGATGGGGATTTTCATTCACTTTGAGTGTGCAAAGAACCCCAAAAAACAAGACTAGGTGATAATCCATTGGGCAACAAAGTCAAAACTTGACAATTTATCATCAAACACTTATAGAAACTAAATTGGACAAAGGTAGACCTAAAAAAAGATGAGGAGGATATGAAAATAAACACATGACATAAAAACACCAAAAATAATTATACAAACAAAGGCCCAACACTAAGGGGAAACAAAATAATAGAAATATACATTATACATTACTATAGACAATCATGGACTCAGTAAAGGAAGTGTTTTAGATGTCTTCCATTAACTAGTAGCTCCATTATCTAACCATCCATATCTCTCAAGAATAATTTTTTTTCCCAATCCTATAGTTAATGGAATAAGGACCCATCCAAAAGCCATAAAACTTACCATGATTTCCTTTCTCCTCTTGCTTGTTATCCCAAAATGAAACTAGATCACCTACTTGAAAAAAATTCAAAGAAAATTTTCTATCAAATATATTTTTAAGTGTTTCCTTGAACTTGAGGTGTCTCTCATGATATTTTATTATAATTTCAACAAGCTCAATAATCTATTTCATTCTACTTTCATAGTGGTTGATTTGCTCATCTACTTCTAGATGTTACATAAATTGATAATTTGGTAACTACAAATTCATAGGAAAAATAACTTGATCTCCATAAACAAGCTCAAAAGGGATTTTAATTGTATCTTTCTTAGGCATAATTATATTAACACATAAGGAAAACTTTAGTTGTTCACCCCACTTATTTTTGCTTCTAAAGTTCATCTAATTATTTTGAGCAAGTTATTGTTACTAGATTCTACTTGCCCAATCCCTTAAGGGTTGTAATTGGAAGCATAAGCTAATTAAATATTGTACTATTTTTATAATGACACCAAAGGTTTATCTCTAAAACTCATGGAAATATCACTAATTACCTTAAGAGGCACACCAAATCTACAAATAATCTAATTTAACAGAAAGTTTTTAGCCTTTTTTTTAGGGACTTCTAAAACTCATTTTGTGAAGTAATCAATTCCAAACAATATCCACTTATGTCTAGTTCTTGATGAATCAATTATTTACCCAAAAAAATCCATTTCCCATTGAATAAATGGGCCTTCAATCATCATAGGCTACAAGGGAAGAGAACCAAAAGCTTTCAGCCTCCCAAAAAAGTGCTCACATTTCTTGCATTTTCTAACTTTATGAGTAATGTCCTTGAATAGTGAGGACTACCAATAACCAAATCTTAGAATTTTATGAGCTATTACTTTAGGTGAAAATTGACCACCATATACTCCACTATGGAAGTCTTCAATCAAATTAGTAGTTTCTTCTTCTACCAGGAATCTTGTGATAAACCCATCTATATTATTCCATGCAAATCCACTTTCAATCAAGAGATATTTATGGGATACAAGCTTAAGAGTTCTTATTTTGTTCTTATTCATTTCAGGGGATAATTCATATTTTTCAAGTAATAAATAATGTCTTTATACCATAAATATATGTTAATTTTATTCAATGAATTATCAACATTAAAAATAATAGTGTTTACCTTAACAACTTGCAAATTTGTCTCAGTCATGAGCTTGGATAGACCCATCCCTCTCACTAACTTGGTGGTTAAATATCCATGTCATACTCTTGCAACTTGTTGACCCACTTGCATCTCTTGCTAGATGCTTTAATTTGAGTCAAGGTGTCCATCATTATATGTGAGACATATGAAACAACATTTAAACTCAGAATATAAGGTCTAAAAGTCTTAAAAACCTTAAAGATTATGAAAGATTATTTTTACATGATGGTGTAATTAAATTCATATCCTTGCATAAATTTACTAAAGAAAGCTATGAATTTCTCATGACCATCATCATTCTTTTAGAGAATATAATACAGTAGTTACCATATAATGTGATGTAAAAGAGAATATTTGGAATGATTTAGTGTAATCAAGATTGGCCAATATAGAGGAAAATTTTAAATATCCTCTAATTCCATTTAATTATTGTACATGTTTGTCTTCCCACTTGATGGTTTGGTCTTTATTTAAGTTGAAAATAATAGGTAGAGTGATCTCTGCAAAGTTAGACACAAACCTTCATACAAAGTTGATTTATCTAAAAGACTGAATTCCTTTTTTGGACTATGGAATAGGTACTTTTTCAATGGATTCCACTCTCTCAAGATCAATCATGAAACCATCCTTAGACATTATATGTCCCAATAACTTAGCTTTTTATACTCCAAAGTGACACTTCTTAGGATTAAGTGAAATTCCAAACTCCTTGCATCTAATGAACACTTTCTCTAGATACTCCAAATGTTCTTTGCTATTATTAGAGTACATGTTAATGTCATCTTGATACACAAATATAAACTTCTTAATAACCCATAAAAATTCAACATGTGTAGCTCATGTAAACATTGAACTAGTATTTATTAACCCAAAAGGCATCCTCATATAAACATACATGCCCCAAGGCATTGTGAATGTAGTCTTGGATCTCTAAGATTTCTTCACCATAACCTAGTTATAACCTAAGAAACCATCTAAAGTAGATAACATTTCTTATCTCATAACACTTTGTATTAGGCTATCCATATTAGGCAAGGGGTAATTATCCTTCAAAGAATCTTTGTTTAAATTAAAAAAATCCACACACAATCGAGCATTGACATTTTTATTTCATACAAGGACTAAGTTTTATACCCATGATGCATATATGATGGGCTAAATAATTCCACCATCCCTTAGCTTCTTTAACTCCTCCCTCATCTTGGAGCCGAAGATGGTGTTGATAGGTCTTTACTTCTTTTTGAAAGGCTTACTATGAGGATGTAATGGGGTAACATGTTGAAATAGATCTTCCTTATATTATTTTAATTAAAAATAAGACCAATATAAATAGTCTTGGTACCATTTTAGCATCTACATGCAAGTTTTCTTTTCTATTTTACTCAAGTGAGTACCCATCTAGACCTTCCTTGGATTCTCATGAGATCCCAAATTACACTCAATTACATTTTTGAGATAAATGAGTGTCTAGATTTAATTTGGTTTGATCCATCAAAAAAAGCTTCTAAACTCACCAATATTCTAGGGAGATTTTTTATCTTCACTAAATTATATCCTTCTCAAATAAGGTTTCTTTCCCATCATAGGTCTGAACCATGGATTCCAAATCTATGAGATAATCTTAAAATTCAGATTCATAATTTAGAAACCTTTTAATCTATTCATCATCATTAAAAACTTTTCAATGGTGAATAGGTTCTAGGATTTAAGGCCTAAAAACACCTCCACTTGATACTGCTAACGAGATTTCATATTTTCAATATTAAATTAAGAACCTAACCCTACAAGTTCATTAGCTTCTTAATCAAAACTTATATCATGATAATAGCTATTGAAAGCATCAAATAATTCTGAAAAATCCCATACAACATTTATATATTATTCCAACCTTTAATTTTTAAGGGTATAAACATTGTAGACCTACTTAACCATTAATTTAGAATCAACCTTTACAATCAAGCTTATAAATCCATGTTCATGATAAATTCCTAAACAAAGCAAGAGTGCCTCATACTCAGTAGTATTTTTAATTCACTCAAAGGATTGCTTGAAATAAAACTAAAAATATTTCCCATTAGGGGCATATAAGAAAACCCTAGATCTATTTCTAAGACTAGAATAAGCCCCATCAAAAGACATTTTCCAAATAACACTTTTGTTATCAATCCTAGCATAAAAAAATAGTTGGTTTTTCAATAACATCTACATTCCTAATGAAGCTACCTAACTCAAGATCCATGTACAAAAAATCATTTAGAGCTCTTTTAAGATCTTCAAGTACATGAAACATATTTGAATCTCTATGAATTTTGACCATTTTAACCTACAAAGGAATGGTGGCATAAGAAAGGACCATTTGCATAATTCCACCCATGATGGAAGCTCAATTTTGTGATAGCAACATCACCCACTTAGGAAGGCAATACAAAACTACCATATCCATATTCAAGAATTTACCTGGATGAACTACCAACTACAATACCAATCCTTTAAATTTTCCAACAAATGGTACCTCTCATGATTACATGACATAACACTTGCTAAAAGATGATGTGATATTTACTTCAAGCTCATTTAAGACACCCAGGGGCATCACATTACAAGAAGATTTGGAATTAAACATGAATTTATGAATAATTAAATCATTAATAAATAAGGTAGTGTAGAATGGATCCACATTGATATGGATTTCTACTAATGCAATCCCCAAATAAACTATGAGGCTGGTTCAACAAACTCATTAAATTATTTATCATCATTTGGGAGTGTTTGTAGTGAAGTAATATTATTTAAATTTTCATTCAAACTAAATTCCAAATATTTAAATTCCATCTTCCTACATTCAAGTTTTTTAAATAACTCAATAAATGACATGGTCATCTTTAGTTGGCTCAACACTTGGGCCATATCACACATGTTATACTGAGGAAGTGGAGTATTTTTAGGAAGGGTGACAATACCTTCATATAGAATGCAACCATCTAAATCCAAGGGTGGAATAGGCTAGGATGGATTAGCATTTTGTATAAAAACCTTCAAGGGTAGTTTATTTATAAACTCACTCACACCCTTATGAATACTAAATAACAAAGGTACTATATTCTTGGTTGGAACACCTCCTTGTTTGAAAATTTGGAAAATAGCTGCTAGATTAGAAGGAAAAGGGATTATTGTAGTTTTTTTAATTTCCTTACTTGCATCCCCTATCCTTGGATTTGAAGGTGTAATCTCTTGAGGAGCAACACCTTGTTGCCTAATTTTCAAGATATATTCTTTATCTTGGGAAACTATTACATTAATTACAAAATGCCCATCTTTAATTGAAGGAATTCCCCCATCATATTTATTTATCATCTTTGATTATAATAATTCAAAATTATGATTGGGTAATTCATATTCTTATGTCATGTTAACATCACAAACAAATTTGGAATTTAGGACATATACCTTTCTGAATTCACTCCAAAACTGATCAATAGTGGTAAAAATTAGCAACTCCATGGAGGTAGACAATTTAATTTGGGAGACTTGACAATCAATCATCAAAATCTCATCATCATTAGATGCAAATTCATGATCTTTTACATCTTCATCAATTCATTTGGAAATATCACATGGAGGATGGGAAAAGAAGCATTTATGACAACAATAAATGTCAATATCACAATTTACAACATTAAATTTGGTGTTGAATGGATTGGGCACTTCCTTTCTATCCCCTTTATTCTAATTTATGCCATTTCTTTCATCATGGGTAGGCCTTTTCCCTCTATCATTATATCTAATGTGTAAAGGGGGTCTCCCTCATAATTAATTATGATTATGAGCTCTCTCTTGACTTATAGACCCATGAGGCAACCCCTTTTCATCTTTATCCAACTTGTAGGACATCTCCTTGATAGTGGAGGCCAAAGTTTTCATAGTTTCCTTAAGGTTAGCATTTTTAGTGGATTAAATTTTCTTAGGATTAACCAATTTAACATCAACATAATTATTTAAAGGTTTACCCATAACCTTTATGTTTTTTTCAATTTGGATGGCCATATTGAATGCCAATCTCAGGTTTGTTGAGCCTTGTCCCTCAAGTAGTAGGTTGCCTTCTTGTCAAATACATCATAATATTCAATCAAGAAAGTTGTATCACTAAGCCTAATATTCTTAGGTAGCCTCATTATGGTCTTGTTAAACCTTATGTTAAATCCTTTAGCATACTAATTAGGGTTATTTTTGATGTTTTCAAATTATACCAAAAGAAACATAGGATCAATTTTATCACCATACTAAAATTTGAAAATATTATTCATTTCTTCCCATGAATCAATGCATCCATGGGGAAGGGAATTGAACCACTCAAAATAATATTCCTCTATAATATACAAAAATTAAATTAATTCAAACATCTTCATTATCAAGCTCATAATCCTCAATGATAATGTGAAAATCCTTCAAATGTTGATTACTAGTCACTACATTATTCCCTTAAAACTTTGGGAGGTAGTTCCTTAATTTATTTAGAACTTCATTGGGGTGACCCTCCATTTCATGAAAATTGATACATTTGAATATGAGAATCTTGAATGAATTATGTTAATTCTCATCTTTATCCCTATGCCTCATGATTAGTTCAATGGTGGGTTCAAGATCAAATGACAAAGGGCTATGAGGGGGTGAATGAGGTGGACTTGGGGGATCAAACTTAGGAGGAGATTCAACTGATTGAGAAGGTGTTGGGTAATAAATTGGATTATAAGGTTTTGAATGATCATAATAATTATTATAATCTTCAATTAAAGGAATTTTAACAAATAAAAGCTTAGGTGTACCAAATCTTGAATTTCTAAACACTCTTTCATTGTTGAAAAATTTCCTTCAATTTCTCTCCATTGTTGTCTCTTTCTTTTTTCATGATCACTTAAGTGTGAGACAAGTTGATTCTATGGGTCACCTTTGAAGCAAGATCTCAATCCTTACAACTTTGAAATAAAAATAACACTCAAAGCTATAGGAATTTAAATGGGCATTGATCTTTCTTGAAACTAGATATAATATTGGAGTCACCATTAGAAGTAAAATTTTAGAATATAACAAATTACAAAGATGTTTTCATACATACTAAAATCACACTTTTTTAAAGCTAATGATGAGATATGAAATCAAAGATACTAAAAATCTATATTTATGTTCAAGAGGGTAAAACACCTTAAAACATGAATAAGTTATATCCCTTTGTAAAAATTCAATAGATGTCAATTTTCCAAATCTTTCAAGTCATCAGTAACATCCCTAGTTTAGTTCTACCTATTTGACATGTTAAATTAATAAAACAAGTCATACATTTTGGAATGAGTAAAAAATTGATGTGGCCTCTTGCATACATTCATGGCCTTGATTTTTTTCCCATTGGCCTCTGATTTCCCTTAAAACTTCACTAATTCCTTTTGGACCATTTCTTTTTTGACTATATGCTGATTGGTGGATGGTGGACATTATGAATCAAAATATCTAAACACAAACCCCAAATTCAAACCTCAAATGAAAAACTTGAAAACCAAATCCTTCGAAGCAAGGGGAACACAAAATATGACAAAGGGTTTCTAAATAAAATGTCTAATGTAAAAGTTTCAAACAAAATCTATGACCACAATTTTAAAACAAAATGTCTTACCATAAGTTGTGAACTTAATAATTTTCCAAAAAACTTAAGAATTTTGAACAAAAATTCTAACCAAAATGTTTGACGAGAGGTTTTGATCAAAATGTCCAACCACAAAGTCCAACCAAAAATTTTGACCAAAAATTCTAAACTTAAGAATTTTCCAAAAAACTTGATAAGTTTTTAAAAATACTTAAGAAGTTTTCAAAAACACTTGAGAAGTTCTAAAAAAAACTTAAGAATTCAAAATTTTGAACATGTGATTTTTTGCAACTTGTTCTTCTGCCATATATTTTTATGGACCTTTTCATCCCAATTATAATTTAAAATAAAGCATATTTGAATTTAACCTTAGAAATTCTAATACTTCAAAGATTTTTTTAAGATGAAAAATATCATACTGGGCATTATTTGATCTTCCTATCTTGATTTTTATCATAGACCTTGCAATCTCATTAAAACATGAAAACATTAAACATTAGATGGAATTGAGATTATATAGGGTTTTCATAAGGCAAAAGCTAGATTTTCAACTCAAGTGAACACTTAAAAATAGGAGCTAATAGTTAGATATTCATCCACTAATATTTTAAAAAAGGGCATAAATTTTTAAGTACAAGTTTGGGCACTAATAAATTATACAACTCAAGGCATATGTATCAATCAACTTTTTACCAATGCTGAGAAGATAACCTTAGAAGTATTGAAGATGTATATTTCATTTATTCAATGGTGGGATATCTTCATTGAATAACATACACAAGAGTTTTTTCCCATAAAATCATGGAAGAATTTTTTTGATACATTAAAGGAGAATGAATACCCTCTCTGACACTTTGAAGATGAATACATCAAGTTATACCAACTATGCCAATATAAGGACAAGTCAGTGGAATCTTAAACCAACGTATTTCATGACTAATCTATGTGATTAAAATATGAAATGAGTGAATAACATAGAGTGTTTAAGTACATCATCATACTCTCACCATATATCCATGTAAAGATGGATTTATTTACTTCTAACACCTTGGGACAAGCATATTACAACACTTCAAATATCAAAACCAAGACAAATATGAAATGACATACCACATATTCATCCAATGTAGTGTGTAGGGCTTAGCCCTCACATAAATCCACATTTTATCCCATTACATAGAAGTATTAACCTTCTCATCAAATTCACTAGCCTCAAAATATTGCACAACACTCAAAGGCTATTGCACTTTCTACTTCAAACACTTTATACTTCAAACAAAGGTGAGAAAAAGTTTAGTGATAAGTGGTGTCATCAAAATTTATCATCCACCCATGATGACTTTAAATTTTGTGTGCAGAATTAAATATTCACACAATATGCATCAAGACCAACACTAATGGATATCACTATTTTAGATATGCCTCTTGTCTAAGCACCAACACCATTATGATCAACATATCTAAAGAGTGATAACATCTATTTCACATAAGTTATACATGAAGGGTCAGCCTTTCCACATCATCATCAATAATCATAATTAGATAACATTATTACACAATCAACATCTCAATACCTTGGTTTCACCATTACTACACACCTTAAACCATATTATCAAGGGTGTTTGTAGTAGGGGAAAGATATATAGGGCTGATGATAATGCAATTTTTAGTAAAAATTCAAGCCTTTAGAGGATAAGGTAACTCATGACATCACACCTCTATAGGTCTATGACATATTACGAAGGAAACTATACCTATATTACCATAAAGATACATATAAATCCAAGCCAAAATGTTGAACTATCCACGTGTTATCATTTTTACCACTTTTTTGAGTTAGTGACCATGATTAAAGTCACCTTGGTCTCTACCAAGTAATTACACAAACTTATCTTGCATGCATAGAAGTTCAAGTTGCTCATAGTTCACCCAGAAACCTATGTAGAAGATGAAAATTCACACACTAGTAGTACACAATACTCACATAATGTCATACAAATAATAACATGATAAGTTACTAGAGTAGTGTAAGAAATTATTTGTAGAACCTAAAATCCTTCTAACATATTGCATAGTATAACACTACATTGATTTGGTCTTTGGATCCCCTCTTCTGAATATCCCCTTATATCACAATTCAAATTAGGAGAATGACTAAAGATGACACTAGATATAAGAGCTCCTTGATCAAGGTAAGCTTAGGCCTAGCTATTTTCCTTGAAGGAGTTTTATAGTCCTTACACCCAAGAAGTATATGTCCTAGTGACTTTGCATAGACTATCATACACTAAAAAAAAAATAACTGTGAAGAAATGGTATCCACTTCCATTCATTGATGACCTTTTAGACTAACTTCAAGGTTCTCAATACTTCACCAAGATTGAATTGAAATTAGGTTACCATAAAGTTTTAATCCATCTTAAAGACTCTATAAGGAAACATTCAAGACACAAGAAGGATTATATGAATGACTGGTCATGCCTTTTGGACTAACTAATGCAACAACCACATTCATGCACTTGATGGATGATATAATCAAGCCTTTGATCAACTCCTTTGTCATAATCTACTTGGATGACATTATCACCTTCAACAATAGTTGAGAGGAGCAGCTAGATCACATCTCACATGTCTTTCACACCTTTCATCAACAAAAGTTACAAGCCAATTTAACAAAGTGTACATTCGATGTTGCATATATCTAATACTTGGGCTATATCATTGATTTCATAGGCATATTTGTAGATCTAGATAAAATCAAAGTGATCCAATATTGGCCTAATTCATTTAATCTTAAATATTTGAGGATTTTTGGTGGATTTGATAAATTCTACCATAGGCTAATCCTTGGTTTATAGAACATATGTTAGGATCTCAACTAGATAACACATGAAAAATCCAAGTTCAATAGGACTCATGCAGAACAATTTTATTTTAAGTCACTAAATCAACACCTCTACATAGTGAATATTATTTCAATTCCTAATATTGTACATTCCTTTACATGGACATATGGTCACATACTACTCTGAGATGTTTAATGATATGGTGAAAAGGTACTCCACCTATGATACATAATTATATGTTATTATTCAAGTGATCAAAAAATAGAGGGAGATATTTTTTTATTCAAACCACAATCCACTTTAGTTCCTCAAGATACATAAAAGTTGGAGAATGCACTGCACATGAAATGGATGACTTAATTACAATAGTTATATCTTATAATAAATCATAATAAAGGGAAGGATAATAAGGTAGTAGATTGCATTAACCAACCACTAGTTCACATGCTCATCATGGTGCTAGACATGTATATCCATAGCTTTGTATACTAGGTATCCCTCTACTCATCTAACGAGGACTTCATAGTGACTTGCACTAACCTAGTGCAAGGTAAACAAGTTTAGGAGTTCTACTTATCTAATTAGATTCTCTATAAGCTCAAACATCATTGTGTTCTTAATGGTTCACCTCTCTAATGACTCATCTAAGATGTACACTACATGAAGACATTAAGACAATTTTAACATGACAAATATTATAGCCAAATTATAGTTGTACTTATACTAGTTATACATGCAGAAAGATGTGGAATACCACATCAAGTTTTTTATTCCTTATTGCATCTCCAAGCCCATG
The DNA here is from genome assembly GCA_037957365.1 of Torreya grandis. Lineage (NCBI taxonomy): Eukaryota > Viridiplantae > Streptophyta > Pinopsida > Cupressales > Taxaceae > Torreya > Torreya grandis. Next base: position 454,357 of record JARHVA010003748.1, on the reverse strand, counting down.
AATATAAATCTATGACTTTACACACCTCTATTGGTTCCATTCAAACCATGGGAATCTATCAACATGTATTTTATGACTAGGTTTCCATGATATACCAGCATGATTCTATGTTCATTTTAGTGGATAGGTTTCTAAGATGGCCATCATGGTCACTTTTAATAAAGGTATTGACATAACTAGCATTGTATAATATTTTTCCAACCATTTTTAGGTTCATTTTGGGCTTCCAACATCCTTCATCTTCAATTTAGATCCATGATTTATAACTCATTTTTGTCAAGAATTATAGGACTTGATGGGTATGTAACTAGATCAGTTGATAGATTTTCATCCATAGACAGATGGGAAAATTGAGGTGGTTAATCATAAAATTATTCATCTTATTTTAATGTACAACTTCACACATGCTCATACTTGGGATGATAATATTTTTTACATTCAACATGTCTAGAAAATATCCCTCCATAGCTCTATAGGTCACCATCCATTCTAGACATGTCTTGGGTTTCAACCTTTGGCACATATAAACATCTCCTACCATGCACCAACCAATACTAAGACACTACATAAGAAATTGAAGTAGACAAAGCCAAAATGTTTTTTGTGATAATCTATTTTGTTCATCAATAGGTTCATTAGATTCTATCTTACACACAAGTAAAGTACAATGAATACCATGACACACATCTCACACCTCATAAATTTTGAATTTGTGATAAATTTTGGTTGTACTTTTGTAAGGAACACTTCAAATGTCTACACTAGAATATCAAACTTGTATGATATGGTCCTTAAACCATTCTATGTGTAACTTGTGAGAATGAATTTATTCTTGATTTACGTCTATACTTGGGCATACACCTAGTCTTCATTGTGGAATTTATAAAGCCTTACATCCTACCACTTCTTGAGCTAGTAGTGACACATATTTTTGATGTGGAACCTAAACACTTTCACCCTATATAGAAGGACCAAATCATCAAATTAATAGACACATGCACCTACCATGACACACATCAAATTTTATGAATAGTTAAGGTTTGGCTATATGCTAATCAAGCTAAGTGGTACAGTTATCAAATAATTTGAGCATAGTTTCTTCATTTGTATAATGATTTAATATAGAAAATTTATCTTAAAAAATGGTTGAATTATCCATTCATAGTTGATATGCAGTCTAACACACTCATAGTTTGTTATAATACACATATATTACACCTCTCATTCAATCATGTGCACTTCTTTTACCAAAGCTTTCTCATAACCCTATGCATAAGTCTCACACCTATTTGTAAAATTTCATGCAAAATTCACTTTAGATCATAGATTATGCACTCTACATTGTGTATCCCTATGTACTTTATGGGCATATGTTCATATAATCATAATATCCTTTGGGTCCTACTTCAACATAACCATGTGCTAGCCTACCTTGAATGCATGATTAAAAATTACACCCAACTAGCCTTTAGATACGAACTGAGGATCATGGGATTGAAAATCATTAAAGATAGTTAGACATTAACTATTTAAACCATTATAAACTACCATATTTGATAAGAGATCAATGCACCTATCAACATACTACTTGGTAGCTATATACTAGTTCATATTATTCTTGTATTATGCATGTTGAATATGCATCATATGCATTTGGCTAGACAAGTTGAACATACATATTCATTGTTAATGTAATATAAAGTCATAACACAATTAGCTTGCTCCACCCATCTAATTTATATACATGTACTATAGATATTATACCAATTTACCTTATTATTTGATTTATGAATATAATTTTCATTTATTGAAATGAACACTTTCAATCCATTAAATGTTTATTTGATTATTCCATTTGAATACTTTATGCATATTCACTCTTCATAACTAGACTCAACTCTCCCTTGCACACTCAGTCCTAGGCCCTGTGGTGTGGATCATATGTGGCCATGTACATCATGGTAGGTGATATAAATTTACTGACCTTTGTTATATTCCTCATAAATATTTAAATGAAACATTTAATATGAACCTTAAACTCAAGCTCATCATTGGAAAGAAAGCGTTGGAAGTTTCCTTTCTCACCTACATAACCCTGCTTTTCAGATCTAAGCAGCAGATCCACTCTTTTTGGCATCATTCTCTAAGAAGAAATGATGGAACTTTTGTTTCCTTTGCATTAAATCTACTACTTTAGAGGTGAATAGAAGTGGCAGTGGTGCATAGACTTTTTTTTGAGGGAAACATTGAGATCTATGAGGTCTACATGGATATCTCTAAATTCTATGTCTCTGCTATTTTTTTTGCCCAACAAATTTAATTATGCTCTTTCCTCAAACTTTGACGCCCCTCTCCTTGTTTGGCATCCCATGTGGGCCCTTAAATATTTGGAAATCCATTAAAATCTATCTTTTACTTTAATTTTTTAGTTAAAATTGACTTGTCCAAAAAAAACTAGTCAATTTGACTGAGTATTGAGTATTTTAGACAATTTTTAAGTTTTGATAATTTGGGGGTTTAAATTTAAACTTGTATCTTCGCCTATCAAAGACGAAGGGTGAGGCTTAGGTTGGTAGGAGGCTAATTCCCCATCACAAAGACCTATTTTGGATTCCTTGCTCCGTGCTGAGTCTAATGAGTGGTTGGAAGGTCACTTTCTCTCTCAAAATAGGCATTTTTTAATGTTTTAGTGTTGTTTTTTGCAAAACCTCTAGTTTATGGGAAATTGAATCTTTAATATCTTGAAAATGGTAGCTTAGATTCGGGTGCCATTTTTTTCAAAAGTGTTTGTATTTAAATTATCCACAGCGTATGCTTATTATTTGTTAAAAATACACTAGTTTATAAAGTGCCTAAAATTTGGGTCTCCCAGGACGCATTTTTGGCTGAGTCTGATGTCCTATTTGCTTAAAGTCTTGCATTGATTGATCTAGGATGCATTCTCAACTGAGCCCAAAATATTTTGAGTGTTCACTTGCATATTTGGGGGGATCAACATTTTGAGGGGGTGTGATTACTTTTCAACACTTGCAATCTTTGCTTTCATTCTCCTGTCTGCATAATTTCACAACTTGCAATCAACACAACTTCACCTAAATTCAGATTAAAATGGATTATTTTCAACTTAAAATCCTAACACCCTTAAATTATCATGAATGGAAGGTTAAAATGTCAATCATTCTTAGAAGTAAAGGGTTGTATAGGATCACCATGGGTACTGAAGTAGAACCCAACACTGATGCTGAAAAGGTCAAGTGGTACAACCGTAGTGATGAAGTCTATGGATTACTAAGCTTGTCCATGTCTCTAGAAATTCTCTTCCATTTAGAAACTTCCAAGACTCCCAAAGATATATGGGACACCCTAAAAACCTTATTTGGGAAGCTTGATGAGATGAGAGGTCATGAGCTCAAAAACAAACTCATAAGTCTAAGTCCTAGCAACTTTGACACCCTATAGGACTTCTTCACTAAGTTTAAGGCCCTTATATTGAAATTGAAATAATGCAAGATAGAGAAGAAAGATGATCAACTCATCCTTTCTATTCTCATAAAGTTAGGTCCAAGCTATTCAGTCTTTGTCTCCACTTTCCATGCCACAAAAAGTGCCCTTAGCACTAAATGGAAAATGCCTTATTTGGATTCATTCATTTACAACTTGATTAGGGAGAAATATAAGCTAATTCAAATGGGCACAATGAAGTCTACTCAATGCCAAGCTTTGATAGCTAGAAATAGTAAGGATAAGACTTCAACAAAGGAGAAGAAGAAAAATAACAAAGACCAAGAGAAGAAGAAAGAAAACAACAATCCTACCAAAAACAACACTGAGTCTTCCTCCTCCAATGCTAAACCTAAGAAGGAGAAGGTTAAGTGTGCCTATTGTAAGAAGACATGGCATGATGAACATAAATGCATGAAGAAAAAAATAGATCACCCAACTCATCTTCTAGAGAAGCACAACATAGGTGTTCCTGAGTCCATCATGCAGAATTCATCTACCCAAGATTCTACTAAGGCAAAAACAAGGGTAAGGAGAAAGAAAAGGGCAAGGCCCTTGTAGCTACAACATCTATTACATCTTCATGGGTCATTAACTCAAGTGCTTCTCACCACATGGGCTCTTTCTTAGTTGAGTTTTCATCTTTAGAGCGTTGTAGCATGACTTCAATTAGTTTGGGTGATGACACATTAGTTTTGTTGTAGGGAGAGGGTTAGTTGAAATGGAAGGAGGAACATTCAATAATGTTGTAATTGTTCTTTCTCTTTCAACCAATCTCTTATTAGTGCATCAAATCACTCACATTGGTTGGGGCATGAGAGTTGAGTTTTCACCAGATTAAGTGGCTATCAGGGAGTTGCATAGTGATACTACAGTGGTAGTGGGTAGGGCAGATCACCAAACAAGGTTATACACCTTCTCACATTTTGCACCAGATTCTTCTCCAATAACATTGCTGACTCATTCAAATGAAGTTATAAAATTATGGCATGAGTGGTTTGGCCACCTTAACTACCACTACCTTGAACAACTTTTCAAAAATTACATGGTCATTGGCTTGCCTCATGTCCAATTCTCAAAAGGACTTTGCAAGGGGTGCTCCCTTGGGAAGCATCCCAAAGCAAAATTTGACAAAGGCAAAGCTTGGAGGGCTTCACAACCTTTGGAGTTAGTCTATAGTGATGTATCAGGACCCCTTCCCAAACCATCTTTCACAAGGGCCAAGTACATCCTCACTTTCATTGATGATTTCTCTAGGTACACTTGGATATATTTTCTCAAACAAAAGTCTGAAGTGTTTGAAAAATTTCTAGACTTTAAGGCTCTTATTGAGAAATAGAGTGAGAAATACATCAAGGTTCTTCAAACTAATAATGGAGGGGAGTATGTCAGCAACAAGTTTGAGCAGCTTTACACCATAGAGGGGATTGATTTACAACACACAGTCACTTATAGTCCTTCATAGAATGGGGTTGCAGAACTCAAAAATAGGTTCTTGAAAGAGATGGGTAGCTATATGATTCACTCAAAATCGTTAGCACCATAGTACTGGGCCGAAGCCATCAATTGTGCTTGCTACATTTAAAACAAGGTTCCTCATAAATCTTTAAAAGGGATAACACCCTTAGAAGCTTGGCATAAAAGGAAACTTGATGTTGGGCACCTTAGGGTTTTTGGATCCCCAGCCATGGCCCACATACCAAAGAAGAAATTCAAAGCTATGGAACATCAGTCCAAGCCTTACATATTTGTAGGATATCTAGATGGTGTTAAGGGGTATCACCTTTTAGATCCAGTCACTCATGAGTTGTTCATTGAGAGAAGTGTCCATTTTCAAGAGAGTCCTAGAAACTCAACACTTAGCACTTTTTATCCCTCATCAAATCTACTTCTTCATGATGATTCCTCATCAGATTTAGATTAGCCATAGTAGGTTCTTGATCTAGAAACATCTTCTTCTTCTTCTTCTTCTTCTAGTTCAAATAGTGAGGATAGTGATGTAGAGTTATCCACCTCTAGTCAGTCAGAAAATGAGGAGTTAGCACCTGACTCACCCACTTCTAGGCCACTTTAGGCTAGATAGACACTTGAGAGTGTTGGCACTTGGGTAGGAGATCTTGCAAATGACAGTTGAACTAGAGGGGATTTTTAGAGAGATCCACATGCCTTCTTTGCTTCAGTTTTGGATCCATAGACTTTTTGAGAGGCATCAAGTGTACCTGAGTGGGATAGTGCTATGGAGGAAGAATATTCTTCCTTAATCAAAAATCAAACTTGGGATTTGACTTCACTTCCTAAGGGAAGGAAGATGGTTCGATGTAGGTGGATATATCAGACTAAGTTTGTAGTAGATGGGTCATTTGATAAGTACAAGGTGCGATTGGTCACCAAGGGTTTCTCACAGGTGGTAGGCATTGACTACTCGGAGACCTTTTCACCCATTGCAAATATGACTTCTATCTAACTCACCTTAGCTATTGCCACAACACATGGTTGGGATGTGTAATAGATGGATGTGAAGAGTGCCTTTCTTCATGGAGACCTAGAGGAGGAGATCTACATGGAGTAGTTGCCAAGATTTGTTCAGGATTCTTCCTTAGTATGGAGACTTAGGAAATCTTTCTATGGCCTCAAATAGGTCCCTCTGGCATGGTATGCCAAGATGGACTCCTTCCTTCTCACAGTGGGTTTCACTAGGTGCCATTCTGATCCCAATGTCTACTTCTTATGGTAGGATGATTCACTCCTAATTTTGGTTCTATATGTTGATGACCTTTTGATCACCAAGAGTTCTTCATCAACTATTACAGTGGTGAAGGCATCTCTCCATAATAGATTTGACATGATAGACTTGGGTTTGTTTCACTACTTCCTTGGCATCAAGATCTCACAGTCATATTTAGGGATTTCTCTTGCACAGCCTAAGTATGCTCTTGACTTATTGGCTTAGTTTCACATCGTTGATTACAAGCCATCTTTGACTCCCTTTCTATTAGGAGTCAAGCTTAAGGCTAACTATTCTTTACCATTGTTTGATGCCACTCAGTATTGACAACTTGTTGGTAGTCTCATCTACTTGACTCACACTAGGCTCAACATATCATATGCAGTGGGACTTGTCTCAAAATTTATACAAGAACTTCATGAGCTACATTGGAAAGTAACTAAGAAAATATTACATTACATATAGGGTTCACATAGATATGGGATTCATTATATATTTGTCATAAAGGTTGACTTGGTTGGAAGTACAGATTTAGACTGGGCTAGCAATTCTCAGACTCACAAGTCCACTTATGGTTATAGTTTCTCTCTAGGTTCTGTCCTATCAGTTGGTCTAGCAAGAAGCAAAATGTTATTGCTATATCATCCATAGAGGTAGAGTATAGGGGAGTTATTAATGCAGCTACTAAGGCTATTTGCTTTAGGGGATACTTTTTGAGTTTGACATTCCTATCAAGTAGGCAAACACCATTTATTGTGACAACTAGATTACCATTCAAATTTTTAGGAATTTGGTTCAATGCTAGTAGACCAAGCACATAGAGATTCACATGCATTTCATTCGAGAGCTTATTCATATCCAGGTCATTAACTTGATATTTTTCTAGTCTTCAGAGTAGGTTGCAGACATCTTCACCAAGACTTTCATCGAGAGCAAGTTCATTCATCTATGAGCTCTTCTTTGGGTGCGGTCCATATCTATAGTAGCATCATATTTAAGGGGGCCCTCTAGCCTCTTAATTTTATTTATGTCTCTCTTTTGGGGGGGAAGTTTTTTCCTATGGGTTTTCTCCTTTTCTCTATCTCATGGGAGATTGCTTTTGTACATGGGTACCTCATCAGGCCTAGTTACCGGGACCCATTTTATATTCGACACTACCCACCTAAGCTGCGCTTATGGGGGTGTTAGTTTAGGTTTTTATTTTTCCCTATTATTTAATTATGGAATATTATATATTTGTGCATACATGGATTTTTCCTACATTCGTGGGATAGGCTAGCTTATATGGTATGTGTGTCATAGATGTGTCATAGGTGTCATAAGTAACTCCTTTGATCGGCTATTCCAAGTATGGGAATTACTTCTCTATTCTTAGCACCTTGTCACCACCTTTTGTGGAGGAGTTACATTCTATTCTTGGGGTGTTTTGACCACCATTTATGGAGGAGTTAATAGCTCTCCTATATCTATTCTTCATTATGGCCATCTCATGTTAATGGAATATTGGATTTTCTCCAAATTTTATATGCAATTGTCTCTTATTTGATTTCATTTACTTTAGCATTTTTTGGTATTCACTTGCTTCATCCCGTGTAACCATGACTCGTGCATCCTTGTTATTCAGACCTTGGTGAATCCTCTGATACTTATCATAAAGTAACATTTACTATTCAGAAATTTGAATTAAATTTTGGGGAGAAAATGTCAAATTAAAATTATAGACCACCTAATCTAACCCAAACACTTTTAAATGATTATAAAGTGTATTATATGACCCATAAAACATTTATAACAATCTAAAAAAACTATATGACCTTTAAAACAACTTGATCAAACCAAAAATGAGAAAAATAAAACAAAATTTAACCCTGGAGTGATGTTCTTGCATCACTTCTCATAGAGATAAGAACATTAAAATAGAGGGAGTGAATATTTAATACACATGGAAAGGTAAAATTTATATCTCATTTTGATTCACTTTAAAAAAATAGGGGTAATGTTTAACTCCAAAAATTATGCATGCTACAATCATTCCAGTCTTTAATATATTATATCTCAGTGGCTTAGGCAAAACCACCTATATATGTATTTGAAGTGACTTTAATTTATGTTGACTATCCTTAAAATATAGATAATTATACATATTTAGATATTAATACTTTGTGATTTAAGGTAGTACTTAAGATAAGATCAGATAGGGGATTTATTACAACACTTATTTGTATATTCTTAACACACCTCCCACCACTAGGGAAAGATTAAAACACTTATTTCTATAATCTAAAATGGAATTTAGTTAGTGATACTTGGATGTTCATCACATAAATTCCTTAATCAACATGGTAATAAGTTTATGATAGTACCCAAAAAATTATAGTTAAGATCCTTTTAAATCATAACTTTTAGTTTAATAAAGTCAAAGAGAAACCATTTATATTTTTTAATCACTATAATAACATCAAAGTTAATAGGTTATTAAACACTTAACATAATTTCCAATTAATTATTGTTACTTATTTTAAAGTTGATTAAATCCTAGGGCAATTATTCTCATGACAAGGGGAGGGAAAATTTTGTCTTTTCACAAGTTGGGATCCCTCCCAACCATGGAGATGACAAAATATTATATCACCATGTGTAAACTAAAGTTTTCACATCCGTCATAAAATATAATTTAATGGTATTTATGAATTCCATGTTATACATGTATGTATATTTTGGAATCATAATCAAGGCACATGAAATATTTGATAGAATTCAGAATCAATGTAAAGGCACATTCAATCAAAAAAATTATGTTTATTCAATATTCCTCCAATTTTTTCATAAATTTATAGCATGACATTCAATATGATGAGTTATATTGACATAATTTGTTTTAAAATCATCACATTCCCTAAGGAAACATTTAATTGAGGAATTTTTTCAAACAATTAAAACTTATGTCACAAAATTCATGTGCCATCAGTTTGTGTACAATCTATCATACAACTAATTTTCCTTTATTAATAATACATTCTATCAAATAGTTCATGTGAATTCATTATTATTATATATTTTTTTATTGTGTCCACCATGCCATTCAAAACTTTAAAATATGAAAAATGTTCACCTTTAATTATTTTTAATTA
>JARHVA010003748.1:107500-437500 GCA_037957365.1 Torreya grandis | reverse complement strand
CCTAATAAAGGCACATGAATTATTTAATATAATGTGAAAGCATATTAAAGGCATATTATATCAAATATTACATGTACCTTATGTATTTTTCCACTTTTTGCATATATTTATATCATTTGAAAAGGCTAAATACATTTTACATACTCTACAAATGTATACATCAAAATTATGAATATAGTAAAATTTTAATTGTGCATGTCAAATCAATTATTTTTAAGATATTCTAGTTATGAATACATTACTAGACATGTAACCTAAAACGTGTAAGCATGTTGAAGGCACTTGTAATATTTTATAAAATGTAAAAATATCAAATTTTGATCATATATTTGTATTAAAAATTTAACCATGCAATAAAATTTAGGTTTGCCACACAAAAAGTTACCAAAAATACCCTTAACTCACATGTCTAATAAGTGAACATGTTTAGTGTATGCTCAAAAAGTGTTTGATAAGATTTTATAAAGATATGTATTATAATGTAATTTCATCTCACCATGGTTTGGAGGGATCCAAAAAATGGAAATAAAAACAAATTTTCACCATGGTTTAGAGGGATTCCAACCATGGAGAAGAAACAAATTACTTTCCCCTCTCAATGGTTAGGAGGCATACTGACTATATTGAGGAATAAAAAAATCTTACCATGGTTAGGATCCATCCCAACCCTTTTGAGAAAAAAAAAATTATCAGCATGTTTTGGATCCCTCCTAACCATGTAAAGGACAAAAAATTTCCTCTCCACGGCGGAAATAGATCCCAACCATCATGAAGAAAAAAAAACTCGTGATGTTTTGGAACCCTCCAAATAATGGAGAGGTAAGAAATTATTTGTATTATTCATGGTTAGGAGGTCTTCTAACCATTGTGAGAAATGTTTTTCTATCACCATTATTTGGATCCCTCCAAACCATGGAGATGACAAAGTAATTTTTTCCATCTCCATGTGAGAATGTTTCTTTTTTCACCATAGTTGGGAGTCATTTTAATAATGGAAAAGAAAAAAATTTACTTCTCCATGGTTGGTATGGCTCCATGGAGGGATCCCAACTGAAATTTTTTTCACCTCCCTATTGATTTGAGGGCTCTCCATGGTTGGTAGGGATCCATGGATGTCTCACAAACAAAACAAAATTACCTCTCTATGGTTGGGAGGGATCCAAACAATGGTAAGGAAAAATAAAATGCTCACTATTGTTAGGAGCCCTACCAAACATGGAGAGGTAAAATGTTGTCCTCTTCATGGTTTGAAGGGATCCCAAACATCATGAGAAGAAATAAATATCACTATGATTGTCATCTCTCCCAATTATGAAGAGGGAAAATTTTCTCCCTCATAATCATGGACATGACAAAATTATCTCTCTACATGGTTGGGATGGATCCCAAACATGGTGATATTTTTTATTATCACCATGGTTTATATCCTTAAAAACCATGGAGATGACAAAATTTTTCCTCCCCATGGTTTGGAGGGCTTCCGACCATGGTGAGAATATTTTTCCTCACCATGGTTGGAAACCCTCATGACCATGGAGAAGGCAACTTTTGTCCTTTATATGGTTGGGAGGGCTCCCAAATATGGTAACTCAATTTTCCCTTTCAATGGTTATGAGTGATCCAAACCATGTAGAGGGAATTTTTTTCATTATCCATGGTTGGGATCCCTCCCAACCATGGAAATGACAAATTTAGTCCTCTCTAAGGTTGGTTGGGATCCTAAAATGAAATCACTATGACTAGGAGTCCTCTCAACCATGGAAAAGGAAAAATGTTTCCTCTCTATGGTTTTGAGGGATCCCAATGATGGTGACAAATAAAATTTATCACCCTAGTTGGGATCACTTCAAACCATGGATTAGTTAAATTTTGTCCTCTCTGTGATAGTGAGGGATCCCAACATGGTGATAAAAAATACTTATCACCATGGTTGGGATATTTGTTTTCCATCTCCATGTTTGGGAGTGGATAGTACCTATATTATATTTTATACCATTTTATTTCAAATATAATGATTCATAATATGATACACTATGTTAGCAATGGGAATTCCCAAGAAAACATATTAAATAGTTAACATAGATGTCCCTATGGTACAAAAAAATGATCAATGACCTGAATTGGCCTAAGTCCCAACCATGAATTTCAAAAGTGGATGTACCATATTAAACATTTAATAAAAAATTAAAAGTCATTTTGGAGATCATAGGCACCACACATTTATCATGGGTTTTAAATAAAACCCTAGCTTTATCTTTCTATTATTTTCACCCTTTTTCACAACATGTTTTGGATTTGGGGTTCGGTATTTCAAACAAAATTTTCCATATCCTAGGGTTACTTATATTTTCTCCCACAATATCCCAATAATGAATAATTTTCCTTGTCCAAATCAATTTATAAGGTTTGAACCCAAAACATCTATGTAAAATTATGAAATAACATGAAGATAAGGCTAGGGTTTTATCTAAAACCCTTAATAGACCTATGATTAACACTTATGACCTCAAAAATGATTAAATAATTTTTATTAAATATGCAATATGGTTTATACACCAATAAAATTTGTGGTTAGGAGTTGGGTCAATCTGGGTCATTAATCAGTAGGCTTGAACCATGAGAAACTACACATTAATTATTTAATATTTAATATTAGGAGTTCTCAATACCAATGCATCATTTTAGATTTAGAGTCATGATATCTAACATAAAATGGTATAAAATATAATATATGAAGTGTCACTAACTTCCCTCTATAAATCTTTGATTTTTTTAATCGAGGATTTAACCTATGATATTAATAGACTATATACCATGAATCACAATTCACATCCAAAACATGATTCACAATACCAATGTAAATTCATAGTACTATTAGACTTGATTCATAGTAGCAATGCATAAATACTATTCAAATAGTTCACATTCCTTGTGTATGCCTTAACATTTTGGATATATCTATACTAAGACATTCATAACTATGTCTTATATAAGCTAATAAATTTATATTCCAAGACATTTTCTGATTTGGGTTAAAAAAATAGCATAAAATTATATTTAAAAAGCCTTTTTGTGCATATCCTCCAATCATTTCATTCTATAATCACGTCACTTTGTCACTTTTTTCAAATAGTTTATTTGTCATGTGTATATTCTTACATTTGGTTATAAATGTCTAATCAATCTATACTTATATTTTATTGGTGTATGCTTATAGAGTGCATGCTTATTGTTATCTTTCCATTTAAATTGGGTTTCTTGTTGATTCATTTTGTCTTTTGAAAAGTGTTTGGCATCACTTTAATCCTATCAAGGGAATTCTATGAGTTTATGAACTATGTTAATACAAAATTAGTGGTTGTAATAGTGAAATTACTATTTGAATTTTTAGTGATGTAAAATATCAGAAAATAAGTATTGTGAATTTTCTTAGTAGTGATGTTAAATTATCATGGTAACCAAAATTCATTCTCCTTAAACTAGCCAATAGGTTTCAAACCTATAGTGACTTACATCAAAACTACATATTCACCTATTAATATAGTCCTCCTAAAATGCAATAATTTTTTTAATTTTTGCTTCTTATTTTCATCCAAATGCAACACATTTTATCTATAATTTAAGAAATATTTTATCTTTTACACCTTATCAATCATATTCAATTAATTTTTTCATGGTAAATGGAACAATAATTCATTACAATTTAGCTATTAAATAGTTTTAAAACCTAAAGTGGCTTGTATTAGATCTATATATTCACCTGGTAATATATTTATCTTGAAAATGTAACAATATTTTCTACTTTTCTTTCTTATTTTGAACTAAATGCAACAAAATTTATCTAAAATGTAATATATCTATACTATTTTTCACATTATTAATCATATGCAAGTATTTTTTTATGCTAATGGGAAAATAATTTGTTCCTTCAATTAACCAATAAACTTTAAACCTATAGTGGCCTGCATCAAAACTATAGGTTCAATATCATGTGCTAAGTTTCCACTATGAGTATAATTATTTCCAAGTTAAGAAATATTCATATGAAAACATGAAAAATTATTACCCTCAAGATGTATGTATCATACACATATAAATACTCTTATCAAAGGATCTCAAAATATATGCCATAAGCAAAAGTTAGCCTTCAAACTAGATAGTATGGTAATTATTATTGTACACATTATGAGCATTCTATTTAGTCTTCCTTTCTTATTTTGAACCAATTGAAACCAATTTTATATAAAATTTAATTCATATAACATATTTTACACATTATCAATCATATTAAATTCTTTGTAGCATTATTAATAGAATAATAATAAGTTCTCCTTTTACTATCCAATAGGGTTTAAACTTATATTGGCCTGCATCAGAAGTATAGGTTCAATATCACGTGTTCAGTTTCCACCATGGATAAAATTATTTCCAAGATAATAAATATTTACATTAAAATATATTAAATTATACCCCTAAAAAAATTTGTCTCATATGTATCCAAAGACTCTTAGCAAAATATATAAAAAGAGAAATGCCAGAAGTAAAAGTTAAACTTCAGACTAGATAGTATGGTAATTATTCTTACATTCATTATGAACATTTTGTTCAGTTTTCCTTTCTTATTTTGAGCCAAATTTAATAAATTTATCTAAAATTTAAGGCATATATTATATTTAAAAATGATAAATATGACCTTATGTTTTACAAATTTAATTCTAATTATAGGTTTAATAACATTCAACCTTAAAAGCCATCTTAAATTGCTTTGAAATATGGGAGATTTGGAATAGGGCATGGACATAACTTTGCATAAGTGAAATCCTATTTTTTTAAGACATTTTAAATACAACCATTTTGGTATAGAATGGAAAATGTGGAAGCACACATCTTGTGAATGATTTGATAAAATGCTTCATTCCTATGAAACCTGATTTCCCTCTAATATCTCATTAGAAAAAAGTAGGTGAATCAAAAAATGTAAAAAAACACTTTTTGAAAAATAATTAAAAAAAGTTCTCCCCACTTTAATATATAATTGGAGTTAATTATTTTAAATTTCCTATTTTTTACTTAACCAATGAAAAAACTTAAAATAAATATTATTTTAATAATTAAACAAATTTTGGCATAAATTTCGACATATAAATATCCACATATAAGGTTCAAAATGGTAACCAACAAAAATTGAAGTTGATTAACCTTTTTGGCCGATTTTGAGGAAAATTAAAAGTTTGGAGATCATCATAATATGAAACAAATATTTTTAACTTTGTACACGCGATATAATTTTTTATTTTTTAATGTTTAATCTAGATAAACCATCCATATACATGTAAAATATGACAACATTAAATAATTTATGGAAATATTCTATGAAACAAACTATTCCTATAATGTTTTGTCATTTCTAGTATTCTCTTTGTCATATATCTAAAAGTGATAATAAATTTTATAAATAATACAATATTCTATGCTCACCCCTTTACCATATTCACTTGGTCAATTAATATGGGCTATAGGAAATTATAAAGGGTATGCCTTTAGGATAAACTCTCTATAGCATATCCGTAGCCACCCCCAAGCTTAGTTAGTAGTTCATCACTATGTATCAGAAATAGGCTTGAGTGTCACCCCAACTTGAACCATATATATATATATATATATATATATATATATATATATATGGTTAGGTTTAGGTCACCATATATATATAGGGTATTTATTGTAAAATGAATATTTATATGGATATTTTTCCTAGATATATATACTAACTTGCCCATTGGTTTATCAATTATTAGGGGAGAGAAGTGGAGGTGGGATGGGTTATAACTAGTTATAGTCTCCCTCAATAACTCAATTTAATTCCTAAAGTTTACATAATCTAATATATATAGGGATGGGGTTCCTATTAATAAATGGTTTAATTCATGTAAATGTTGATGCCATTTTATGTCAAGGTTGATGCCATTTGATGTCTAGGTTGATGTCATTGATGTTAAGGTGCATCTAATGAAGACGCACAATGAGTGGTCTATGAGGTATGAACTTGTGTGCCTGATGTGAAAGGGATGCCATGTGAAAAGAGAGAATTTGAAGGAAAACTAATTTTGAGGTTTATGTCAATATTAAATTCAAATAGAAAATGTTTGAGTACTAGTTTTGAGGACAAGGTATCTTGAGAATCCTCTATGAGTTGTGCATAATGAAGCGTAGTGAATTAAGTAAGAAAAAGATTTTTTGAGGTTGTTTGGAACTATGTGATCATGCAATAAAAGTGTATATATATATTTTTTAAGTGTTTCAAGGTCATTTATGAAGTATCAAGTACTTAAGAAGCCTAGTCGTGGAACTAGTCATAGCATGAAGAGTCCTAGTGAGAAGGTCTGATCATGGTGGCTTTGTGATATGGATGTATAAAAGAATATGAGGTAGTATTATGGTGATTAATCATTAATTTGAGGCATTGGATAACTCAATATAGTTTAAATGTCAGATTTAAAAGGTAAGACCTTAAGTCCAAGTCTACAACTAAACCAACTCTAGACCTTGCTTGACCTAATGAGGTTTCATGAGGTGTTGTCAAGGCCTATGAAGGATGTAAATAAATATTTGAGCATGAGAAAGGTTTATTGATTTTTTATATGAGTTTTTATAGCTTTGATATTTTATAGAATGTTAGTTTAAAGGAATGATGTGACTTTCATGTTAAGGCCTAGAGAGAGAGAGAGAGAGAGAGAGAGAGAGAGAGAGAGAGAGAGAGAGAGAGAGAGAGAGAGAGAGAGAGAGAGAGAGAGAGAGAGAGAGAGAGAGAGAGAGAGAGAGAGAGAGAGAGAGAGAGTATGGCATAATGGGGTATAAACATTAGTTTACAAGGTATTTATGAGTAGGTGATTCAAGTTTTTTAAGAATTTTCATGAATTTTTAGGTTAAACTTTGAAGGGTAAGAAAAGAAAAAGTGTTTTAAGGTCTCTCAAGTGTACATAATGAAGGGTTATCAACCCAATAATAAATTTAATGTGTTAATTGGAATGTGTAACATATAATGAGAACCTAATATATTAATCACATATGGGTAAGGTTACTATCTCAAATTTATAGGAATCAGTTTCTAGAATGAGGGTCTAAGCTTTATGAATGATTATTAAGACTGAAATATGGTTTAAACCCTCACAGAACCCTAATAGTGACCCAATATGTAAATAAGTTATTCAAAAGTGATTAGGATGGTTCAGAGTTCTAAATTAAGTGTTTATAGGTTTTATTAAACTCTCCTAAGCATCTCTAAGTGTGATTGGTTTGTCAAGTGAGTAAGTGGACCCTATAGGAAAGGCCTTTTTTCTCAGAGATTTGTTATAACAATTAGTGTTGACCAAGTAAATTTTTCCAAATAGATGGAGGAAAAATATTGAGACTTGTATTTATTTACCATGTTTTTTTAGACTAGGTTATATCTATAATGGGTGCTAAACTGGTCATATAATTTGACGAGTCACTAATAGGCCTAATGGTGGAAATAGTGAGAAACCTAGGCAAAAGTGAGAAGTTGATTAGGGATGTATTATCATGGATTAGGGATGAATCCAAGTGAAAGGATAATAATTTTAAATAATTATAATACATTTTAATATTGGATAGATGTTTTGGAGGTTAGTGGATAAAGAGAAAATGTTGATCATAAGTTAACCTATCTAGTTTAGATGAGATAGTGAGATATAAGATCATGAGATTGGTTTGTAAGACTAATATTTCCATTTGATAATGAAAATTTTCTATATTATAATTTTTTAATTATCTCATAACATCAGTAAAATGCATTCGAATTCTTTGAAAGTGGTCATAGAGGTGTTGAAGGTCATTTTCACCATCACTGTGCTTCAAGACAAACTGACAATTCTGGGTAAGTAAGTTGTAGTGATTAGTTTGAGAATTTATGCCCTAAGTTAAAGCATATAATATGCATGATGTTTATATTTTTAATTTTATGTACCATACATTATTTTTTAAATCTTTGAAGTCAGTGTAAAAGGTTGAAAAATTGAAGCTATAATGGCTTGTCTAGTTGAGTGAGGTATGTGAGAGAAAAGGTCAACAAATTGGTCTAAAAAACCAATAATTAACAATATATATTATGGTATTTTTGTATAAATTTTTTATAAGGATGTTTTAATATAGCATTGCTTCATTTTAATTCCTTTAGTGTTGTCCTTCAGGTGTTATAAGTTCAATTTTCCATGACTATGTTTTGAGGCTAGTTAACAGTTCTAAGTAAGTTATCTATAGAAAAAGGTTCGAGTCATTTTGAACTAAGTTGTGAAGTATAAATAACATGGTGATGAACTGAATTTAATTTATATTATTTATAAGTGAATTTTTTTTAAGTTTTTTTTTTCAAAATTTTATTTATGCTTCAAGTTTTTAAGACAAACTTTATGGGTATGCACAGGCCTAATTGTGAAGAGTGTTAATGGCATGCTTCAAGTTGTGATTGGACTTGAAATGTGTTATGAACCATATATTAAATTATTATAGGTCTATTTTAGTGGTATATGATGTGTTCTTACTGTGTGAGGTGTTTTAATGTGTTACAAAGAAGGCAATGTGTAATGTGTCCTAAGTAGACCTAATGGTATTAGGTCTCCATGAGACCTAAAGGTGAGATAAGGCCTAATTGAGGTAGGTCAAAACTAAAAAGACTAAAATAAAATTTTATACATTTATATGAGATTTCATAAGATCCATATCATGGCTAACCTAAGAGGGTAAGGGTGTTTGGCTTATTAAAAAAGATATGAACAAGAGATTTGTATTAATACTAGGCAATTTTAGGCTTGTTGGTGAGTGTAGAGAGAAAGCAAATAGAATAACATATTACAGAGAAAAAAATATTTTTTACAATCATAAGAGTGTATTGGATCTATTAATATTAATTTATATAGGTTATATACATGTAAATCAATTTCATATGACCTAATCAAGTCAAGAAGAGGACTTGTTGAGAGAAAAAGCCTAGAAGGTAGTTTGAGAGGGATATAAGATAGAGAAGAGATGAATAAAGAGATCATAATTTATTATATTATCAAAAAAAATTTAAAAAGGTGATTAAGGGTTTCATGTGGTTGATTTTGTGTCAAGTAATCTAGGGGGTTTGTGCCTTCTTACAAGTGGGTGCTTGTTAAAGCCTAATTGAGTTGGTGTTTAGTTACTTGGGGTTGATGCACCATGTGATGTTGGCACTTCACTAAAGTTGGTATTTGTCTTATATTAATATATTACATTTTTATATATCAATGGGTTTTATTTCCCTTGAGTTTTTCCCACAAATGTGATGTGTTCTTATATTTCATGCCCTTGTGGAATGGTGTTAATGCTTAATAGATCTATAGTCTTGTTTGATTAATTCATGATTGATTTAGTGAAGTTGATAAGTAAGTTTTTAATACTAATTCAGCCCCCCTAATTAATTTTGCTTCCAATATTTGTTATCATATCTTGGTCCTTTGAAGGAGGTCTAAAATCCTAAAAGAGATGCTAAAAGCAAGGATGGCTAGTCAACAAGCTCAAGGTGGTTTCTCTACCTATAAGGCTCCATTATTAAATGGATCTAATTATGCCTTTTAGAACATCAATATGAATATATATTTGAATTCTCAAGGTCATGATATTTGGAATCTAATTATATATGGCTATAGTGTTCTTCTTATTACACCAATTGATGTAATAGGTAATAAAGATAGTGAAAATTACTCCATGGTAATGAATGCCATTATTTGTGGCCTATTAAAGGTAGAGATTGTGAAGGTGATGCACTATGTATAAGCCAAATATATATGGGACAATTTGAATACCATATATGAAGGAGACACCAAGGTGAACATGGCCAAGTTGCAGACCCACTAGAGATAGTTTGAAAGTCTGAATATGGATGAAGATGAAATAATTTACTATTACTTGTTAAAGGTTGATGAAGTTATCAATGTCATTAGAGGATTAGGAGAATAAGTGAAAGAATATAAAATTATATATAAGTTATTGAGATCAATAACTCCTTAGTTTGATTTTAATGTATCTATAATAGAAGAGATGAAATATTTAGACAAGCTAGATATGGATGGTATTCATGGCATCTTAACTACCTATGAGATGAAAAAAATTAAATAAATCCTCCCAAGAAGTAAGCAATATTGAATTTTGATAAGAATACAAAAAATAAGAAGGTCAAGGATGAAGAATGTTTAGATGTTGATGATGATCAATTAATATCCATATTTTCAAGAAAATTGAGGTTTGGCTCAGGTAAGTACAAGGGTAAGTTTCCCTTCAAATGTTTTAACTATGGTAAGATTGGTCACTTTGAATTTAATTGTCATAATAAGGGAAATAATGATCATGATAAATAACATGATGGACATCATGGAGATGAAAATAATATCTATAAGCCTGAGAAGAACAAGAGAGATTTTAGGAAGTATGAAAATAAGAAAGGATCATTCATAAACAAAAAAGGCTTCTATACCAAATAAGACAAATCATATGATGTAAGTGACTCAATTACATCTGATAGTCATGATGGTAGTAATGAGCCTAAAAATTATAATAATGAGACCTCATTCATGGCCATATAATCAGACAATGAGGGTTGTTCAAATTGGAAAGTCATTATGGTTGATATAGAATCAAATGAAGAAGAAGTTGAAGTGAATCTTGAGGCGATCCTGGTGAGTGTCCCATAGGAGTTAAAGTTACAAAGAAGAAATAATCACAAATTAAGATCATTAGTGAAGTAATATGATGAACATAGTGGCTTGTTTGAGGAGATATTAAGTAACACTTCCTAGGCATATGATGAGATCATCAATTAGATTAAAGCACAAATGGAGATAGTTAATGCAAACTTAAAGGCTAAAGTAGAAGAATGCATAAAGTATAAAACTAAAATGTAATCCTTAAAATTTGAGTTTGATCAAGCATATAAAAATATGAAAACCTTTGTTAAGTTTGAAAAAATAACTGAGGTTGTAGATGACATCTTGAGTAGCCACAAGTATGCAAGTTATAAGATAGGTCTTGGTTTCAAAAAAGACCAAAAGGAGGGAACTCAAGTCAAGGAGAGGGTTGTTGAAGGCAAGAAGTTCAATAATGATAGACCTATAAAACAACCTAATTCTATGAGGTATGATAATTCATTCAATGGTTACTATTTTTTATGCAATCTATTTAGATATAAAGAAAGAGAGTGTAGAAGACTCATCAAGAATGAGCACTCATGGGACTATAAAAGGAGTCACAATTCACATCAGTCAAATGGTATGTATAAGGTGGTTTGATATATTTTTCATAATTTAGGACACATTTCAATAGTTTTTCCTAATAAATTTAGATGGTCATCAAATCAATATAGAAGGTTTGAAGCCCCTAGAGTGTAAGAAAGAAGGCAAAATGGAAACCAAAGATAACAAAGATGAGTCATGATCAGTCTACAAGATCAAGTGGAATATTTTTTATGACAAAACATAATTTATAATTGAAATCAAGTCAATAATTTCTATTTTCAGCTCACATTAATGATCAAATAGTTGATATAAAGGTCAAGCCTATAGTGCCAATCAAGCTTAGAAGTATACTCAAGGATATTTAATATTATGAGAGCATGGAGATCTAGGAGTCTCTTAAACTTTTGTTTGTTTTATTTCTCTATTAGATAGGTGACTCCATTATGCTTCATGGATACAAACTTTGAGTTAGAATAAACATGGAGGATGTTTGGTTTTAAGGGGGAGCTATCCATGTTTTTGAATAACCCTGATCTATGTTGAGAAGTGGTCTTGTAATATGAGTTCATTTGAAGGAGGTATGCATGGAATAATGGGTATTATTTTTCCTTAATAATTCATATTTTGTATGTTGAAATTTTGTTGTAAATAAGGTGTGATTCAAGATTACTATTGTTGAAGACATTTGTCATTAATATCAAATGGAGAGAAAGTTCAAGAAGGGATATGAGAGTGATCATATTATATAATTTTTTTCCATCAATGAAAAAGGGAGAGTTTGTTGAGAATTGTTTTCATTAATGTCAAGGTTGATTCCATTTCATGTCAAGGTTGATGTCATTAATGTCAAGGTACATCTAATGAAGATGTATGTGAGTGGTCTGTGAAGTATGAGATTGTGTACCTAATGTGAAATTAATTCCATGTGAAAAGAGATAATTTTGAGGAAACCTAATGATTATTCTAAGGTTTATGTCAATATTTAGTTCAAGTAAAGAATGTTTGAGTATTAGTTGTTGAGGACAAGGTATCTTGAGAATCCTAGTCTAGACACTATGAGAAGGTGTACATAATGAAGGTTGGTGAAGTAAAAACAAGATTGTGACAGGTGGTTTAACATTTTTTGATCATGAAATATAAGTTTATATAAATTAATAAGTGTTTCAAGGTTAGTTATCAAGTAAAAATTTCTTAAGAAGCCTAATCATGGCATTATTCATAGCATGAAGAGTCCTAAGAAGAAGGTTTGAGCATGGTGGATTTGTGAGATGGATGCATAAAGGAATAAGAGGTATTATTAGGGTGATTTATCATATATTTCAGTCATTAGAGCACTCAAGAGAGTTCTAAGGTGAGCCTAAAAAGGTAATACCTTAAGTCTAAATCTACAAGTAGACCAACTCTAGCCCCTACCTAACCTAATGAGGTGTCATAAGGTGTTTTCAAGGCCTATAAAAAATTTAAACTACTATTTTATGATGATATAGTTTGATTTAGTTTATATATGAGTTTTTGAGAGCTTTTATAGTGTTTATAAGGTCAATTTTAAGGCCTAATATGACTTGCATGTCAAGGCCTAAAGAGCAAAGAAAGAGAGAGTATGGCCTAATGGGGTATAAGGATCAGTTTCTAGGGTATGTGTGAGGAGGTGAGCATTGAAAAAGGTGATTCAAGTTTTTTAATTATGTTCATTAAGTTTTAGTTCAAACTTTTAAGGTTAATACAAGAAAAAGTGTTTTAAGGACTCTTGAGTGCATAAAATGGAGGGTTATCAACCTGAGAAGAACTTTCATGTATTCATTAGAATGGGTAACCTCTATATGAGAACCTAAGATATTAATGGTAGATAGGTAAGGATCCTAAATAAAATTTATAGGCATTGGTTTCTATAATGATGGGATGAGATTTATGAATGATCATTAAGACTAGAAGATGGTTTAAACCCACAAAGAACCCTGAAAGTGACCTGATATGAAAGAACTTATTCAAAAGTGCTTAGGATGGTTTGGAATGCTTAGTTAAGTATTTTTATGTTGTATTAAACTATCCTATGAATATCCAAGTGTTATTGGTTTATCATGTGAGTGAGTGGACCCTACAATAAAGGCCTTATTTCTCAAAGATTTATTGTAGTAGTTAGAGTTAAGAAAGTCAATGTTTCTAAATGGATGGATGTAAAATATTTATAATTTTATTTTTTTACCATGGATTTTTATTAATATTTTATATCCCTTATGTGTTCTAAACCAACCATATAGGTTAACCATTTGCTAATAGGCCTAATGGAGCAAATAGTGAGAAATACATGCAGAAGTGGGAAGTTGATTAGGGATGTGTTATCATGGATTAGGGATGAATAAAAGTGCATGAATTTTTAAAAAAAACTTATAATACATGTTAATTCTAGATGGATTTTTTTGAGGTCAATGGCTATGATGAAAAGGTTGCTCATAATTTGACCTGTCTAGTTTAGATGAGATAGTAAGATACAAGATAACGAGATTGGTTTGCAAGACCAGTATTTCCATTTGATCATGATATAATTATATTTAATAACTATATAATGATATATTAATATAATTAAAATTAATTTTAAGTCTATAAAAGTGTTCATATAGGTGTTAAAGGTCATTTTTACCATGACTGTGCTTCAAGGCAAACTAGTAATTTTGGGTAAGTTGAAGTGTTGAGTTTGAGACTCTATGCCCTAATTTGAAGAATATAATATGAATCATGTTTCTATGTGGTAATTTTATTTAATATAAATTATTTTAAGTTAGTGTAAGATGTTAAAACATTGAATCTAAAATGGCTTGTCTAGTTGAGTCAGGTATGTGAGAGAGAAGGTCAACAAATTGGTTTACAAGACCAATAATTTACATTAACACTTATGATATTTTTATTTTATGTTATTATAATTATGTTTTAATATAATATTAATGCATTTTAATTCACTTATTATGTTCATTTAAGTGTCATAAATTCAAATTTCTATGACTATGTTTTGAGGCCAGTTGATAGTTCTGAGTGAGTTATTTGCAGAGAAAGGTTTGAGTCCCTTTGCCCTAAGTTATGTAGTATAAATCACATGGTTATGACCATAAGTTAATTAAAAAAAATTATATGTTATTTTTTTCCATGTTTTTTTTTCAAAAATGTATTTATGCTTCAATTATTTAAGATATACTTTCTACATATGCACAAGCCTAATTGTGAATAGTGTTAATGGCATGCTTCACGTGGTGATTGGACTTGAAATGTGTTATGAAGCCTAGATTATATTATAAGGGATATTTTTTAGTTTCATGTGATGTTTTCCTACCATGAACATTTTTAAAATGTGTTATAAGGAAGTTAATGTGTCCTAAGTAGACCTAATGGGTTTACGTCTCCATGAGACTTAAAGATGAGATAAGGCCTAATTGAGGTAGGATAGACCTAAAGGGACTAAAATAAAATTTTATCCATGTATATGAGATTTAATAAGATAAATTTCATGGATAAACTAAGAGGATAAGTCTGTTTAGCTGACTAAGAAGGATATGAACAAGAGACTTGTATAAATACTAGGAAATTTTAAGCCTATTAATGAGTGTAGAGAGAAAAAGAATAAAATAACATATTTTAAACTAGAAAAGGTATTTTATAACATTATATTAGTGTATATGATCTATTATGAATAATTTTTAAAGGTTATGTTCATGAAAATTAAGGTCATATAACCGAATCAAGTCAAGAAGAAGACTAGTTGAGTAAAGAAGCCTAGAAGGTAGTTTGAGAGGGATAAAAGAGAGAGAAGTGACAAACAAGGAGATCATAATCTATTATATGAGTAACAAATTTTTTATATGTTAATCAAGGGTTTTATGTGGATAAGTTTGTGTTAAGTCATTTAGGGGTTTGGTGCCTCCTTACAAGTGGGTGCTTACTAAAGCCTAGTTGAATTGGTGTTTATCTAGTTGGGGTTGGTGATCCATGTGAAGTTGGTGTTTCACTAAGGTTGGTGTTTGTATTATATAAATTTAATAAATTTCAATGTATTAGTGGTATTTCTTCCCCTTGAGGGTTTTACACATATGTGATGTGTTATTATGTTTCATTCTCTTGTGGATTGTTGTTTATGCTTGCTAGATCTAGATGCTTGTTTGATTAGTTCATGATTTCTTAAGTGAAGTTGATAAGTAAGTTTTGAAAAATAATTCACCCCATCCTCTTAGTCATTTTTATTCCAATCATGCTTACTATTTAGATTCACCCTCCCCCCCATATAAATAAGGGGTTGAGTACCCCTATTTAAATATGGGGCATTAATTTCCTTGATACCCTTAACCCTCTCACTTAATCAAAAATAAATTAAATATAGACATACATACAACTAATGAGCCCATAAAATGGATTATTACATGCAAGCAATGAACTTAATTTTACTTAAATAACCTTAAATTTGTTTGTATTTATATGTGCATTATATAACTCATTGTTATTTTAAAGTATAAAATGACTAATTTGTCCTTATTATTTAGTGTAATGTAATATTTCATGTTTACACCACTTTTTTTAAACATTTTTCCTGAAAATACACCAGTTTTGTGTATATAGATATTCCAAATTTACCAGAGGAAAATAATGTGTTTTGACAAACTATAATAACATTATAATATCACTTTAGACCAAATCTAATGATCTCCAATATAGCTCCAAAGATCACTATGTTGGATCTAGAATCCATCATTCTACCTCCAAAAATCATCAGTCTAGCTTTAGACATTCCAAATATGGCTTCAAATATGATCAATATGGCCTTGAAGGCTTCTAAGAGTTACAAAAAATACATTTTGAATAATTTTCATCATGGTTAGAACCATATATTCTTGATAAAAAACATCCTAATATATAATTATAACATTTCTAGAAGTGATGTATAAATTTTCCAAAAGTAGAATGTCTATTTATAGCCATAAGTATTTACAGTAGTTTTTTAAAAATAGGCATAAGTACTATAATGGGGTCTATTTATAGAATAAAAATGGTTTCAACTATAAGAAAAAGTTGTAAGTAATAACAACCAATATAACACATGAGAACTAGTGACAACACTCTTCCATTGGTTTTTCCTTTGAAATGTGTAAAGGATGTTATTATTTCTCTATTTTGGATCCAAGGGGAACATTTTTATCTCTACCTAGTTTTGATCCTTCATAACCATGGAGAGGACAAGGTCCCATGGTTGTGATGGATTCCACCTATATATGATGAAAAAACTCATTATCTATGAATGGGAACCCTCCTAACCATGGAGAAGACAAGGTATCTGGAAAAAATTTACTCCTACCATGGTGGGGAGCCCTTACACGCATGGAGATAATTTTACATTTTTTTAAGGAAAACAAACCATGTAGAAGGAAAAAAAATTCGATCACCATGGTTGGTATCCAAACCATGGATCTATCTTCTCCATACATGGGAATGTTATCTTAGAAGGAAAGTTTTGTCCCTATCCATGGTTGGGATCCCCACCAACTATGGAGAGGATATCTCCAAATTTTATGGGGTTTTGTACCATAGAGGAGTATTTTTTTCCCTATCCATAGTCAAGATCCCCCCAACCATGGTGATGGAAACATTTTTCCCTATCCATGGTTTGTATGGATGTTGACCATGGAGATGAAAACATTTTACCCTCTCCATGGCTAGGAAGGCTCTCAACCATGGAGAGGGGAAGTGTTTTCCATTTTCATGTTTGGATCCCTCCCAAATATGGTTAGAAAAATTATCTCATCATGGTTAGGATACATACCAACCATGGAGAGGAAAAAAATATTTGTCCTCAACATGGTTAGGAGTCCTCTAAACCATAAAGAGGGAAAATGTTTCCCTCTACATGGTTGGAATAAATCCCAATAATGGTGATAAATTTTTTTTAAATGGTTTGGAACCCTCCAACCATTTTCAGGAAAAAATTTCTCTCTCCATGGCTAAGAGTTATCACAACCATGCTAAGGAAAAATAATTCTCTCTCTCCCAACCATGGAGAGTATTTGATTATTGTTATTTCTCACCATCATTTGGATCCCCTAAAACCATGGGGAGTGAAATTTTTGTACTCAACATGTTTATGATCCTTAAAAACCATGTATATGTCAAATTAAATCCTATCCATGGTTGGGAGGAATCCAAACAATGGTGAGGAGAAAAAATTTACTAACATGCTTGGTAGCCCTCTCAACCATGGAGAGGACAAAAAATTATCATATCCATGGTTTAGTGGCCTCCCAACCATGGTGGGAAAATGAAATTATCACCATTTTTCAAATCCATCCTAATTGGAGGGATCTCTGCCATGGTGATAAAAAACATTTTCACCATGGTTATTAACCATATAAACCATGGAGAGGATAATTTTTATCCTTTTTATGGTTGGTTGGGATCTTGACAAAAGAAAAAAATTATCACCATGGTTGGGATCCCTCCTAACTATTTTAAGAAAAAAAATCATCATAGTTGGTATCCATCCCAACCATGGTGATAAAACAAAATTACTCAACATGGTTGGGATCCTTTCCAACCATGGAGAGGACCAAAAATTATCCTCTCCATAGTTTTTAGGACTACAAACCATGGAGGGAGCCCTCCTAACCATGTAGAGGGTATGGGGAGATTTATTTTGTCATCATGATTTATATCCCTCCCAAACATGGAGAGGACTAAATTTTATCCTCTCTATGGTTAGTATGGCTCCTAACCATGGTGAGAAAAAATTATTTAATCTTTATATTTTGGATCCCCCCAAACATGGAGAAGACAAAATTTTATTTCTTAGAATAAGGGAATTTTTATCCTTTCCATAGTTGGAAGGGCTCCCAACCATGGTGATAAATTCATTTATTTCACCATGGTTGGGTGAATCTCAACCATGGTAATAAAAAGCAAAATCACCATGGTTAGGATCAATCCCAAGTATGGAGAGGGTAAATTTTTTCCTCTACATGTTTGGGAGGGATCCCAACCATGGTAAGAAAAACATATTATCATCATGTCGAGGTTGATATTCTCCAAACCATTGATAGGGGCATGTTTCCTTCTTAATAAATCAAATATGTTTCTTTTTATAGTTTTGAGTGTTCCCATCCATGGTGAGGAATTTTTTCCTTCTCCATGATTAAGAGGGATTCCAACCATGGAGAGGAAAATATTTTATTTATTGGGAGATCAATTTTTTTCCTCTCTATGTTTGGGAGGGTTACCAACCACAATGAAAATTTGTTTTAATCACCATGGTTAGGAGCCCTTACATCCATGGTGATAATTATAATTTTCATGCCATGTTTGGGAGAACTCCAAACCATGGAGAGGAAAAAAATTATCATCTCCATGGTTTGGAGGGACACTAACTATGTTGATATTTTTTTCTCTTAACAAGGTTGGGAGGGATCCTAACCATGGTGAGAAAAAAAACTCAATATGGTTAAGATCCATCCAAACCATGGGGAGGATAAAATTTTGTGTTTCCCTCTCCATGGTTGAGATCCCTCTAAACTATGATGATAAAAAAAATATCATGATGGTTGGGAACCCTCTTATTCATGATGAGAACAAAAAAAATTATCTCCATAGTTGGGAGTCACAACCATGATGATAATAAAATAATTCTCACCATAGTGGGATAATTTGTAAACATGGTGATAAAAAAGTTTATCACCATGATTGGGACCCATCCCAATCATAATGAGGGACAAAAATTTCCCTCACTATGGTTGTGATCCCTCCCAACCATAAAGTATGCCAAAAAAATTATTACCATGAACACGAGGAGATCAAAATTATCCTTCCACATGAGAAGGAAAAAAATATTTTATGTTTTTTTCATGTTTATGACTTACAATATCCCATTGTTTACAATTTTTTAAATAGTAGTATCTCACAAAAGTTAGTTTCCAATATTTGCACATAATTCCTTCTAATATATTTTATTCCCTTTTCATGTTTAAGACTAATAAGGTCACATTGTTTCTAAATTTTACTGAAATTACATATTACAAAAGCTAATTGTTAATCATTGTACATAATCCCTAATTTTTATCAAAAAAGACAAATTTTAGATTGATTTTTTTTGTTGACAGGGTAAATATGTAGGTTTTATAAGGATCCTATAGCTACAAAGTTCAATAAAAAATAAATAGTAACTAAAAATAAATAAAAGAGAAATTCCTTTGACCTATCTAATAATAATATTCATCAACTAACAATACACCAGGAAAAAACAAATAATAAAATAGATAGAGTGTCTAGAGATTAACTAGATGACTCCATAGATTCATCATATTACATAAGTGTTGTTCATTCAAATTACCTTTTTGATCCTTTAGCTTATCTTTCATGATTTTTCCCCTAGTGAACTTAATAAAGGTCATTTTATCCTTTTTTTAGTGGGTCATGGCTTCATTTTCAATGGGTATTATCATTTTTGGCCTTCACATCAACTTTAATATTCCTAATATTAGTGTTGTTATCCCATACTTACTTTTCCTTTGTGTGGGTCATGTATTCCACTCTTTCAACTAATTTTTTGATCTTTTTTAGTCTAAGTTTGTCCAAGACCATTCAAAACTTATCAGTGTTATCCTTCATTACATTTTATTTCTCCATCAGCATGACCATTGAATGACCCTTTTGTTCTAGTTTATCCTCAATTTTTTTTGGTTCTTCTTGTAGTTCATGATGAGGTATCCCAAATATTTTTTCACCTCATTATTCTTTACTTTAACTACCTTTAAATAAAGGTTTCAATGTCAAGTTTGGATTTCTTCCCCTTGATGATTGGGGGGTTTTTGTCCTTACATTTTTCTTTATTAGTTTCTACCTTATCCTTCTCAATACAAATAATGGTTAAAGTAGATGCAATCATAGATTTTTAATAGGTTTTGGGTCTATCAATAGTTTCCTCCTATAGATTACCTAGGTCCCCCTCTAGCATTCATTCCCTACCACTTAGAACCATATAAATCTCAACCTCCTATAGAATTTCCACCCTATTCACTAGGAGGAATATTAAGCTCTGGTGGATGAGACCATTTACCAAGTTTTCTTGGAAAGCCAAAATTAATATTTTAAGGGATTTATTTAAAAATTAAGGGAGGATAATTATTTATTCATGAAGTTATTTAATATAATTAAGTGGATGGAAATTAAAATAGATAACTTACCCTCCAATGTGATATACTTCATGATTTGAAGGCATACATTAGGCTACCACCTTGGCAAGCTCAGCCTAGGGAATCCTTTCTTCTTAGTTTTGATGACAACATCCATTTCAAACAATGTATACAATAGTATTATTTAATTCACTTATCCTTGAAGGTTTATATTCCCTCACAAATCATTCTTTTTCTTTCCAAATCAATTATTCTAATATGTTTATATTTATTCCTCACATATAAACTATGCATTGATTCTAGTGAAGGGTGAAGTCCTTGGACACCTTATAATTGTGCCATACAATTCATAACATGAATTCAAATAAGACTCATTTATATAATTTCCCCCATACTCTGGGATTTATTTGAGCTTAAATTTTAGCATTGATAACTACAACATATCTCAAGTATTTATTTTCAATTATTGCCCTATCTTATAGAAAAAAATACTTTTAATAAAATTTATTATAATTTGTTATATTCTTGGTTTTAATAATTGTATGGAAAGTCCTAAGAGTAAAATTAAAAAAATGTTCCCATTAGGGATAATGTACAAAAATGAATTAACTTCTAATTATTACTTCAACATAATAAAATTAAAATATTTAATAGTTGATTCAAGACATATTATATGACTAGTAAATCAAGGTTTATATAAGTTGGTCAACCAAAAAACTTCACCATAATATATGTTTTCATGTATTAATTGAGTGAGAATAATATAATTCCAATGACATTATTTTTTCATTTACAAAGGGGGAAATTGTAGATGAAATTATATTTCAAATTGATTCATTTACTACTGCACAAAAATATGAGTCCTTAAGAGAGGTGATATTGTCCTAATATAGGTTCTCACCTAACAATATGTATATATAAAGCATGAATATCAAAACATTGTGCATAACATGATTTTATGTTAATACAATGGAAAAATATTGAAAAATGTGGTCTCATAGGGAGTGAATATTAGTAATACTTATTATGAGGGATCTCAAAGAAAGACATGAGTTTCATGATAAAACATCATTAGTGATTTATTGTCACAACCCCACTAGTTGACACCCTGCTTGTGACCGAATTGACAAAGTCTTTTAATGTATTTTTTTGGTCATCGATCAGAGTTCAACCAATCTCCCTTACAAATTTAATGATATATATATATATATATATATATATATATATATATATGTATCTCTCTCTCTCTCTCTATATATATATATATATAAAGATATAAATATGGCATTTTGGGTTTAAGTGTACCATGATACTCATGTGGGATATCAAGTTTAAAACAAGTGAAAACAATGTTCCACTTCTCCCCCCTTTTATTATTTTTTATATGTTGGCATTTGGAAAATGCCATTGGAAAGTCATATCAATGAATAAAGGCTTTCTTTTTAATTGTTTGGTATTTGATTTTAGCGTAATGGTGGAGATGTGCATTGAATGCCTTATGTGGAAAATACAAGTTAAAATAAGGAAACATTATATTCCCCTTGACCATAGCATATATGGAAACTCACCACATACTCTGTGTGAAATAAAAAAAAATGTGTAAAAGAATCTTACTTTATTTAGAAGCTGTGGACTTCTGGTAGGATTGAATTTTGGCATGGGGGAATAAAAATTATAATAAAATATTTAATTTATGGTTTATATTGCAGCATTGAATTTCTCTTCCATAACAAATTGATGCCATTTAGAAATTGGCACTAGGGTTATGTGGTTGGTCTTTATTTATTATGTTTATTTTTTTTTCTCTTTGGAAGCCATTGACCCTAATAGAGGAGAATGGCATAGTGTTTGAAGAAAGGGCCACAAACTAGTTTCTTTTGGCCACCACCATGTATAATCTAAGAGATTTAAAGGATGAATTAATAAAGGCTTCTATATTTTCATAGGTTGCTACCCTATGATAGGATTTTAGAGTACTTTGTGAGGTTTTAATCCATGCTTTGAGATGTCAGGATGGGGTGAGTTTGGGAAAAAATTACCGGATCGATGACAAGGTAAAAAGAGTGGGGCTGCTACTATGTAGCACCTCAAAGGGAGAAGGGCATAATTTAAACCTACATACATTCAATCCTAGGCACGTGAAATTATCCTCTTATGTATATTTGGTTAAATGAATTTTATTTTAGTTTTATCAAGCCCATTTGAGAAGCCTATTGGGGCATACATCCAAGATGGTATCATTTATCATACCCACATGGATTTATGCCACGACAAGGGGTAGAAGGGTTTTTGAATATGTGTTTTGTATGTTAAAATTATCTTATTACATTATGGGTTTCCTAAATGAGTGGCTGGTTGCTTAAATTTTATATACAAAAATGAGGATGTGGCTAGTTTCTAAAATTTCATATGTAAAATGAGTGGTTAGTTATTATGTTTTAGGGTTTCCAAATGAGTGACTAGTTGCTTAAAATTAATATTCTAAAATGAGTAGATGGTTTTAGATAAATTATTTATGGTTGATTAATATTTGAGAAACTCTATTTATTTCATATTTAAAGTTGAGGGTTGATTTGAAAAATCTATATATATTTGCATTACATGTTGATAATTTGGTAAACCTCTCTTATCACCACTTGGAAGAAAAACTATTATGGCCAACTAGAAAATTGATATTACACATTCCCATGTTAGATATTGTCTTGATCATGAAATTCAATAGGTATTTTCACATATGATTGCCTTACATTCTAGAGGAAAAGCTTGGTTGAGACTTTTCATATGACTCTACATGTAACACTATAGCCTATTGACATAGGCTCCCATTATTATAATAATGGTTAATTTTATAATTTCTGTTGAGTTGTTGTTACTCCTTGTATGAAAAAATTGTGGATTAAATGGTCAAATATGAAAACTAACACTAGATAGGAATATATAGGATAATTTACTTATTGTGCATCTAGAGCATGTTTATATAGTTCTTAATATATGATGCTTGCTTATTTTAATGGGTACTTGTTGATCTTAAAGTTATTATGTTTTGCATGATTGGATATGTAAGATGGAAAAGTGGGAAAGTTGTTTGTCTCCAATTATTTGTGATGGTGTATGGCATGACACAACTGATGTTATGTAGATATGTTGAAATTGATTTTGTTGGAAATATTGTCATTGATGTCAAAGGTCTAGCATTATTGGTGATAAAGGCCCCATTGCATTTAATGTTGCTTGTAATAAATATATCTTGGCTAATATGAGTTAATATTTATTTAATATTAATGAATATATTTTTGGTTGCATATGAGACAAAAGAAGGGCCCATGGAGAAGTCAAAGAGCCACAGGATAAAGACAAAAGAAGGATGGGATGAATTTTCCCATGAAGAGTCATCTTGGGGAATTCCAAGAGTCACCAAGTGAAGACAAAAGAGGAAGGGCACAATTTCTCATGAAGGGACACTTTAAGGAATACAAAAAGTCACCAAGATGAGGACAAAAGAGGGAAGGACGTTTTTGATCATGAAGGGTCACCACATGACTTGTCAAAGGCTTGAATATGAAGGGTCATACAAGTTTGGTGCCATTTTCCATGAGGATTGAAGGGTCACAAAGGGGGAAGGCCAAAGGTCATTTGGAAAGCTATAAATACAGGCCTGAGAAGCCATTTGTAATATGAGAAATAGAGGTTTATTTGATATCATGATATCTAGCTTAGAAGATCAATTGTGAGAGATGAATATGATTTGTATTTGTTTTATCTAGCTTAGAAGAGCAAAGGTGAGAGAGAGGAAAGAGATTTTGTATTGATCTATCATTTGTTAAGATAGCAACATTGAGAGATAGGTGTGTGGTATACATAAAGGGGTTAGTGCTCTTGTGGGTTGGTATTCACAAATTGATGCTGGGTTGGCGCTTAGAAAATGGGTTGGTGCTCTTGTGGGTTGGTGCTCATGAATAGTAGTTGGGTTGGTGCTCGGCAAAGGGGTGTGGTGCTCCTGTGGGTTGGTGCTCATAAATAGTTATTGGGTTGGTGCTCGGCAAAGGGTTATGGTGCTCCTGTGGGTTGGTGCTCCTGCAAGCTTGGCTTGTGAATATTGTTTGGTTTGGTGCTCATTCATATACTTGAGATTGTTCTCTATGGTTTTTCCCACATTGGGTTTCCACGTTATATCTGGTGTCTCTCTCTATCTTGTGTGGAGTTTATTGTTTGATTTTTATTGCATATCTTGAATGTTTGACTAAGTGGAATTTGGTTAAGGGAAATTTTTATACTAATTCACCCTCCCCCCTCTCAGTATATCCCATGCTTAACAATTGGTATAAGAGTAGGTTCCTTTTTGAAAAGTTTTACAACTTGAAGGTAGACTGGGAAAGCATAATGGCTAGGTCACAGGAAGGATTTTCTATAAATAAGGCACCTTTGTTTGATGGGATGAATTATGATTTTTGGAGCATGAGAATGAAGGTTTATTTGATGGCCCTTGGATTTGACATATGGAAAGCAGTGGTGGAGGAATATGAAGAGCCACAGACATCTGCAATTACTCCAGTAGAAAAGAGGGAAAGTGAATGTAATGCTAAATATTTAAATGTTATTTTATGTGGTTTATTTGAATATGAATTTGATAAAGTTATGCAATGTAAATCTACTCATGAAACTTGGGTAAAACTTGAGAATATTTACAAGGTCATGGAAAGGTTTAGAAAGCTAAGTTGTAGACTTTTAGAACGTAGTTTAAAAGTTTGAAGATGGAAGAAGAAGAAGAATATATAACAAGTTATATTTTATGAGTTGATCAAATCATAAATTAGATTCAAGGTCTTGGAGAAATGTTGGATGATTCAACAGTGGTGCAAAAGGTTTTGAGATCTCTACTAATGAGATATGATGTAAAGGTTCTGGCAATCGAGGAGATGAAGAATTTAGCCAAGCTAAAGATGGATGACCTTCATGGTATTCTCATGGCATATGAGATGTAGACAAAACAAGATAAACCCTCAAAGAGAGAAGCATCTTTCAAGACATAAAAGAATGAGAAAGCTAAGATTCAAGAATCAAGTGATAGTTCTAGTGATGATGAAGATGACAATGGATCACTTTTCATTCACAAGCCAAAAAGAGGAATAGGTAAATATCAAGGAAAATTACCTTTTAAATGTTTTAATTGTGGAAAAATTGGACATTCTTTAGCTAGATGCCCAAATAAGGGTAATGATGATGATGAAGAAGAAGAAAAGCCTACATATAATAAGAATTTCAAAGGCAAATCTAAGAAGGGATTCGAGAAGAAGAGCCTATATTTTAAGGATCCTAGCTCAGTCGAAGATAGTGGAGTTAATGATTCAGAAGAAGAAGAGATTCTATTCATGGCCATACATGAAGGTGATCAAGAAGAAGAAGAGGAGGAAGCTAAAGTGAATATGGAAGGAGATCTTGTTTGTGCCTTAGAAGAGTTAGAAGTTGTTCATAAGAAGAATTGAAGATTAAAGCACCAGATCATGAAAAATGAACAAGAGTCAAAGGAAATGATTGAAGATCTATAAGTACACTTTGAAGAAGCCAAGTAGAATGAAGAAGATCTCATAGCATAGTTTGAAATAGCAAGAAAAGAATGTCAAAGGTATGTTATTGAAATTGCCTCTTTAAAAAAAGATATTGTGAAAGCAGTCAATGATAAAGTACTTAGTGATTCAAAATTTGAGGATAGCACTAACATGCTGAATAAGATATCAAAAAGTCAAAAAGCAAATTCAGATAAGATAGGGATCAGATTTGAAAAGAAAAAGAGCTATGCTAAATCTCTTACAAAAGAGGAAACAAAAAGGGGAGAAGTGAAAAATATAGAGGACAATTCAAATAGAGAAGGCTGGAGACAACAAAGCTACAAAAGATAATTAGGTTAGAGATATACAGACATGTCTTATTTTTATGGCTATTATTTTTATTGTAATGGATATGGTCACAAGAAATTAGAATGTAGAAAAAGAGCTAACAATTTTAGAAATAAGGAGAAGGAAAGTCAAGGAGAGTCAAGCAGAAGCCACAACTCTTTTGCTCCTCTATCAAGCTTTGATGAAGAGACCATAGTATGTTACAAGTGCAACAACTTTGGACACATAGATCGGTATTCTAGAAGCATGTTCAAGTTAGTCAAGAAGGATCAAAGTTTCAAATCTCCATTCATCAAGAAGAAGGCTCAGACATGTTCATGGCAGAAGAAACAACCTGAAGATTCTATGATGGTTTAGACAGCCATGCATGTAAGAGGTAAAGATCAGCCATGGTTGATTAATAGCAAATGTTTGAGGCATATGATAGGTGATAAAAGTAAGTTCACAACTCTAAAAAAGATCAATGGTGGTATAGTGAGATTTAAAGATAAAACCACTACCAGGATAGCCAAAAAAGGTACTTTGAGTTTGGATTATGGTAGAACTAAGACTAAGAATGTTTTATATGTAAAAGGTCTTAAGAATAATATGTTGAGTGTTAGTCAAATATGTGATCAAGGATACACATTAAATTTTCATAAAGAAGGTTGTGAGATTAGAAGAAAAGATTTAGATGAGTTGATTGCAGATGCTCAAAGGATAGGGAAAAATGTATATGTTTTGTCAGATATCTTCTCAAAGGCACAATCAAAGGATACATTCAAAGATTAGTGAGAGGAGTTGGGAGTAATTTCTATTACTTCCTACCATTGATGTTGAGCATCAGTTAAGGGGGAGCTAAGTGTTAGCTCTAGGTAGACCCTTTGACATTGATGTCAAAGGGGGAGAATAACAGGTATAGGTACAAGTGTAGAAAATAAGTACAAGGAATAATTATAGGTTTCTATAGTAAGGGGGAGTTAATGTATGTTTTTAGATGATAGTATGTGTAGGTGATAGGATGTGGCAGTTTTAGGATTGAGGTTTCCATTAATGATAAAGGGGGAGATTGTTGGAAATAATGTCATTGATGTCAAAAGTCTAGCATTATTGGTGATAAAGGCCCCATTGCATTTAATGTTGTTTGTAATAAATGTATCTTGGCTAATATGAGTTAATATTTATTTAATATTAATGAATATATTTTTGGTTGCATATGAGACAAAATAAGGGCCCATGGAGAAGTCAAAGAGCCATGGGATAAAGATAAGAGAAGGATGGGACACATTTTCCCATGAAGAGTCATCTTGGGGAATTCCAAGAGTCACCAACTGAAGACAAAAGAGGAAGGGCACAATTTCTCATGAAGGGACACTTTAAGGAATATGAAAAGTCACCAAGATGAGGACAAAAGAGGGAAGGACGATTTTGATCATGAAGGGTCACCACATGAATTTTTACAGGCTTGAATATGAAGGGTCAAACAAGTTTGGCACCATTTTCCATGAGGATTGATGGGTCACAAACGGGGAAGGCCAAAGGTCATTTGGAAAGCTATAAATAAAGGCTTGAGAAGCCATTTGTAATATGAGAAATAGAGGTTGATTTGATATTGTGATTTCTAGCTTATAAGAGCAATTGTGAGAGATGAATATGATTTGTATTTGTTATATCTAGCTTAGAAGAGCAAAGGTGAGAGAGAGGAAAGAGATGTTGTGTTGATCTATCATTTGTTGAGATAGCAACATTGAGAGATAGGTGTGTGGTATACACAAAGGGGTTGGTGTTCATATGGGTTGGTGTTCATGAATTATTGTTGGGTTGGTACTCGGCAAAGGGGTTGGTGCTCCTGTGGGTTGGTGTTCATGAATTGTTGCTGGGTTGGTGCTCAGAAAAGGGGTTGGTGATCCTGTGGGTTGGTGCTCATGAATAGTAGCTGGGTTGGTGCTCAACAAAGGGGTGTGGTGCTCCTATGGGTTGGTGCTCATGAATAGTTGTTGGGTTGGTGCTTAGCAAAGGGGTTAGTGCTCCTACAATCTTGGCTTGCAAATATTGTTTGGGTTGGTGCTCATTCATATACTTGAGATTGTTCTCTATGGTTTTTTCCACATTGGGTTTCCACGTTATATCTGGTGTCTCTCTCTATCTTATGTGGTGTTTATTTTTTGAGTTTTATTGCATATCTTGAGTGTTTGATTAAGTGGAATTTGGTTAAGGGAAAGTTTTATTAGATATATGATATACTGATTCACCCCCCCCTCTCAGTATATCCCATGATTAACATATTTTGTTACATTCTTGATAGTATTGCTTAGATTCTGAATTAATTTTTAGAACATGTTAAACTTGGTTGAATTAGGAATTTGTAGTTTCATATTTATAACCATTTTCAAGTGTATTAATATTTATGTTATTTTGAGTATATGGTTATACACATCCATGTATAAGGCTATTCTTTGTGATGATTATTTGTTATTCTCATTGACAAATGTCTTGTTATAAAAATTAGTTTCTTATTGTCTTTTCTAATCTTATTCTATATTAGTCAAGAGGAAATAAGTTACCATGAAATTTTAGTTGTGTTATTATATACATTACATTTTTTCACTTATATGAGGAAAGAAATGAAATGTTGAAATTCTTAGTCTAGTTATGATTGAGATGAAAATGGAATTTTTTAGGCTATCGTAGCCATTCATGTTCTTGTTATATGCATGGTTGCTCTTGTCTAAAAAAATCTACCTTGGTTTCCATTATTTTTTCTTTTTTGAAAGTGGTAAATGTTGTTTATTGATGACTATTCCTTAAAAATAAAAATAGTAAAGCATTAGCTTATGGGCTACCCATGATTGATCAAAATGGAACTAAGCTATTTTATTTATTTTCCTTCTATTTAGTGTTATATTATTAAAGTAAATATTTATTTTTATAGAATGTTTTATAGGGAGGATATTCACAATTATAACTTTATGTTGACACACCATTTACCCCTTTTAGAGTAGGGATTTTATTCAGTTCATTTTTACCCCATTGGGTTGGTTTCCTAGTTAACTAGTTACTTGTTAAGGGTCATGTACCTCATTGTTAACTAGAGAAGGTTTTAGTTATTGGTTGAGCTTAATGTAATGATATATTATTATAGTTGGCATATATTTTATTTTATGCCTATTTCCATCATTTTAATTTTAAGAAATCACAATGGGTTTATTTTGTATATGCCTTCAGGCTTGTAATTGCATTTTTATGTTAAAGTTGTCAATATTTATATTCTTTAGTGTTCAATTGTAATTATGAAAAATATCCTTATATAAGTACTAGTTATATTATGTTACATTTATGTGCTTGAAAACTTCAACCTTAATCATGACTAGATGAAAGTTATTAGAATTCCCTAGTGTTTGAAAGAGTCACTCAGGTTGTTGGGTAATGAAAGGCTATGGTATCCATGGATGGAATAATTACGCATATGTATAATATTATTTAACTTGTCACAAATATTAAATTATGTGTGTGAAATTAATAATTAATTTACTTCTCTTTTAGTCAAATGTAGGGTACTAGAAGCATTCTAGATAAATATAAGAGAAAATCTAACCTTGGGATCATTTATTGCTTGAGAAAATAAGTATCTAGATTCATTTTGTATATGCATTCATGCATGTTTTAATAATGCCACATCGTGATTTCTAGTGATGGAAATTTTTATTACAAATACACTATGTTTTGCCTTATGTAAATTGTTGACACTAGTTTCAGTACAAGATATTCCACATTAACTTATGAAAATAACTAAATGGATGCTCTTGTAATTTTAAGACTAATCTTGCTAGTTTGTAATGATAATACAAGTGTATCCCATTTTGATAGCATTATGCCAAGCTTAGGCATTACGAAATTCAAGGAATCAAATATTATCTTTCAAGGGGGTAAATTCAGCCATGACAACCAATCATGAATATGCCTTATGAGTAGTGAAAGCATGAAACCATGGTTAATAGGTAAGTTAATAAATGGGTTATTCTCATATTGGGAGTGAATGAAATTAACCATAATAATGTTGGTTAACTAGAGTTTTGGTTTGATTATCTAATGTTGAATGTGCTACTATTTTAGTGAATTACCTCTTGGTTTGCATGATTAGACATGTGCAAGCATTATGCTATGTAGCAACTGACTAGTCATTAACATAACCCATAACTAGCCTAATCTATGTTACTGTAAATATCCAAATGGCCAATCATAACTTAATAAATTCATTTATCATCTGGCTAAATCATTCACTATCCTTAATTTAAGGATTTGGAATAAACTTGCAGTGTGAAGAACACTATGGTCGATATTCCATGAACATAGACCCGACTAGGTAGCACTTTTGATGTTTATTCATCATAATGAGTGACTATCCCAAATTAAGTAATAACCCTATATGGACATGCCCTCGATTATATAATGGGTTTGATAAAGGATATGGTGTGTTTTTTAGCATGAGTCCATTTATTTGATGAATACTAAATGTTCATGTTGGTTGTATGTATGTGGTTACCTAATAAATATGTCAGTATTGTGAGCATGGCTTGAGCTAAAGCTTGGATAGTTGGTGTCATTAGTTCACCTTTGAGACCTATTGTAATTATTATGGTACCTCTTATTTATTAGGACTATATATTTTATCTTATATAGTGAGATAACTCATTGTTTTTAAAATCTTACCTCATGTCTTTACTTTTGTTATGGATATCCAAGAATTTGATTATACCTTCTTTCCTCATGAGTTTCCATGTCATGATTGTATAGGGTTATCAGATGATTTTATTAGGTTGATGATCCCTAGGTGATTAAATGGGGAAAAAATTATTACCTTCTATGGTTCAAAGCCTATTAGTGTGGTCCTACAAACTAATACCTCTCAAATGGTGTTTTACACTTTAGGCAATAATTTTCTCAATGGAATCCTCTAGCGATGGTCATCTTGACATAAGTAACATATATGTTTATGGGTTGTATACTCATATAATATAATAATTCATTGATTTATCATGTATGGTAGAGTGGTGTAGTGGTTTCTACATGTGATTATATTGCATAATCTATTAACATTTTTTGAATTTTTTTTGGGTTGTTTCATCTAATAGAGCTTGTGATTTGAGTATTTTGCAGAATAATTGTTATCTTCTCTAACTTATTAGAATTCAAAATAATGATAATTTATTTTACAACTAAATTTAATTATACTTGTTTTTGAGTTACCATTAGCTGTATTCTAAGTGAGGTTTATGGTAATATGCCTGAATTAGTTATTCAGTGAATTGAAAATCAAGGGTTTAGTAAGATCAGATGGTACTCATGTTGAGAAATTATGAGACTTGATTTAAATGCTTTTTTGATGAAATCGATGCAAAATGTGTATACACACATGAGTATATTATCCTACAAGGGTGATGGCTATTATGTTTGAGTTGGTGTTGTTTCATGACATTGGGATGATGGAAGTTTGATTTTCCCCATGATGGACATGCTCTCTAACTTTACCTTGGTTGTTTTGACCCTTCCATTTTTGAGTTACATTTAGGCAAGCCTCACTTATTGATCACTAGCTTGTATGGGAAAATCAGTAGGAGATAAATAGTAATGGTTTTGATCATAAATTAAATGGAAATAGTGTCTAGTACCCTTTGATGGGTTGTATGGGTATATCTTCACTAGACACTTAATAAATTATGACCTTGGGAGGATTGAGGGTTTTAATCTAACTGGGAGGGCTAGATTGGTATAGGGATTTGGTCTTTGTGGGTAGATAAGTAAGTTTGCATTTTCCTCTTATTAGAGGAATGTATTAAGCCTTGGAGGAGATACAAAGTAGAAATAGTGGTAATAACCTTTGTTAGATTCATAGATAAGTCTATTATAATTCATTGAATTAGTAAACTGTATATCCAATTCAGTTTTTTGAAAGGGTTCATTATTGGAATTAAGGAACTAGCATATCTTTTGTGAGTTACATGGTTGTTAGTGGAGTAAGAATGCCTCCATGGATTTTATTTTCTCTTGGTTGGGAAAGGTCATTCCAAGGAAATATTTCCTTTTAGGTAACCATGATGGTAAACCTTGGTGAAGATATGTTGAACTGTTGCATGTGTGAAATAACTTCTTTCATAGATATGTGTTTATATAAGTTTGGTTGACAAATTTGTGTCAAGCTAGAGATATAAAACATAAATAGCCTCTATAAGGCTAGTTAGATTCTCTATGGTTTGGATGGAACATCAAAGGGTTGTTCCTTGCTTCTCTTTCTTGTTTATTAGTCCATGGTGTGGATAAACTATGAGTTCATCTAGATGCAAATTATTGACAGCTGAGGCAAACAATTGTAAGTTCTTGCTTGGATTGTGTGTTACTACACCAATAGGTTTTATCAAGAAAATAAGTTTTTAATTAATGTGTATAATTTTTGGTAACATTTTTTTATCACAAGTGATGGAATTATA
This sequence comes from Torreya grandis, assembly GCA_037957365.1. Lineage (NCBI taxonomy): Eukaryota > Viridiplantae > Streptophyta > Pinopsida > Cupressales > Taxaceae > Torreya > Torreya grandis. Next base: position 404,720 of record JARHVA010003748.1, on the reverse strand, counting down.
AGCTAAGTATGGACTAGGTTATAGGTTAGAAACTCGAATATGGTTGAGTAAATTAAAACCATGCTACCTTGGAAATGAATAATTATTATCCATCATAATACTAAAGTACTAAAATTATATTTATATTAAATTGAATTTTATCTTGGGTTTCTATGTGTATTTATCCCTTTGAGTGAGTGAAGGACCTTGCATTTTTGTCACTGAGGAGGCTAGAAGCTATTGAGTGTGTAGTTATGTAATTTTGATTCCATGATGTGGTTTTTTTTATCATGGGTATGTATCAATCCCATAAGGAGGATATGATGCCCTTGGTTATGTTTCATGTCTATGTGATGATTACTTAATTTTTGATTGAGTTTTGGTATCCATGCGGATGTTATGATGCTCATGGTTATATATACTTTATGTCCATGAGGATGGCTTTTTATGATTAAAGCTATATTATGATTATGGAAACTATGATTTTAATGTTGATGATTTAATATTCACCAATATCCTTGGATGAGTGCATCACTTCTCAAGTTTTGGTGGGTTAAAACAATCATTACTAGTCAACCTTTGACTTGTTGACATGAATTGATTGGAAGGATAGTGATACAATTTTTTGTTAGAATTATTAGACCATATTCGATGATCATAAGTAGATTACATTGGTGGGCCACCTTATGATGATTGATATATAATACTCCTAGGAGGATTAAGGATGTAGCTTAAGCCTAGAGGGACTAGAGGGTGATTGTGACTTAATTGCTTGGGCAAGTGATGAGGTTTTGGGGATCTCATGTTATTAGCGGATAACATAAGCCATCTAATCCATGAGACATGTACCTAATTGGTAACCTTTCAAGATTCATGGATGTAGATTATGGGCTATGTTGGAACACACCTTCCTTGATGGATGGTATTGATGGACTTGAGATCCCTAAAATTTAGCATGATTTTACATGACTGATAGTTTATGTCATCTTAGATGACATTTAGATATCGAATAGATTGATGAGGACTATAGACTCTTATACAGTACTTTTTAGTGTGTTTAAGTGTTGTGATGTGGAATACCTTGGCATAATCTACCAACATATTAACCCACATGTGTGCCATAATGTTGTATTTCCTTTTAGTGTATGTAAATTGTTGTATGATGTGTAAACATTTTTACATCTTGTTGGTTATGTTAACCATGTAAACTTATATTTTATTGTTTTGTATGAATGTATTTGGTTATAAACCCCATATTTACCTTAAATACCTATATTATTTATGTATATGATATTATCATGAACTATCTTATGAGGTAATATTCCTTCTTGAGTCAACCTCTTTAACTAAAAATCTACCAAGGTATACTGATTGTGTTATTTAGTGTGATCCCACATCATTACTCTAGCATTGAGTTTTGATGCAAATAGGAAGTTTAGGGTGAAGAGAACACGATATATAACATGATTAGACTAGGTTCAGGCTAGGGAGTGGAGCCTAATGTAGGTTGAAACCCCACATATCCCCTTTGTATGAATTAGCCACCTGATTTGTTCAAGTTGTGTACCCATGAGTACCATAAGATAATGGGATCATCATGCATAATGGTCACCTCTTGGATTGAGTATTTGTTCAATGACCTCTTTGAGGTGGTTGTAAAACCAAATAGTGTGAAATTTGTCTATGTAGCCTTATTAAAGCACCATTTGCTCTTAGGATTTGGAATTTCATGAAAAATTAGCAAGATTAAACCTACTAAAATATAAGTATGTGTTGACTTAGAAGGTTAAGTGTGTTATTCTTGACGTAACATTTTAGTTACCTAGAAAAAATGTTTGGATATGAATATGCTAAATTACTAACATGTGTTGACTAGTAAGTATAACCATGTTGTATATAAGGTACTATTACATATACATGATATTATGTTTTAGACATATATTTCTGATTATTACAACATGGCTAAAATGAATGTTGATTTCATGCTTAGGAAGAGCATTATAAGTCTTGATTAGGTAAATTTTGGTATCTTGGATACCTTTTTTTTAAAAAACTACCATGAAGTACATGAAGTAAAATGGTGGGATTATTATCCTTATAACCATCATGTGAGCTCATTAAATTATGGAAAACATGTGAAAAAACATTTGGGTTACATGTGAATGTTTGGTATGGCTTCTCTAATGTTTAGGGTGGTTGGTGTGAGATGCTGCACTAACCCATGAATGGTAAGTGGTGAAAAATGAGTAACCATGGTTTGATGGATCATTGTTCTTGCTAATATTCTATTATGAATGTTAGAAAGAAGTTATTCATGCAACACACATGTGGTGAGGACCATAGTAGTATAGTTGTTTTCATTTTGGAATGAATGAAGTATGTGTGAGGTATACTAAAGGTGGAGGCAATACCACATGCCTATTTGAGTGCTATGTTGATAATAATTTTTTAAAATGATATGAAATTATAATTATACATATTATGCATATATATAGTTATATAACTAAAATTTTATGGTAAGACAACTCCAAAAATCTAAGGACTTTGTGAAAATATATTGAATTCCTTTTAGTAACTACTATTAAAGTTACTGAATTAGGTAATAATAATTCTTCATAATGAGGAAGGTATTTATAGAAACTAATTTTGTATTAAAATTTTGGTCATGTGTTCATGGCTATGATGGAATTATTGTATATGTAATTATTTTGTATGAGCAAACATCAGTGAATTTATGGTTTGAAGAGCATTGAAAACTCTTTAGTTGTTAATATTCAAGTATATTTAGAAATTACAGCCTAGATTGAATACTTTTTTATGAATTATTTGATTTATCACTGCATAGTTTGCTAGAAATTAGGTAAAATTTACATTTTTATTGCATTAAAAATAACACTTCACTGATAAACTTGAAAAAGTAAGGGCAATTATCTAGCCTAGTTAGAGAAAGGACATGGTTGTCCTGGAGGTAGCTTATGGATTTCATCAAGGTAAGGATATGTGTTTACTCATGTTATGAGTTGGTTAAGTCTACTAGTTATACCAATAAGGTAATTATATAACAATATTTCTTGTTTTGGTGTTAGACTACGTGAGCACATAATAAGCATGACTATTTTATTGATAATGATTTCTAAAGTTTAGAAATATAGATACTTATATTCTAGAGATATTTTTTGATTCTTTTAATACGTGTATTGTTGTCACCAAAATTTTCACCCTAGAATAGGGAATTGAAGCCTCTTCTAGATTTGGTCAACATGGGAACACTTCAAGGTATGTGGGTGTACCTATGGTGGAAGTGAGCCTCTAGATTTAAGGGCTATCTCCATGAATATATATTGAAGTACATTCACCTATGCTAACTATTTACTTGTAGGGGAAAGGGATAGAATTTTCATGAAATAAACCTATTCTAAAAGGGTGATACACCAATATGTCTTCTACATGATCATTATACTTCTTTTAAAAATAAATAATGACTACAACACTATCCTAAGAGTCCTAGAATTCACTAGCATTAGTGTTTCAATATGAAGGTGAGATTCATGAAGACTATATAAGGTAAGTAAAACCATAGATCAGTTTCATATACTAAGGCTCTATAAAAACTTAATATAGATTCATACACTTAACTACACTTCATATGACCTACTAGGATGAATCACTTAAATCAAAAATGGAAGGACTAAGAGAAATAAAGGATAGATTGATATCACTTAGTTATTCACTATACATCTCTTCACACACTTTGAAAATATGAGATACAAACTCAAAACATATTACATTTATTGGTTTAAAGCAAAGTGCAATATCAAAACCAATGGGGATTTATCATATATGGTGTGGTATTATATTACAAAGTCCAAAATGGTAACTACTTATATAATTTTAGAGAGAGGAGAGAAGAATGAAGTTCAAAGGTCATTGCAACACATGTCTAATTTATTGGAGGAGTTACACATACATGAGTATGAATTTAGAAACAGACCATGCAAGGTCTAATGGGATAAATGACTCTCAAAACATAAAAAATTTTAAATATGGCATAGAACTCCTTTTGTTATGCATAATAAACTACCTTTCATCATGGATCATCTCTCAAGAATTTAAAACTGAATTGGAGAGAATTGACACATATATACTATCCAAGGGAGTTTGAAACATGTTAATATAGTCATAATATGTTCTCTTAACTGATATTTATCTTATAGACTCCTATATTTACCATATGTAGTCATTCATTTATTTTTTGGACCTCAACTCTTTACATCTGGTAGTCACTATTTATCTTGGATCTCAATTGAGCTTCCATGGTGGCATATTAGTCTAAAAGGCTTGCTTCACTATAGAATCCTTTGATCCTACATGGATACATATGTGGAATTCCTTTACCACATGGTTCATTCCATTGTAAAATATTCATATCATCTTTTAGACATTTAATCTCATCTTGTCCATCTAAAATCCAGTCAACTTTTCTCTTTCAATCTCCTCTAGAGTCTCTTCAATATGAATTTTAGTGTTGGTCATTGATCATTGATCTAGGGTAACAAGATTATGAAAGTTGGTAATATTGAATTCAATCTATGTACTACTATCAAACCTTTTAGTTAATGCACTTGTGCCAATTAGTAGTCTCACATTTGATCTGAGTTCCTTGCCTTTTGACTCAATGTGCACCATTAGATATTGTTTGCATGACTTAATGCATGTCATTGATCTTATCTTGATTGAACATCATGTCACCACTTGGTAGCTTTGTATTCAATTAAGATATTTTAAATTTTTGACCCTCATTCACACCATTATATCTTATTTATATGATTTTACATGCTCCATTAGATCTAGGTCCTAGTCTTTAAATTCAAATCATTGATCTTATTTTGTATGAAATAACACATACAATTGATATGCCCCAAGGACCTTTTTGACTCATTGATTACCTATGTGCCATTAGATCTAATCTAAACACCTAAGATATTTCCACTTGTTGATACTTTGTTAAACCTTTGGATAATTTGAATCCAAATGATCATTTCATGAGGACTAAACTTGACATCCCCACACACGTCTACTTGCTATCCCAACTTCAAATACTTACATCTTGAGATAGAAAGCTTATCAAGACATGAAATTTGTAGAGGATTATCTTGGCACAAAAATCATCATATCCATGATGTCTTTTTAGCCTAAAAGGTTTTCTAAGCACACTTGTAAAATGCATAAGTAAACTGATCTATTCATTCTTATGTGACATGCCATGATGGTCTAACCCCCTAGATTACTCAACATGATGTAATACTAAACTAGATCATGACCAAAGTTATAACAGCATTAAATGACATCAAATAGACCAAAACACACCTTATGACACTATTTTATACCCCTATATCAAGTCTTGACTATAGGGGGTTGACCCATTTTGACTTATGGTTAGAAAATGGTCAACATTATTGGTGATTTCCTATGTGTGGTATGCTTGCTATGCCAAGCCCAGTTGCCTAATCTTATCTATTGGGATATGGAGTCACTTGTACTTAGGTTTGACATATAAGTTACCTTAAAGTAACACACCAGATAATAGAAAACAACAAGATCAAGACATAAAGTAGAAACACACATGTGTTCAACTAGAACACTTAGGGAACACAACACACACAACTAAAAAAAACACACACCCAATTTATTATTTACAAAACTCACCTTTGATCCTCAATATCATATTTTAAATTGTATCCCATTTATAGGTGTATGAAACTCTTCTCCATTCATCCTTTCTTATTGGAAAGAATTACTTTTCTTGCACTTGATGATGACATATGGTCCACTCCATAGGGTGTCAAATTTGGGATACCTCCTAGTTTTTCTCTATCTTCAACCCACTACAATATTATGTCACCTTATTGAAATGATTTTGGAGTTTCCTTCTTGTCAAAACACCTCTTCATTAATACTTTATGATGTTCCATAGCTTGATGAGCCTTGTGTCTAATCTCTCAAATATCCATTAATTATGTCAATCTCATCTCCATTAGAGTGTTTTTAAGTAACTCTAATTGATGTGACAACTCTAAGGTAGGAAACTCTTAAGATATATACAACCTAGCCTCTCTTCCATAAACAAGCATAAAAGGAGAATTCCCTATCGACCTCTTGGGAGTTATCTTATCATCCCATAAGGTTGTCTTGAATTTGGTGTGCCAAGCCCTCTAATTATGCTCCAAGGTTCTCTTGATGATTCTGATCAAATTCTTGTTAGTAGATTCAACCAACCCATTACTTTTAGGGTAATAGTGTGATGAATTACTAAAGAATACACCATTGCTATTTTCCCAATCAATATTCTTAGTATCCATAGAAGCAAGAGTATTGTCTAAAATAATAGTAAAAGGAGTGCCAAACCTTGTTATGATGCTCTCATAGAACTCCAATATTTCATTCTCACTATTTTCCTTCAATGTTAATACCTCAACCCACCTTTTAAAATAATTAGTTGATGTGAGTATCCATTTATGACTAGTACTTAACAAGTATTTTATCATGCCTTTGAAATTAAGACCCTATTTAATGAAAGGTTGATCCACTTAGATAGGCTTTAAAGGAAGAGTTTCAAGCTTCTCTTTCCCCAAAAAGAAATAACATTGTACACACCTTCTCACCTAATCATGGTAGTCTTTGAAGAGACCAAGCCAATAATATCCTACCCTCATGAAATTTGGGATAAATGACCTCCTACTATTCCATCATAGAAATTCTTAAGAAAAACTCCAAATTGGTCATTGTTAATGCACCTCAAAAATACACCATTATTATCTCTTCTAAAAATCACACCATCTACAATGAAAAATGGAATAACTTGTAATCTAAAATATCTCCTTTGAGATCTACTCATATCATTAGGATAATCACCACTTTGAAGGAATCTGATCACATCTTGTATTCAACTCTGTATATGTAAGGAACTAGCTAGTTTGGGTCAATCATGATTGATTAAAACCTCTTTTTTATACTCATGAAGATCTGAATCTATATGTTCATAAAGGCCCTTACCTCTAATCAAATTTTTTACTTTGATATCAACATCATATTCCATTAACTTAGTGATCCTCCCTGCCCTCTTCTCACTAAGGTCTTTTCTCAAAATAAACTCCTTGGTACTAGGATGAGATACCATAACACAAATTTTATTATTTTAAATAATATGCCTAAACTTCTTTTGTCTTTTTACAATAGCAAGGAATTTCTCAACAAAGGTATACTTGATTTCATAATCTTCCAAATCTTGATTAAATAATTAAATTAGTTACTCTACACCCTCATCATTTCTTTACATTAGCATAGCTAAGATAGTATCAATGTTAGTAAATGAATACAACATGAAGTTAGCAAAATCAGGATTCACAAGAATAGGATCTTGTGTAATCACTTTCTTAATGACCTCAAAACTGTTCTTACCTTTCTTAGTCTAAGAAAAAACATGATTCTTTTTTATCATGGATGTGATAGGTTTCACTAAAGATGCAAAACTAAGTATGAATATTATTACAAAATTTATCTTACCTAAGAAAATTTAGATACTTTTCTTATGTAAAGTCAATGATAGGCCTAAAATAGCCTCTATCCTTTCATGTTCAATAGCCAAACCATCTTTGGAAAAAATGTGTCCTAAGAGCTTACATTTATGGATAACAAATGTGATTATTTTTAGATTAAGAGATACTTCATACTCCCTATATATTTCAAACACTTGTCTCAAGTGTTGCATATGTTTATTATCATGTTTATAAAACACTGTTATACCATCTAGATAAACTAAAAACATTTCATTAATCAAAGCTTTGAAGGCCATGTCCATTGCTCTTTGAAAGGTAGAACCAACATTTGACAAACCAAATGGCATATTTATATAAGAAAAATTCCCCCATTTGGTAGTGAATGCTATCTTAAACTAATCATTCTCATTCAAAAGAATCTTATTATAACCTAAATATCCGTCTAAGAGATAAAAATGTTGAGATCCTAAAATAACTTGCAACATATGTTCTATTGAAGGTAGGGGATAGTGATATTTGAGTGACACCCTATTAATATCTCTTAAGTCCCCACAAATTATTATCTCCCCATTATTATTTATAATAGGCACAACATTATCCACCCATGTTGAATGCCTGATAGGAAATATTATTTTAGATTCAAGGAGTTTAGTGAGCTCTAACCTCATGAGTTGATCAACCTTGGGATTAATGGGTATTTATTTCTATTTAATTGATTTAACTCCAAGTTCTAATTAAATGGTATTGTGTGATAGGTTAGGATCAGATACTTTGATATCCTTATATTCCTAAGAAACTATATCATGAAACTCTTTACACAACTCAATGAATGCTTATTTCTCTAATGTAGAACATACCTTACCTAGTTTGAGAAGTTTATCCTTGAAGATAAAGAATCTTTCATAATTATCCTCTTTTGTATACATACTTAATTTTTCCTTATTATTTTGATCATTCTCATTGAAGATACAAGTCACCATACCCTTAGGTATCTTATGTTTCCTTAGCTACACAATCTGATCACCAAATTGTTCTTGGCATCTCCTTTAATTCTTTAAAGAAAACTCAACCTCATTTTATAAGAAGCATGTAATGTGTTTGTCACTATAAAACACTTGAAAAGACACTTAATTATTAGGTATATAAGGTCTTATATGATCTTAATGTGAAATATCTTCCCATCTTCTTTTATGGTAGTTAAAGTATCAAATTGAGCTCTTATGGTATCTAGTCTATTAACATGGTTATTCTACTCCATTGGGATTGACTGTATGTTGAATTCATTGAAGTGTTCAAGAAAATCTCATACACTATGCTTATATGAATAAATAAAAGGGTTCTTGGTAGAAACCACATTCCTAATATGATGAACAACCAATTCATTGTCTCCATATTCTTACAAGTTCTTGATTCCCTTTCTCCTTGCCCATTGAAGGCCATGAATTAAACCTTCATAATCAACCACATTAAAAGTACAAATGAAATATAATATACATGAATCATATTATTTATTTTTGGATAGGGAAATTAACATAAAACCATATCCTACACCAATTTTACTTCTTACACCATCAAAAAACATCTTCTATATCTCATCATCTTCACCTTCTTCTTTGGCAAGTAAAGGCATTGGTATTCCTTCTTCATGTATACAATATACTCATAGATAAATTTAATACATAATGATCATGATAATAAGTATTGGTACCATATTCATCATGAAAAAAATTAAAAATTCCTTCAATCTTGGAACAAGTACCATCATCTACAATATAATCCTTCTCTTCATAAACAACATAATTCAAATTAAAACTTAACTCAATATAGGGATCAATATGAAACCTTAAAAAAATTTGAGTCCTTATGGTCACCTTAGTTCCATATATTGTTTTAAATTCCAAGAAAGACCAATAAACTAAGAGTTAGAAACCTATATTAGTTGTAAAGTTCCTTGATAAAGATATTACAAAGTGAGCTAGGAGGTCAACAATAACTATATATTGAAGGATAAGAAAACTAGGACAATCATGAAAGAAAACCTTATACTTTTTTATCATTCCAATCATCTTGGTAGGTTTAAAATATATTTGGAAAACTCCTTTTCTATGAGGCTCATACTTTAGGCCTATTTTATCAGCTACCGCTTTGGGCATGATTGAAGCAGAAGATCCACTGTCAACTATGCAGTTATGGACTAGTTTATCACCCACTATGAGAGTGAGATAGAGTGGTTGAGGTTTATTAGCCCTAGTATATGGTTAAAAAATAGTGTTATGAGTACTTTAAAATAAAACATGACTATTACCTCGATTTGAAGGAGGGACACTAGTAGGGATAGTGGATAATTGTTTTTGTAGGAACATTTTCTGACCAAGCATATGAAGAACATCCCAAAGGGAAATGGATGTTTTATTATTATTAAATGAATATAAAATATTTAAATAATCCATACCTAATTTCTCTTTTATTATTTGAGGATAGGAAGTGATTAGAACTTGAGGAGTTGGAGTGCCTTGAACCGTCCTTTCAACATTCTAATTTGGAAGATGTGTAGAGTTATTTGAGGTTACCACACTTGCATCCATACCTTATTAATTTATATGAGTATTGAATGAGATTTTAGGCACATTTATATCACCACATAAATCCTTTATCTTAGATCTAGTTTGTTTTTCAATAGAGATTTCTTGATTGAGCACAAAAGTATCCTCAACTAGGAAGATGGTGAATATCTCTCCTTGAGTTTGTCCACCTTCACTTTTTATAAAATGACTTCATCTTCATCTAATAAGAGAGGATTAAATCCTCCTTGAGTAACAATATATTTCTATCCACCTTCACCATCATCCATGAATTTGACTTATTACCAATTTTTGCCTTGCACCAAGTTGCTATGAACCAGTACCATCTCTCTTACATTAGTGGTGAAGTTGGGGTTATGCACATTTGCAAGCCTATTAGATTTAGGTTGTAATTGAACTCTTCCTCTTCAATATTTTTGACCATGATATTAAGGATTTTTATAGTCACTTTATTTCATATTCCTTCTCTCAATCTTAGTTTCCAACCATTAAATATATAGATCGTTAGCCATGGCATTATCTTCCTTCTTAAGAAAAACTCTAAACTTGGTGTTATCATTGGGAATTTGGGCCACATCTAGAGTATTAGTATAAGTATAATACAATAGAGGCATATAAACCTTAGGAATAAATCATCCATCTTGGATGAGACCATTCTCAAATTTGATATCAGGATCATATGCTTTAGGAAGAGTGGAACCACCCATGGATTGAAGCATGATAGAAATTTTAGCTCCAGTGACTCTCAAGTAGGTAGGGAATATAAATTTAGGAGGTGGCCTCATGGGAGGAGTAAATATAAACCAAGTATTTTATAACCTCCCATTAAAGTCATGCATTATTTCCTCAGGGCCTATTTTTATCACATTGAGTTGATATATGAGAGAGGCATGGTCATTTAATTTCCAAATATTGAAGTCAAAAAAACTCCAAACTCATCCCATGATGTGATTCATCTACCTTCTAAATTCATATACCAATCAAGAGCCTTCACTCTAAGTAACATGTGAAGTATTTTAATGGAAATGTTCTAGAGTGATGATATGGAGGCTACAAAATTTGGAGACATCCCTAATGTTTTCATTAGGTATAACATGACTTTCACCATTGAATATGGGTAAACCTTTTGTGTCATTAGGATGAATGGCATTATATGCTTGAATATTAATTGGAATTTCAATATTAAATGTATGGAAAGCATGAGTTATAACCATATCTTCTTCAAACTATTCAAAATATTTAATTTCTTACTTTTTTCAACCTCTTCATCTCTATAAATATATAATAATTCTCCAAAGGGAAGATTAGGCTAAGGATATTTAATTTCAAGGGGAAGTTCAAGCTGAATAGGTGGATTAATGGGGTTGATAAGTCTAATATAGTATGACATAGTGAGAATCATGAATTATGATAAAATTTTTATGAAAATTAGTGGTCTTGAACTAGATTTACCTTGATAGAGCTACCAAATGATGAGTAGCACACCAATTTGTACCTGATGTTGTCAAGATCAATGTTCATCTTGACAAATTGTCTTGAAGATAACATGTCCTACCAGGAATGTTATAACTATTTTCAAATTTTTTTCAGCCTATAAGAGGGTGTTCAATTAATTTCTATATTTTTGAAACATAAGAACACTTTTAGGTATTTGGGTGTACCTATGGTGGAAGTGAGCCTATAGATTTAAGGGATAACTCCTTGAATATATCTTGAATTAATTTCACCTATGATAATTATTTTATTATGGGGGAAAAGGATATAAGTTAGATGAAATAAACCTATTATAAAATGGTGATGTAACAAGATGTCTTACACATGATCATTGTACTTCTTTCACAAAGAAACAATGCCTACAACACTAGCCTAAGAGTCCTAAAATACACTAGCATTAGTATTTCAATATGAAGGTTAGATACACGAAGACTATCAAAGTTAAGTAAAAGCATAGATTAATTTTAGATACTAAGGCTCATTATAAACTTAAGATAGATTCATACACTTAACTACACTTCATATGACCTACTAGGCTGAAATCACTTGCATAAAACATGGAAGGACTAAGAGAAAGCAAGTATAGATTGATATCGCTTAGTTATTCACTATAAATATCTTCACACACTTTGGAAAGATGAGATATGAACTCAAAATATACTGAATTTATTATTCCAAGGTAAATTGTAATGTCAAAACCAGAAAGGCTTCACCATACATGGTGTGGTATTATATTACAAAGGCCAAAATGACTACTACTTATAAAATTTCAGAGATAAGAGAGAAGAATGAAATTAAAAGGTCACTAAAACACATGTCCAGTTGATAAGAGTAGTTACACTTATAGGAGGATGAATTTATAAATAGACCATGTAAGTTCTAATGGGACAAATGGGTCTCAAAACATAAAAATCCTTAAATGTGGCATAGAACTCCTTTTATTTTGCATAAAAAACTTCATTTTATCATGGATCATCTCTCAAGAATTTCAAATTAAATTGGAGAGAGTTGACACATATGTACTATCCAAAGGAGGTTAAAACATGATATTAAATTCATATTATGTTCTCCTAACTACTATACGGTAGTCATTCTTTGGTCTTCTGGACCTTGACTCTTTACATCTGGTAGTCATTGTTGATCTTAGATCTCGTTTAAGCTTTCATGATAGCGTATGAGTCTAGAGGGATTGATTTTTTATATAATATTTTGATCCTATATGGTTTACTATGTGGCCTTCCAATTCCATGTCACTCATTCCATTTTCAAATATGCTTATCATCATTTGGATATACAATCTCATCTTGTCCATCTAAAATCTGATCAAATTTCCTTTATCGATCTCTTTTGGAGTCTCTTTGATTCAACTTTCAATGTTGGCCATTGATGATTAATCTAGTGTCTTGAGATTATGAAATATGAAAACATTGTATTTAATATGTATATTTTTGTCATCCTATCTAATTTGTTTGACCTTTGACTCAATGCACACCACTAAATCTTATTTGCATGACTCAACACATGTTGTTGATCTTAGCTTTATTGAATTTCATTTTTACACTTGGTAGATTTGAATTTGATTAGGATATTTTGAATATTTAACCCTCATTCACATAATTAGATATTATTTGTATGATTTGATGCACTCTGTTAGATCTAGATCCTAGTCTTTAAACTTGAATCATTGATCTACCCCAAGGACCTTTTTAACTCATTAACTACCTGCATGACATTAAATATGATAAAAACACCTGATATATTACCAATTTTCAACTTTGGATTAAACCTCAATATCATTTTAATCCAAATAGTCATTTCATGAGGCCTAAACTTGATGTCCCCACACATGTCTATCTCTGCTAGCCCAACTTCAAATGCTTATATCTTGAGATAGTAAGCTTATCAAGACTCAAAATTTGTAGAGGATGATTTTGGAAAAAAATAATCATGTCCATGAAGTATTTTTGGATTTAAAGGTTTTTCACGCACACTTTTAAAATGCATAATCAAACTTATCTATTCATTCCTATGTGACATGCCATGATGATTTGACCCTCTAGATGACTCAAAATGACATAAGACTAAACTAGATCATGACCAAGGTTATAATGAATTTAAATAATATAAAATAAATCAAAACATAACCTATGACACTATATTATACCCCTATATCAAGTCTTGACTATAAGGGGTTGACCCATTTTGACTTATGGTCAGAAAATGGTCAACATGTACATTTTATGAAAAGAGTGATGAATTCTCTTTTTAGTATAATGTGTTTCTTGGTTATATATTTGTCAATAGGATGGATCCTCTATAAATAGGGGAGTATCTCATGACCCCACTAGTTTACACCCTCCTCATGACCAAATTGATGAAGTCTCATAATGTATTTTGTTGGTTGTAGATTGTAGTTTGACCAATCTCCCTTATAAATTTGATAATATATATATATATATATATATATATATATATATATATATATATATATATATATATATATATATATATATATATAACATGGCGTATGGGGTTGTATACCATAGGGCATTTTTGGTTTAAGTGTACCATGATACTTATGTAGGATGACAAGTGAAAACAATGGGAACATGGCACTTTTCCTCCCTTTTGTTATGTTTAATATATTAGCATTTAGAATTTGTAGTGGAATATCAATGAATAAAGGCTTTCTTTTTAGTTTTTTGCTATTTGGTTTTAGCGTAAAGGTGAAGATGTGCACTAAATGCCTTATGTGGCAAATACAAGTTAAAACAAGGAAAATTGTACTTCCCTTGACCATAGCCTATGTGAAAACATAACACATACTCCATGGGAAATAAATAAAAATGTGTATAGAAATCTTACTTTCTTTGGAAGTTGCAGACTTGTTGTAGGATTGAATTTTGCCATGGGGGATTAAAAATTATAATAAAATATTGAATTTATGGTTTATTTTGTAGCATTGAATTTCTCTTCCTTAGAAATTCACTTCCCTTTAGAAATTGGTGCTAGCATTATGTTGTTGGTATTTATTTATTATGATTTTTTTTGTGAGTTTTTTAACCTATTGGAGAATGACATAGGGTTTGGAGAAAGGGCTGTAAATATAGATTATTTTGGTCACTGTCATGTAGAATGTAAGAGATTTAGAAGAGGAATTAACAGAGGCTTCTAAATTTTCATAGGTTGTTGCCTTGTGAGGGGTTTTATAGGAGTTTGTGAGTTTTAAATCCATGATTTGAGATGCCAATATGGGGTGAGTCTAGGAAAAAATTACCAGATCAATGATAAAATAGAAAGAGTGGGGCTACTACTATGTGGCACCTCAAAAGGAGAAGGGAAGAATTTAGACCTTGCATACATTCAATCCAAGGCATGTGAATTTATCCTCTTGTGTATATTTGGTTAAATGAATTTTATTTTAGTTTTATCAAGCCCATTTGATAATCCTATTAGGGCATACATCCAAGTTGGTATGATTTATCATATCCACATAGATTTATGCCACGGTCAAGGGAAAAAGGGTTTTTGAATGTGTAATTTGTATTCTAAAATTATCTTATTGTATTTTTGGTTTTTTAAATTAGTGGTTGGTTACTTAAATTTTATATACAAAAATGAGGATATGGTTGGTTGTTTAAATTTCATATGTAAAATTGAGTAGCTAGTTATTATGCTTTGTGTTTTCTAAATAAGTGGCTAGTTACTTAAAATTAATATGCTAAAATGATTACATGGATGTATCTAAATGATTTAGGGTTACTTTATATTTGATACTCTCTATTTATTTCATATTTAAAATTGAGGTTTGATTTGAAAAATATATATATTTTTCCATTACATGATGATGATTTGGTAAATCTCTCTTATCACCACTTGGAAGGAAAACTATTATGGCTAGTTAGAAAATTGATATTACACATTCCCATGTCACATATTCTCTTGATCATGAAATTTAGAAGGCATTTTCACATATGATTATGTTACATTCTGGTGGAGAACCTTGGTTGAAAATCTCCAACATGGTTGAGACTTTTCATATGACTCCACATGTAACACTACAACTTATTGGCATAGGCTCCCCTTATTAAAATAATGGTTAATTTTATATTTAATATTGAGTTGTGTTTACTCATTATATGATAATATTGTGGCTTAAATGGTCAACTACAAAAATTAACACTAGATAGTAACATATAGGATGATTTACCTGATGTGCATCTAGAACATGTTTATACAGTTCTTAATATATGATGCTTACTTATTTGAATGGACACTTGTTGATCTTATGATTATTATGTTTTGTATGGTTGGGTATGTAAGATTGAAAAGTGGGAAATTTTTGTGTATCCAATTAGTTGTGATGGTGTATGGATGACATAACTGATTTATGTAAATATGTTGAAATTTCTTTTGTTACATTCTAGATATTATTGATTAGATTTTGAAATAATTTATAGAACTTGTTAAACTTTGTCAAATTATCCATTTGGAGTTCCATGTTTATAACCATTTTAAGTATTTTTATATTTATATTATTTTGAGCACATGGTTATACACAACCATGTAGTAGGCTATTATTTATGATGATTATTTGCTATTCTCATTGACAAATGTATTGTTATAAGAAATTAGATCTTTATTGTCTTTTTTGAACTTATTATATATTGGTCAAGAGGAAATAAGATACCATGAAATTTTAGTTGTGTTATTATATACATTGGATGGTTTCACTTGTATGAGGAAGGAAATGAGATGTTGAAGTTATAAGTCTAGTTATAATCAAGATGATAATGGCATTTTATGGGCTATTATAGCCATTCATATGCCTGCTATATGCATGGTTTATCTTGTCTTATAAAATATACCTTGGTTTCTATTATTTTGAATTATTTTCAAGTGCTAAATGTGGTGTATTGATGACTATTCCTTTAAAATAAAAATAGTACAATAGTAGTTTATGGGCTACCCATCATTGGTCAAAATGGAACTAAGCTCTTTTATTTATTTTCCTTCTCATTGGGATTATATTATTAAAGTAAAACTTTATATTTCTAGAATATTTTTTAGGGAGGATATTCACATTTCTAGATTTATGTTGACACATCATTTTACCCTTTTAGTGTAGAGATTTTATTTACTTGGTTTTTCCCTTATTGGGTTGGTTTCATGTTTAACTGGTTGCTTATTGAAGGCCATGTACCTCATTTTTAACTAGGGAAATTTTTAGAGTGATCCAATTATTGTTTGAGCTTAATGTAATGCTATATCATTATAATTGACATATATTATATACCTATTTCTAGTATTGTACTTGTAAGAAAGTACAATGGGTTTCTTGTACATATGCCATTGGGCTTGTAATTGTATTCTTATGTTAAATCTATCATTCTTTGTATTATTTATTATTCAATTGTACTTATGAAAAATATCCTTATTTAAGGGACTAATTGTATTATGTTACATCTATGTTCTTGAGAATTTCAACCTTAAGCATAACTAGATGTGACTTAATGAAACTCCCTGGTCTTTGGAAGATTCACTTAGGTGGTTGGATAATGAAAGGCTATGGTAACCATGATTGGAATTATTATGCATATGTGTAATATTATTTAAATTGTCAAAGATATTAAACTGTGTGTGTGAAATGTCTATTTAATTCACTTCCTTATTGTTCAAGTGTGGGGTGATGGAAGCATTCTAGTTAAATGTAATAGCAAATCTAACCTTGGGAACACTTATTACTTAAGAAATGAAGTGTCTAGATTCATCTCATATATGCATTCATTTATGTTTTAATAAGTCCACATCATCATTTTAACTGCTGAAAATCTATATTACAGATGCACTATGTTTCACCTTGTGGAAATTGTTGACACTAGTTTTAGCAGGTGATATTCTACATTAACTTGTGAAAATAACTAAATGGATGCCCTTGTAATTTTAACACTACTCTTTCTAGTTTGGAATAATAATACAAGTGTATTTCATTCTAATATAATTATATCAAGATTAGGCATCAGGAAATTCAATGAATCAAATATTATCATTCAAGGGGGTAAATTCAGCCATGACAACCAATCATGATATGCCTTATGGGTTATGCAAGCATGAAACCATGATTAACTAGAAAGTTAATAAATGGGTTGTTCTCATCTTAAGATTAAATTAAATTAACTATAATAATTATAGTTAACTAGATTTTTGGGTTGATTCTCCAATTCCCAACATGCTATTATTTTAGTACATTGCCTCTTTATTTACATGATTAGATCTGTACAAGAATTATGTTATGTAGCATCTAGATAATATTTAATGTAACCCATAGCTGGCCTAATATATGTTATTGTAAATAACCAAATTGTTTATTATCACTTAATCAAGTCATTTCTCATTTGTTTAAATAATTAACTATCCTTAATTTAAATATTTTGAATAAACTTGTAGTGTGAAGAACACTATGTTTTAGAATCCATGAATATATATATGACTTGGTAGCACTTTTAATGTTTATTCAGCATAACAAGTGATTATCCAAAATAAAGTAATAAACCTATATGGACATGTAATTTTTTATATAATGGGTTTGTTAAAGGATGTGGTGCCCTTTTTAGCATGATCCCATTTCCTTGGTGAACATTAAATAGTTGTATGTATGTGGTTACCTAATAACCATGGCAATATTGTGACCATAGATTGAGACAAAGCTTGGATAGTTGGTTCCATTAGTTCACCATTGGAACCTTTTTTACCTATTAAATTACCTCTTGGTTGTTAGGACTATAAATTTAATCTTAGCTAGTGAGATAACTCATTGTTTGTAGAATCTTACACCGTGTCTTTATTCTTTTTATGGATATCCGATAATTTGAGTAAACTTTCTTTCCTCATGAGTTACCAATCCATGACCATATAGGGTTATCAGATGATTGTATTGGGTTGAGGATCCTTGAGTGATTTGAAGGGGGGAAACCAATTTATTTTTATGGTTCAAAGATTATTAGTGTGAGCCTGCACACTAATACCACTCAAACAATGTTTCACATTTTAGGCAATCCTTTTCTTGATGGAATTGTCTAACGATGGTCATCCTGACATAAGTATCTCATTAACCAAATCCATTTATGGGTTGTCTACTCATCTGGTGTAAGACCACATTGATGCACTATGTATGGTAGAGTGGTGTAGTAGGTTTTACATGTCATTTTTTTGTATACTTTGTTATCAATTCCCAAAATTTTTTGGGTTATTTCATTTATTTTATGTATATGTTTTATAATATATTTATATTTTTAAATTAATATTAATTTAAAATGTTATGGATAGCTTAGATGAATTATCTTGTAAAATATATTACTCTTGTCAATAAAAAATATCATCTATTAAAAATTTTAAGTTATATGAAGATATAAAAATTGAGGAAGAAACAAAAAGAGAGATGATACAATCCAAATTTTAAGTTTTAGCTTATAGTGATATGTTGTCACTATACCTTTCATTTAATCAATAAATGTATTGATGCCATTTTATACCAAGGCCAGTGTACAAGGCTATATGCAATGATATTTTGGATATTTGAGTTAACAATTCATTATTTGGGTGGTGTTTACTCTATTATTGATGTCCAAATATAAAGGGAAACAAACAAGATTCTAATCTTATACTGTAGACAAGGTAAATATAGAAAGTTTTACTAAATGAATATCCCCTATAGCATTTCTTGTTAAAAGGATTCTTTTGGTTCAAACCATCAACATCCATAGCATAAACATCTAGCATAGGAAATTATTGTGTCCTCGCTTAACTTGCCCAAATAGGTAGGGCAATCTTGTATTTCAGAATGTGAGAATGTTGATTGCCTGTTATCACCTAAACTACTTCTTTATAGATTATAAATATGGAGATGAGTTTCTTTATTCAACAAACATTCCTATTAACTTTACTCTTATGAGAATTAAAAGACACTTTGCATAAAGGAAACTCACTTGTATTAAACCAAAATAAACTTTGCATTTAATGAAAGCACACTTAAATTAACATTATAACACACTTTGTGTTAAAATAGAAATTAAACTTTGCATTTAAATGGAAATCACATTTTCATTTAAAGGTAAATAACACTTTGCATTAGAAAGGAAATCACACTTGTAATAAAATGAAATATACCTATATGAAAATAAATACACTTTTAAACTATAAAATAGAAATACCAATTGTTCTAATATTTAGAGAGAATTTTCCCTTGATCCTTCCTCAAAACATGATCAAATTTAACTTAGTATTGGAATATAATGTTGTAATTTATTAAAAAATCATTATTAAAAAGAACATATACATATGCTATGAATTATGCTACAAAATTACACTTGGATGTTCCTAATTTTCTTCTCTTTATTACTACTATCCTAGAATGAGGAGACATGTACTTAAATAAAATATCAATGACCATTATTAGAATACAAAATATGGTGATCTAAACAGCAAAATCTACTTATTCTAAATTGAATATCTAGGAATCAGATCCCACACTTATATGAGGCATTGGAACTGATTCAACTAACAATAGACCAAGTATAAGTAACATATATCTAAAGAGATTATTTCCAAATTTATAAAATACAAGTAGTTTATATCCTGATCATTTTAAAATATTACCATGTATAGTAATTTCTAAAATAAGATATCTAAAGAGGTAATATATATATATATATATATATATGTATAATAGATATCTTTGGAGTTTGTAACAACCCCACTAGGGTTAACCAAAATTACATGAATTTTTTCCAAATTAATTAACACATATAATATAAATAAATTTCACCACAAGAATCTAAAGATACCATATGGAATACTCAACATGTGATAATATAAAACAATCATATTACATCACATATCAATGATATCTAATATTATGAGAGCACATCAATGTATATATAGAAAGTAATTATATTAACTCAGCCATAATTGATATTTTTCTACAACCACCAATGTCAATGTATAATAATAAGTAATTACAACTCTTCATGACAATATTTAATAATAAATATAATTAAATACTATGTACATATGAGATATATAGCTTCCCTAGAGCATAGTTCGTGAACTCAAGTATATGTGGCAATCTCAAGTATCATCTTGATAGGTAATACTATTGTGGGGAAGGAAAGCACCATCTAAGTCTTTTTCCACACCAAAAATATACCAATGATCCCTCATACTACTCCCATTATGAAATGTCCCTCCCTTTATGGATGAGTAGATATTCATGGTATAGGAGTCTATAGAGATAAACAAGTACCTATGTGGTGCATGATTTTTAAAATTAAACTTGCAGTGTATCATAAAAAACCATTCTATTGCAAAAAATCAGACAAACATGTAAATAATACTCATGAAATGATAATGTCTCACTAAACATACTTTGGCCTAAATTTTTATGAATAATAAATAACTATAGATCAATTAAATTTATACACACCACTTGATCAGATTGCCTTCATCTATCATTATGATACTAGTAAGCCAATGAAGTCCATCTCACTCTTTAATCCATATGAACAATATAGGTAATTTTTAAAATACATTTCAACCACAAGATTCATTTAGTTTACATCCTACTAGAAAACACATCATATAACATGTTAAACATAGGAGTAACCAAAGCATACATTTATTCCATAAAACATATGTATGAATCTTACATTATTTTCATTCCCATACTAGAAATAATGATTATAGTTTATACCACTTGGATAAATACACATTTAACTAGATATTTTCACTACCACAATTAGTTTACAAACGCACAACATCATATGATAACTCATATTACCATAATATAATATTCTAAGACATAACTACTAGTTTTACATAATCAATCATATAAAATAGTCTTAAAAACATGAAAACATAAGATTTTATTTAACTAACTAGACAATAAAGCGAGTCATATTTCCCATGGAATACAATAATATACTAACATAGTATATACTACACTCTCAAGGTTGTATGCATGCATAGAAAAAGTCCTACCAACTATTACAAAACATATTATTCATAGTAATAACCAATATGGATATGTTTATTTAGTCAAATATAGGTGTGAGACTAAACATATCAATTATAGTATATACCATTCAATTTTAACATACATTTAAACTATAGTACTAAATGATATCTCATACTATCATAGTTAACAATACATATAACCAAACTTATGATTTCAATAATAAAATGATCCACATACATAATAATAATAAAAAAAGTATGAGATTATACCACCTAGGTATACCATAAGTTTAAATTGCATACAAGCATTCAAAGACACATAAATTATAATAACACATCATGATGTACCATTTTATGCTAAATATAACAAAAGAGTTATACATATTAACACTCTCATAATATGTATCACACACAAGTATTCAATACTAAATACACATAAATAATAGTCAATCAATCATTTGTAGATAAATAGAAAACTCATAAATGCATAATAGCATTCATTTAAACATCTCATTCCATTTTCTAGAAGACTATTTTAATATGTTTATAGTTTCGGTCCCTCAGACACCTGACAACTAATTAAAATCATTTTGATAACTATAGGTGTAGTTCCTATATACGAATACTTATACATAAAAACATACATCATATGTAATTATTCTATTGATATGTAAATATTATATAAGGTTTACTTATATTTATAAATCAATAATCTCCCATATTTCATCTACATTTTATATGAACAACACCTTACATTTGGTTAGAATTTTATATGTACATTGACATGGCTTCTCAATTCTCAGGGTCTCATGACCGAATGTGTTTATATTTGTAAATAACTTAGAATTACACCTCCTAACATACCTAATATTAAATACATCCTTTTAAATTAATCTTAACCCTCAAGTACATTATTTACTTTATACATAAATATACTCCATAATATAAAAGATATTATTAGCCTTTATAATTCTTAGTTAAAGATTTGATAATTACAACTTTATTGACATGATATAACTAAACATAACAATAAATCCACAATTTTAAGGATCAATTTATCACATTCTCAAAAAAATAATTGCTTTAATATGAATAGTCATTACCATTCAAACAAGTAGGATAGGCAAGGTCATTCTATTAGTTTGTTTTTCATAAGTTATGTTCACATATGTATACATTCAAGTAAATAATCGATTAATAAAAATGAACCATAATTAAGGTATAGTTTACATCACTTGATTTTCTTGATTATGATTTTAATCTTATATAAATACATGTCATAACCTCTTATCTACCTCTATGTTACACCGTAACATGGTATATTCCTTTGCCAAGGATAAATTTTTTGATACACTTAAAACTATAGAATAACATAGTATAATGCATTGTTATACATATACTATCATTGGTTATAAATATTCACCTATATATTATATAAAGGTGATTGCATATTATATTATCATTAGAGTTATGCATTAATAAGAGTCTTCATATATACCTAGTTTATTATATAGTTTACTATAATATAATAACATTACTACCTAATTATGTAATTTTTTCTTAATAATCTCCAGATTATTATTATATTTATCCAAGTAAAATAGATAAAGGGTATAATAATTTATCAAATCATAGAGAAAGTAATTTATGTTAAAACTACTAAATATGATGCCTCATATAGCACCAGATCACTCCAATTATTTTCCTTAAATACCATAACAATTATTCATTTCTCCACATGAATATGATAAATAGGATCTCTACAAAATAAGATGCCACTATTATTTAGTAGGTCCCTACCCATTTTAGGAAGTCATTATATACAATTTTTTAAAATTTGAATACCACAATTTAGTGATTCAAAATAGTTGTGATGCCATAACACCAACTAATTTGTATAATGTATAACTAGTTATAAATTATGATGTTGTTATAGCTATGATGAGGATTGAAAATGACTTCGATGTCATTTTCATAAGAGAAAGACTCTAGATTGGATATGCAATGAAATTTTAATGTTTTAAAGGATGGAACAACCACTCAAAAATTTACAAGGTCAATATACCTTTTAAATATAAATATATTATCAATATATATGCAGTCAATTAAATATATATAATTAATCATATTAAATTCACTAGTGATTCACTAATTGCAATGAAAACTAAATAAGATAAATGTTGGGATTCAAATTATACATAAACCTTTGTAAAATGAAAGATTACATATAACTTTAAATCCTTATTTTGTGTTGTAGATCAATTTATTTATACACAAGGTTAGTGCCACTATATTAATTATGCTAGGAATGGTGTAGATCAATAGATAATGACTAATAAGGGTATGAATTCAACACACAAACACACACAAACACACACACACACACACACACACACACACACACACACACACACACACACACACACACACACACACACACACACACACACACACACACACACACACACACACACACACACACACACACACACACACACACACACACACACACACACACACATGTACATGCACACACACATAAACAAACACATATATACATACATACATTTGTGTGTGTGTGTGTGTGTGTGTGTGTGTGTGTGTGTGTGTGTGTGTGTGTGTGTGTGTGTGTGTGTGTGTGTGTGTGTGTGTGTGTGTGTGTGTGTGTGTGTGTGTGTGTGTGTGTGTGTGTGTGTGTGTGTGTGTGTGTGTGTGTGTGTGTGTGTGTGTGTGTGTGTGTGTGTGTAAATATATATAACCTCTAGCAATCTCATACTATAAATATTTTGATCATTGAATAAATAAATCATTCATACATGTATACACAATAGTCACATACTGTGCATGTTGCAAATTATATTATGCATGGTTATTTTTTTGTTTTTTGTTGTAGATCAATTTATTTATATACCAATTCAATGCCACTTTATATTAATTATGCTAGGAATGGTGTATATCTATAGACAATGACTCATAAGGGTATGAATTTAGTTTTTGTGTGTGTGTGTGTGTGTGTGTGTGTGTGTGTGTGTGTGTGTGTGTGTGTGTGTGTGTGTGTGTGTGTGTGTCTATATATATATATATATATGACCCCTAGAAATCTCATACTATACATATTTTGATCATTGAATAAATAAATCATTCATACATGTATACATAGTGATCACATACTATGCAGGTTGAAAATTATATTATGCATGGTTGTCTTTTCCTAGAATTGTATACTCATCATAATTATAAATTTACACAACTGAATACATAATTTAATTTGATGCCACCAAACTTTAGTAATTATTACAACTCTTTTTTTTAATATGGTGAGAGCTCAATTCAATAATTACTATAGTATAAGATAATGCCTAATCATTGGGTTATGGCGTTTTAGTATATTGAAATATAGTTATGCCTAAGGGTGTTAAAGCATGATGTTTTACTCATACATTTTAATTACATGTCTTAGATCCATCATATTCATGTAGATATGTCTATAGGTTACAACTAGTCCTAGTTTTATATAGAAATGAATAAATTAAATAAAATTAGCTTAAGGTAAACATGCAAATCAATTGTTAAACACACAATTTTAATTCATTCAACACATTTTCCTTTCCCAAATATTAAGATATTCCACATAGTTATGAAAATAAAAAACAACACCTACTTGGTACAATTGTCTATCAATTCCCTCTATGACTTCTTCCTTTTTCTCATCTATTCTTGTTGCTTCACTTCCCATCCAATGCATCTTCTTCCTCTTAATTATTCTTTTCTGATATGCTTCTCTTTTTATTTCTTCCAAAAAAACTTATCATCCATTTTTTTCCAAGCGTTTCTTTTTAAATTAGGCGTATCCCTTTTTTTTCTTTAAATATTTTCTTCTTTTTGTTTTATTATTCTTTTATTGAAATCTTTCCCTTTTCTCAAAAATCATGAGATTTAATTAAATCTCACCTCTTTTATTTATATTTCCCTATTTTTATACTTTTTGCTATTTATATTCACCTAATTATAATATATAAGTTAAATAAATTACTATCTCTAATATCCTAATATCCTAATGATAAATTCATTAATTAATACATTCAAGTTTATTCTAATTGCACAAATTGAAAAACATTAATGGCTATGAATATGACTATAATTAAAACACCCTAGATGAGTTTCAAATAGCCATTCAACTAAACCAATCATGAACAAGCAATTCAAAATGGAAATAGTATTAAGCATATTAGGCTAGAAATTTTCTTATGCATCTAACATGTGATAGCTATTTTGGTGTGTGTAGGGTTTTAGCTAGTTTCTCTATCATCCTTCAATGTATCGATATATGACACCATCTCTGATGATGTTCTCCCTCCATCATGCTCTAATGGATAATATCTCCTACGTCAACCTCACAACATGCATGTAGTTAAATTATATCAATATGATAAACATATAACATAAAAATAACTGAAACAACACATCAATATGTTCAAAATGTAAACACACACTTTAACTAACCTAAATCAATGAAAAAAAGTATCCTAAGTAATATCCTACTATCCCATAACAACATATATCTCAAAGCTTAGTCAAAATATAGCTAAATCAAATGTGCCACTATAAATTTCCATGGATAGTCAAATAGTTTTCTTAGCAAGGAATCAGGATGTAACATCCTTCCCTTCCTAAAGCTATTCATCATCCTAAGTGACTCTTATCAAATATAAGTTTTGAATAAAAATTATTATTTAATAAATAAACAACATAATATAAAGTATCAAATCAAGTAAATAAATGTGAAATTACATGTAGTACTCACTAAAGTTACATCAAGTTTCACTATTTTTGGAGTATCGGTCCCTCAAGACCCTACTCAATGACAACTCCCTATTATGAAAACATGGTTGTGAGTATTACTTACTCTGACTAGTTCTATCATGACCACCTTAGTGTCTAGAACCATCAAGAGATGCCTATAAACTATAATATTGACCACTTATGCTTCCTAGAAGGGTCCCACATAACTTAATGAGAGTTTTAATAATTTTCCAAGAGCACATAAGATCATCATACAAGCTAAAATAAATGACCAAGGAGAATTCCACAAAATCTTCTAGCCCCTCTACATGTATCTCTATTCTAGAGTGTTTTTCTCTTTATAGAGAAAAATATTTAGGGAACCTAGAAAGAATGATGTGCATAAGTTAATACTATTAATACCCTATGTAGCTATTGATAAATATAACATGTCAATACTATCACTACTCCATATAGATTTTGATAAGTATGATGATGAATAAGAATTTGAAATACTACATTTATAAGTATACAAAATTAAGGAATAAACATCCCATTGTATACATGCATATAGCCATATGACTGCATTTGACAAGCCCATCTATCAATCCTAGATTTGAAAATTTTGTCTACCAGATTCAAACTATGTAAATATAAAGTCAATATGAGACTAAATAAGATACATTCCTATTGCTTAGTACTCACATTCCTAATTGACCACTCTTCCCTTACGTCTCCATGACCTAATGAGCTCCAAAAAGTGCACAATGTTCATTGAAACATAGTTCTATAATAATAGATCATAAAAATCAATAATATGTGCTAAATAATTCTAGATGTATCAACATACATACAAGAGAAATCATATAATTAATATGTAATTCTATTATGTTGCCACTAGCCATATAAAACTAGAATCATATATCATAGCTTAACCTATAATGTTATATTCATAGTTAAGATGAAATATTGTAAAAATTAACATAACATACATAGGTCAAGGATCACACCATCCTTAAAACCTTATAAAGAAAACAAGTAAGACATTATCTCCCTACTAGTTTGGATAGCACCTAACAAGTAAAAAGTTTATCTCCACCTATAGATTGACAATATGTTCTATAAATCATATACCTTACTCACTTCTGGTGAAAGGTACAAAAATATATCTTCAAAACAACATGCTTTAAATGAAAAAATGGAATAATATCAATCTAATTCAGGTTGAATAATAACATAATAAGTATAATCAACTTATAGTTCTTAATCTAGAATTTAATATATAGTTCAAGATTTACCACTCTAAGTGGTCTAAAATCACAATTTAGATAGATTAGTGACTCTAAAGAGTCGTAAATGAAAATTAGAGAACTATCATGTCAAAAAATCCTACATATCCTCACAAGGTAAAAATAAAACACCATAACTCAATATTTCCAAATTACTACCCACTTACCAAATCTGTAAGTAGAGTATCACAATCTATTTCCATAACTAGGATAGAAATATTTTAACCACAAAGATGTATCAATTCATCCAATCCTAAAACTTCTATTTTAATGAGAAGTCTAAAACATTCTCCCATACCTTTCAAGGAAATATGGTCAAACAACATTTCTAAAACAAGTTCCCATTTAAAATAACCCTAAATCCAAATCATGAAAATATGAATCCTCTCGATAACTTATAATAATGTCAAAAAAGAATGAGATAATAATAATTCACCTCTAAGGTAACTAAGAGATATGAAACTTATTCCCAAACCACATAATTTAAGGGTTCCAATCCTTAGCACATAATAATTCTCAATCAAAACATCCACACTCTTCTACAAGAAAATTCCCACTACCCTAGGTGGTACTAGCTAGAAATGGTCTTATAAAGTTTCCAACTCCTAGGATTAGTGTATATAAGACATAAAACCAATGCACATAAATTTAATTAAGAAGCATCCTATGATATAAAAACATTCAAAATACAAAATACAAATCTCAAAGGTGACTTGATTACCAAGAAAGATGTGATCATACTATGGTTGAAATCTCTTGTTCATCACTCATGAACTACACTATGTACTCACCTACACAAACATTGTATACAACCATCATCATTGGGACATTTGATTAAAAAAACCCCTTATAACTCAAAAGTGCATGAGTTCTCCTAAGTTTACACGTTTAATGTTCCCCACACACACTTCATGAATGTCTCATACTTATAATAGTCACCAAGCCATACAAGTGGACCCACCAAGTCTCAAAACTCCAATCATAGTGTAAAAAGGTTTTGCACTAAGATACTATAACATCAAAATACCAATGCAATAATTCATGTCACTAGGTCTACACCAAGGAATAGAAGGACATGAAAACATTAACTAACTCATTTGGTCCTAGAGTTTGAGCCACAACTCTGATACCACATGTAACAACCCCACTAGGGTCAACCAAAAGTAAATGATTTTTTTTCTAAATTAATTAACACATATAATGTAAATAGATTTTGCCAAGAGAATATAAGGAGACCATATAAAATAATCAATGCATGATAATATAAAATAAGAATATTAGATCACATTTGAGCCACAACTCTGATACCACATGTAATAACCCCACTAGGGTCAACCAAAAGTAAATGATTTATTTTCTAAATTAATTAACACATATAATGTAAATAGATTTCACCAAGAGAATCTAAGGAGACCATATAAAATAGTCAATGCATGATAATAGAAAATAAGCATATTAGATCGCATATCATTGATCTCTAATGTCATGAGAACACATCAATGTAGATATAGAAATTAATTATATTAACTCATCGATGATTGATACTTTTCTACAGCCACCTCTGTCAATATATAATAATAATTAATTAAAAATCTTCATGACAATATTTAATAATAAGTACAATTCAATACTATGTACATATAAATACATGGCTTACACAGATTATAGTTTCTGAACTCAAGTATCTATTGCAAACTCAATTGTCATCTTGATAAGTGGTACTGATGTGGAGAGGGAGAGGATCATTTGATCACTTTTCCAAACCAACCATGGAACAATGATACCCTACACTAATCCCATTAGGAAATGGCCCTTCATTCATAGATGAGTAGATAGTGATGGCATAAGAATTTAGATAGATAAACATGTACCCATGTGCTATATGATTTCTAAAACTAAAAATGCATTGTATCATATAAAACCATTCTATTACAAGATATCAAATAAATATGTAAATCATAATCATGATACAATAATGTTTCACTGAAAATACTTTGGCCCAAATTTTTATGAATAATAATAATAATAATAATAATAATCATATTCAAATTCATACACACCACTTGATCAGACTGACTTCATCTATCATTGTGATACTAGTAAGCTAGTGAAGTCCATCTCACTCTTTACATCATATCAACAATCTAGATTGGTCAAATCCAATTCAACCAAAAGATTCATTTAATTAACACCATGCTATAAAACATATCATATAACATGCTAAACATAGGAGTAATGAAAACATATATTTATTCCATCAAATTTATGAATTAATCTTACATTATTTTCAATCATGTACTAGAAATAATGACTATAGTTTATACCACCTTGGTAAATACACATTTAACTATAGATTTTCACTACCACAACTAGTTTCCAAACACACTACACCCTATGATAACCCATATTACCATAGTATTATTCTAAGACATAACTATTAGTTTTCCATAATCAGGAATATAAAGTAATCTTATATACATGGAAGCATAAGATTCTATTTAAGAAACTAGACATAAAAAATCAAGTCACAGTTCTCACAAAACACAATATTATACTAACTTAGAATACACTACACTCTCAAAGTTATATGCATGTATATACAATATTCTATCAATTGTTATAAAACATATTATTCATAATAATGACCAACACACATATGTTTATTCAATCAAATACAATTGTGAGACTAAACATATCAATTAAATTATATACCATCTAGGTTTAACATACATTTACACTGTAGTACTTTATAATATCCCATAATATCATAGTTCATAACTACATAAATACACATACCAAACTTATGATTTCAAGAATCAAATGACTCATATACATGATAAAAATAAAGAAAGTATAGGATTATACTTCTTAAGTATACCCTAATTTTAAATTGCATACTAGCATTTAAGTAAACATAACTTATAATTATGCATCACGATGCACTAGTATATAATAAATATAACCAAAAATTTATACATATTAACACTCTCATAATATGTACCACACACAAATATTTAATACTGAATACATATATAACTAACAATCAATCAATCATTTGTAGAGAAACAAAAAACTCATATACCCATTATAACATTCATTTAATCATCTTGTTATATTTTCTAGAAGACTATTTTAATATGGTTATAGTTTTAGTCCCTCCAACACCTAATTACTAGATAAAATAATTCTAATAACTATAAGTATAGTTCTTATATATGAATACTTATGCATCAAAACATACATCATATGTAAGTACTCAAATAATATTTAATTATTATATAAGGTTTACTTCTATGTTTAAATCAAGATTCTCCCATATTTTATCTATATTTTATATAAACATAACCTTACACTTAGTTAAAAGTTTATACTTATGTTGACAATCTTATCAATTCTCAGGGTCTCATGACTGAATATGTTTATATTTTTCAACATTTTAGAGGTACACCTCCTAATATACCCAATATTAATCAAAACCTTGTCAATTAATCACAACCCTCAAGTACATTATCTCCTTTATACATAAATATAATCCATAATATAAATGATATTATTAGCCTTTACAATTCTCAGCTAAAGATTCAATCATTATAACTTTATTTATAGGCTATAACTAAACATAACAAAAAAATTACAATGTTAAGGATCAAGTTATCACATTATAAAAAAATAATGGCTTTAATATGAATAGTCATTACCATTCAAATACGTAGGATAGGCAAGGTCATTTCATTAATTTATTTTTCATAAGTTCTATTCACATAAGTATACATTCAAGTAAATAATCTGTTAATAAAATTGCACCATAAGTAAGTTATAGTTTACATCACTTTATTTTCTTGATTATGACTTTACACTTGTATAAATAAATGCTATAACCTCCTATCTACCTCTATGTTACACTGCAACATGGTATATTCCTCTACCAAGGATAAAAATGTTGTTACACTTAGAATTATAGAATAACATAGTATAATGCATTATTATACATATATTATCATTGGTTATAAATATTCACATATATATTTTAGAAATGTGATTCCATATTTTTTATCTTTGGAGTTATGCATTAATAAAAGTCTTCATATATACCTAGTTTGTTATATAGTTTACTAAAATATAACAACATTACTGCTTAATTATATACTTTTTCCTTAATAACGTCCAAATTCTTATTATATTTAGCCAAGTAAAATAGATACGAGGTATAACAATTTATAAAATTATAGTGCAAATAATTTATTTTCATACTACTAAATATGATGCCTCATACAACACCATATCATCCTAGGTATTTTCCATAAATACCACAAGAATTATTCATTTCTACACATGAATATGATAAGCAAAAGCTGTAAAAAATAGGATGCTATGCTTATGCAGTAAGTCACTGCCCATTTTAGGAAGTCATTATATACAATTTTTTTAAATACAAATATCATAATTCAGTGATTCAAAATAGTAGTGATGACATAGCATGCACTCATTTATATAATGTATAACTAGTTTTAAATTGTCATGTTGTTATAGGTATGATGAGGATTGAAAATGACTATGATGTCATTTTCATAATAGAAAGACTCTGGATTAGATACATAATGATGTTTTAATGTCTTAAAGGATGGAATAATGACTCAAATAATCACACAATCAATATACATTTTAAATATAAATAAATAGTCAATATATATACTTAGTCAATTAAACATTATAATTAATCATATTCATTTCACCAGTGATTCACTAATCCCAGTGACCATTAAATAAGACAAGGCGAGGATTAAAACTTTATGGTGACTTCTTGAAAATTATAGATTTTATCACTATAAATCCTTGTTCTGTGTTGCAGATCAGTCTATTTATATACCAGGTCAATGTCACTATATATTAATTATGCTAGTCATGGTGTAGATCTATAGACAATGACTCATAAGGGTAAAAAAACATACACACACACACACACACACACACACACACACACACACACACACACACACACACACACACACACACACACACACACACACACACACACACACACACACACACACACACACACAGACACACACACACACACACTCTCTCTCTCTCTCTCACACACACACACACACACACACACACACACACACCCAACAATCTCATACTATACATATTTTGATCATAGAATAAATAAATAATTCATAAACGTATATACAATGGTCACATAGTATGCAGGTTAAAAATTATATTATGCATGGTTGTCTTTTCCTAAAATTTTATACTCATCATAATTATAAATTTACACAACTAAATCCATAATTTAATTGGATGCCATCAAAATATAGAAATTTTTACAACTTTTTTATTATTATAGTGAGATCTTGATTCAATAATTAATATGGCATTAGATAATGCCTAAGTGCTGGGTTATGATGAAGTCTCGGCATACTTAAATATAGTTATACTTAAGGGTATTAGATCATGATGTTTTACTCATACATTTTAATTGCATGTCTCAGATCCATCATATTCATGCAAATATGTCTATAGGTTAGATCCAATCCTAATTTTATATGAAAATTAATAAACTAAATAAAAATATCTTAAGGTAAACATTCAGATCAATTGTTAAACACATCTTCATTCAACACATTTTCCTTTCCCAAATCTTAAGATATTCTACATAGTTATGAAAATTTAAAATATCACCTATCTAGTGTGATTGTCTGTCAATTCCCTCTGTGCCTTCTTCCTTTTGGTTGTCTATTATTTCTACTTTACTTCCCAACCAATGCCTCTTATTCCTTTTAATTCTTCTTTTCTTCTATGCTTCTCTTTTTCTTTCTTCCAAAAACACTTATCATCATTTTCTTTTCCAAGAGTCTTTTTTTAAAGTAGGTATAGCCCCCTTTTTTTGTTTTAAAGATTTTCTTCTTTTCATTTTATTTTATTTTTTTGTTTTATTATTATTTTATTAAAATCTTTCTCTTTTCTTAAAAATCATGATATTTAATTGAATCCCACCTCTTCTATTTATGTTTCCATATTTTTTTATTTTTTTAAAATTTATATTCACCCAATTAGAATATATTTATTAAATAAATTAACATCTCTAATATCCTAATGATAAATTCATTAATTAACAAATTCAAATTTATTCTAATTACATAAATTTCAAAACATTAATGGTTATGAATATGAATATCATGTAAACACTCCAGATGAGTTCCAAATAATCATTAGTCTAAACCAATCATGAACAAGCAATTCAAAAAGCAAACAATATTAAACTCACTAGGCTAGAAATTTCCTTATGCATCTAACATGTGCTAGCTATTAGGGCATGTGCAAGGTTCTATCTATTTTCTCTATCATCCTCCAATATCTCCATCTACAACACTCTCTCCGATTATGCTCTCCCTCCATCATGCTCTGAGGGATAAGCTCTCCTATGTCAACCTCACAACATGCAAGTAGTTACAGCATATCAATATGATAAACATATATCATAAAATATAACTAAAATAACACATCAATATGATCAAAATGTAAACATACACCTTTTATAACTTATATCAATGTAAACATGTATCCTAAGTAATATCCTACTATCCCATAACAACATATATCTAAAATCTTAGTCAAAATTTAACTAAATCAGATGTGCTAACCATAAATATCCATGGATAGTCAGATAACTTTCTTAGTGAGGAATTGGAATGTAACATCATTCCTTCATAAATATAGTCATCATCCTAATGAAATCTTATCAAATATAAGTTATGAATTAAAAAATTTATTTAATAGAGAAATAACTCAATTTAAAGTATCAAATCAAGTAAATAAATGTGAAATTACCTATATTACTCATGAAGTTCCATCAAGTTACACTATTTATAGAGTATTGGTCTCGTAAGACCCTTTCTCAATGATATATCCCTATATGAAAACATGTTTGTGAGTATTACTTACTTTGATTGGTTCTATCATGACCACCATGGGGTCTAGAATAGTTAAGACAAGCCTATATACTACAGGATTAACCACTTATATTTCCTTGAAGGGTCCCACATATCTTAGTGAGTTTTTTATTGAAGTTATAAGAGAAAATAATATAACTATACAATCTAAAAAAAAATGACCAGGGAGAGTTCCACAAAATCTTCCAGCCCCTCTAAATATCTCTCTAACCTAGAGAGTATTTTTCTCATTTTGGAAAAAAGAATTTAGGAACCTGATAAGAATGATGTGCATAAGTTTATACTATTTATACCCTATGTAACTCCTAATAAGAATAACATGTCAATATTGTCACTACTCCATGGAACTTCTAACAAGTATGATGATGAATATGAATTATAAATACTACATTTCCAATGTATAAAAAATTAAGGAATAAATGTCCCACTATATACATGTGTATGGCCATATGACTAAATTTGACAAATATATCTATCAATCTTAGATTTAACAAGTTTATCTATTATATCCAAACTCAATAAATACCATGTCAATGTGAGACTAAGTGTAATAATTTCTTATGTCTTAGTACTTATCTTCCTAATTCACCACTCTTTCCTTAGGTCTTCATGACCTAATGATCTACAAAAAGTGAATAATGTTCATTGAATTTTTTTTTTATACTAATAGATCATATAAATCAATAAAATGTGCTAAATAATTATATATGTATTATAAAATATATAAGATAAATAATGTAATCAATCTATAATTGTATTAAATTGAAACTAGCCAAACAAAACTAGTATCATATTTCAAAGCTTAACCTATAGTTTTATATTCATAGTAAAGAGAAAATATTGTTAAAATTATCATAACATACATAGGTCATTGATCACACCATCCTAAAAACCTTATAAATAAAAAAATTGAGACATTATCTCCATGCTAGCTCGGCTAGCACATAACAATTTAGAAGTTTAACTCCACCCCTAGATTGATAAGATGTTCTGCATATCCAATAAACTACTTGCTTTTGAATAAAAGTACAAAAATATCTCTTCAAAAAATAATGATTTAAAGCAAAAAGAGAACAACATCAATCTAATTAGGGGTGAATAAATACATAATAATTATAATCAAATTATAGTTATCAATCTAGAATTTAATATATAATTCAATATTTGCCACTCCAAGTGGTCTAAAATCACAAGTTATAAATAGTAGTGACTCTAAAGATTCATAAGTGAAAATTAGAGAACTATCATCTTAAAAACTCTTAAATACCCCCATAAGGTAAAAGTAGAACACTGCCACTCAATGTTTCCAAATCACTACCTACTTTCCAAAACTATAAGTAGAGTATCACAATCTATTTCCATAATTAAGAGAGAAATATACTAAACACAAAGACGTATCAATTCATCCAATCCTAACATTTTTCTCTCAACAAGAAGTATACAACATTATCCCACAAAAATCAAGGAAATATGGTCAAACAACATTTTAAAAACAAGTTCCTATTTAAGAGAACACTAAATCAACATCATGAATATATGAATCCTCTCAATAGCTTATAATGATGTTAAAGAAGATTGAGATAATAACAAATCACCTCTAATCTAACTAAGAGAGATGACACATATTATCAAACCATATAACTTAGGGGTATCAATCCTTAACATAATAATTCTCAACCAAAACATCCACACTCTTTTAAAAGAAATTTCCCACCACCCTAAGTGGTACTAACTAAAAATGGTCGTATAAAATTTCCCACTCCTAGGATTCATTTATATAAAACATAAAAGTAATGAATATAAAATTAATTGAGAAGCATCCCATGTTATAAAACATTCACAACACAAAATAGAAATGGTGAAGGTGATATTATTACCAATAAATATGTGATCATACTATGGTTGAAATTTATTGTTCACAACTCATGAACTATGCTATGTACTCACCTACCCAAACCTCTTATACAACCATCATCATTGGGACACTTGATAAACTAACCCCTTAAAACATAAAAGGGTGAGAGTGATCCAAAGTGTACATACTCAATTTTACCCACACACATTTCATGAATGTCTCATACTTACAATAGTCACCAAGCCATATAGGAGTACCCAACAAGTCTCAAAACTTCAATCATGGTTTAACATGGTTTTGCATTAAGGCACTATAACTCTATAATACTAGTGAAATACTTCTTCTCACTAGGTCCACACTAGTGAGCATAAGGACATGAAAATTATGATGGAGTCATTTAGTCCTAGAGTCTGAGCCACAACTCTGATACCACATGCAACAACCCTATTGGGGTCAACCAAAAGTACATGCATTTTTTTCCAAATTAATTAACACATATACTATAAATATATTTTAGCACAAGAATTTATAGATATCATATGAAATACTCAACATGTGATAATAGAAAACAAGCATATTACATCACATATCACTGATCTCTAATATCAAGAGAGCACATCAATGTAAATATAGAATGTAATTATATTAGCTTAGCCATAATTGATACTATTCTACAACTACCATTATCAATGTATAATAATAAGTAATCACAACTCTTAATGATAATATTTAATAATAAGTATAATTCAATATTAGGTACATATAAGATACATATCTTATCAGGAGCATAGTTCTTGATCTCAAGTATCTATGTCAATCTCAAGTGTCATATCAATATGTAGTATTGTTGTGGGGAGGGAGAGCATCATCTGAGTACTTCTCCACACCAACCATATACCAATGATCCACTACACTAATCCCAATATAAAATGTACCTCCATTCATGGATGAGTAGATAGTGATGACATAAGAATCTAGAGAGACAAACAAGTACCCATTTGTAGTATGATTTCTATAATTAAACATGTAATGTATCATCAAAAAACATTATATTAAAAGATATCACACAAACATGTAAATCATACTCATAAAATGATAATATATCACTAAACATACTTAGGCTCAAATTTTTATGAATAATAAATAATAATGATCTATAGATCAATCAAATTAATAAAACCACTTGATCAAACTACCTTCATCTATCATTGTGATAATAGTAAGCTAATGAAGTCCATCTCACTTCTTACTCTATATCAACAATGTAGATTGGTCAAATATAATTCAACCACAAGATTCATTTAATTTACATTCTATTGGAAAATAAATCATATATCATGCTAAACATAGGAGTAAATAAAGCATACATTTATTCTATCAAACCTAATAATGAATTTTACATTATTTTTTATCCCATACTAGAAATAATGACTATAATTTATACTACCTAGGTAAATACATATTTAACTATAGATTTTCACTACCATAATCAATTTCCAAAGACACTACACCCTATGATAACCCATATTATGATAGTATATTATTCTAAGAAATAACTACTAGTTTGTCTTAATCAGTCATATAAAGCAATCATAAATACATGGAAACATAAGATTTTATTTAATTAACTAGACATAATAAAGCAAGTCACAGTTCCCATACAATATAATAATATATTAACTTATCATATGCTACACTCTCAAGGTTGTATGCATGAATACACAAAGTCCTACCAACTATTACAAAACATATCACTCAAATTAATAACCCCATAATCAATTTCCAAAGACACTACACCCTTTGATAACCCATATTACCATAGTCTAGTATTCTAAGAAATAACTACTAGTTTTCCATAATTAGTCATAGAAAGTAATTTTAAATACATGGAAAAATAAGCTTTTATTTAATAAACTAGACATAATAAAGCAAGTCATAGTTCCCATAGAATATAATAATATACTAACTTATCATATGCTACACTCTCAAGGTTGTATGCATGCATACACAAAGTCCTACCAACTATTACAAAACATATCACTCATAGTAATAACCAACATGAATACATTTATTCAATAAAATATAGGTGTGAGACTAAACATATAAATTAAAGTATGTACCATTTAGGTTTAACATACATTTACATTATATAGCTCTATGATATTCCATAATATCATAGTTCACAACTACATAAATACACATAACCAAAATTATGATTTCAAGAATCAAATGATCCATAAACATGATAGTAATCAATCAAGTATAGGACTATACCTCTTAGGTATAACTTAAGTTTAAACTACATAATAACATTAAATTAAACATAAATTAGAAGCATGTATCATGATGCACTAGTATATGCTAAATATAACCAAAAATTAAACATATTAACACTCTCATAATATATACTGCACAAAAGTATTCAATACTAAATACAAATATAACTAATAGTAAATAAATCATTTATAGAGAAACAAAAAAATCATAATCCCATTATAACATTCATTTAAATATCTAATTCTATTTTCTAGAAGACTGTTTTAATATGGTTATAGTTAGGGTCCCTCAAACACTTGCCAAATAGATAAAATAATTATAATAACTATAGGTATAGTTACTATATACAAATACATATACATTGAAAAATAAATCATATGTAAGTACTCCAATGATATGTAAATATTATATAAGGTTTACTTATATGTCTAAATCAATAATCTCTCATATTTTATCAACATTTTATATGAACATAACCTTACACTTGGTTATAATTTTATATTTTTGTTGACATAGCTTCTATATTCTTGGCGTCTCATGACCAAATGTATTTATATTTGTCAACATCTTATAGGTACACCTCCAAACACACCCAATATTTGTCAAACCCTTTTAAATTACTCGTAACCCTAGGGTACATTATTTCTTTTATACATAAATATACTTCACAATATAAATGATATTATTATCCTTTATAATTATTATTTAAAGATTCGATCATTATAACTTTATTGACATGATATAACTAAACATAAAAATAAATACATAATGTTAAGGATCAAGTTCTCACATTCTCAAAAAAATAATGTCTTTAATATGAATAGTCATTACCATTCAAATAGGTATCATAGGCAAGATCATCTGTTAATTTCTTTTTCTTAAGTCCTACTCACATAAGTATACATTCAATTGAATAATTTGTTACTAAAAATGCAACATAAGTAAGGTATAGTGTACATCACTTGATTTTATTGGTTATGACTTTAATCATGTAGAAATACATGCTATAACCTCTTATCTACCTCTACATTACATTATAACATGGTATATTCCTGTACCAAGGATAAAAATATTGTTACTCTTAAAATTATAGAATAACACAATATAATTCATTGTTATACATATACTATCATTGGTTATAATTATTCACATATATATT
The DNA here is from genome assembly GCA_037957365.1 of Torreya grandis. NCBI lineage: Eukaryota > Viridiplantae > Streptophyta > Pinopsida > Cupressales > Taxaceae > Torreya > Torreya grandis. The sequence goes on along the minus strand of JARHVA010003748.1, from coordinate 364,777 downwards.
CTGGAAATGTGATTCCATATTTTATTATCATTGGAGTTATGGATTAATAAGAGTCTTCATATATACTTAGTTTTTTATATAGTTTAGTATAATATAATAACATTATTCCTTAATTATATACCTTTTTATTAATAACCTCTAAATTTTTTTTATATTTATCCAAGTTAATATATACAGGGTATAAAATTTTTAGCAAATCATAGTGAAAATAATTTATGTTCAAACTACTAAATATGATGCCTCATACAATACCAGATGACCCCAGGTATTTTCCTTAAATACCATAGGAATTATTCATTTCTCCCCATGAATATGATAAGTGGAATCTATATAAAATAAGATGCTATGCTTATACATTAAGTCTCTACCCATTTTATGAAGTCATTATATACATTTTTTTAAAAATTTGAATATCATAATTTAGTGATTCAAAATAGCAGTGATGCCATAGCATGTACTCATTTTTATAATGTATAACTAGTTTTAAATTATGATGCCATTATAGCTATGACGACGAATGAAAATGACTGTGATGTCATTTGTATAAGATAAAAACTCTAGATTGGATATGTAATGATATTTTATTGTCTTAAAGACTGGAACAACAAGTCATAAATTTACACAATCAATATACATTTTAAATATAAATATATAGTCAATATATATTTAGTCAATTGAATATATATAATTAATCATATTCATTTCACCAATGATTCACTAATTGCAGTGACTGATAAATAGGAAAAAAGTCTAGGATTAAACTTATACAGTGACTTCTTAAAAATTAAAGAGTTCATATAACTATAAATCCTCAGTTTATGTTGTAGATCAATCTATTTTTACATTAGGTCAATGCCTATATATATTAATTAAGTTAGGCATGGTTCATATCTATAGACAATTACTCATAAGTGTATGAATTCAATAGATAAATATATAATATATATACCTATAACCCCCAACAATATTATACTAAACATATTCTCATCATTAAAAAATATTAATTCATACATGTATATATATCAATTTCATACTGTGCAGGTTGAAAATTATATTATGTATGGTTATCTTTTCTTAGAATTTTATACTGATAATAATTATAAATTTACATAGTTGAATCTATATTTGAATTTGACACCACCAAACTCTAGTAATTATTATAACTATTTTTTTTAATATGGTGAGATCTCAATTCAGTAATTATTGTGGCATAAACAATGCCCAAGTGTTGGGTTATGGTGATGTCTTAGTTTATTGAAATATAGTGATGCCTAAAGGTGTTATAGAATAATGTTTTAATTAGACCTTTTAATTTCATGTCTTGTATCCATCATATTCATGCAGATATGTCTATAGGTTACAGCCAATCCTAGTTTTATATGAAATGAATAAATTAAAGCAAATATATTATGGTAAAAATGCATATAATTTGTTAAAAATACAATTTTAATTCATTAAACACATTTTCCTTTCCTAAATATTAAGATATTATGAATAGTTATGAAAATTGAAAACAACACCTACCTGGTATGATTATTTGTCAATTCCCTTTGTGCCTTCTTTATTTTGCTTGTATATTATTGATACTTCACTTCCCATCTAATGCCTCTTTTTCCTCTTAATTCTTCTTTTCTTTTATGATTCTCTTTTTCTTTCTTCTAAAAACACTTATCATCCTTTTCATTTCCTAGAGTCTCTTTTAAAGTAGGTGTAAACCCTTTTTTCTTTAAATATTATTATTATTATTATTATTATTATTATTATTATTATTATTATTATTATATTAAAATATTTATTTTTTCTAGAAAATCATGATATTTAATTAAATCTCACCTCTTAAATTTATATTATCCTATTTTTCTACTTTTTTTGTTTATATTCACCTAATTAAAATATATTTATTAAATAAATTAACATCTATAATATCCTAATATCCTAATGATGAATTCATTAATCAATATATTCAATTTTATTCTAATTACTCAAATTACAATACATTAATGGTCATGAGTATGACTATCACACAAACATCCTAGATGAGTTACAAATAACCATTAAGTTAAACCAATCATGAACAAGTAATTTAAAATTTAAACAATGTTTAACTCACTAACCTAGAAATTTCCTTATGCATATAACATGTGCTAATTATTGTGATATATGCAGGGTTCTATCTAGTTTATCTATCAGCCTCTGACATCTCCATCTATGATACCCTCAAATGATTCTCTCCCTCCTTCATGGTATGAGGGATAATTTCTCTTGCATCAACCTCACAACCTGTAGGTAGTTATATCATATCAATATGATAAACATATAACATAAAATATAATTGAAATAACACATCAATATGCTCAAAATGTAAACACACACTTTGGCTAACTTATAATAATGCGAACATGTATCCTAAAAAATATCCTATTATCTCATAACATCATATATTTTAAAGCTTAGTCAAAATATAACTAAATAAAATGTGTCAACTATAAATATCCATGGATAGTTAGATAGTTTACTTATTGAGGAATTGGGATGTAACATCCTTCCCTCTTAACTAGTCTTCATCCTAGATGACTCTTATCAAATATAATTTCTGAATTAAAAATATTATTTAATAGAGAAATAACTTAATATAAAGTATCAAATAAAGTAAATAAATGTGAAATTACCTATAGTATTCACTGAAGTTCCCTTAATTTATATTATTCTAGAGTATTGGTCCCATAAGACCTTGCTCAATTACATCTCACTATTATGAAAACATGGTTATGAATATTACTTACTCTGATTAGTTCTATCATTACCACCTTAGGTTCTATAACCATCAAGACAAGCCTATATACTATAGAATTGACCACTTTTATTTCCTTGAAGGGTCCCACATATCTTATTGAGAATTTCATTGACTTTTTGAGAGCACATAAGATCATCATACAAGAAAAAAAATTACAAGGGAGAACTCCACAAAATATTTCATCCCCTCTACATATCTCTCTAACCTAGAGAGTGTTTTTCTCATTTTGGAAAAAAATATTTAGGGAACCTGGAAAGAATGTTGTGCATAATTTAATACTATCACTATATTGCATAACTCTTGATAAATATAACATGTCAATACTATCAATACTCCATAAATCTCTTGACAAGTATGATGATGAATAAGAATGAGAAATACTACATTTCCAATGTATATAAAATTAAGGAGTAAAGATCCCATCATCTACATGTGTAAGGCCATATGACTAAATTTGACAAGTCCATCTATCAATCCTAGAATTGACAAGTCCATCTATCAAATCTAAACTCAGTAAGTACTAAGTGAATATGATACTAAATAGGATCCATTTATATCACTTATTACTCATGTTCCTAATTAATTACTCTTCCCTTAGGTCTTCATGACCTAATGATCTCTAAAAAGTACATACTATTCATTAAAACACAATTTTATACTAATAGATCATAGAAAACAATAATATGTGCTAAATAATTATATATGTATCAACATAAATACAAGATAAATCATAAAATCAATATATAATTGTATTAATTTTCCACTATCCAGACAAAACTAGTATCATATTTCACATCTTAACCTATAGTGTTATATTTCATAGTTAAGATAAAATGTTGTTAAAATTATCATAACATACATAGGCCAAGGACCACACCTTCCTTAAAACCTTATTAAGGAAACAAATGAGAAATTATCTCCCTAATAGCTTAGCTAGCACATAACAAGTTAAAAGTTTATCTCCACCCTTAAATTGAAAAGATGTTCTGCACATCTTATACCTTATTCACTTCAATTGAAGGATAAAAAATATCTTTTAAAAACAACATGATTTAAACCAAAAAGAGAATAACATAAATCTAATCAAGAGTGATTAATAACATAATAATTATAATCAACTTATAGGTCTTAATCTATAATTTAATATATAGTTCAAGATTTGCCATTTCAAGTGGCCTAAAATCACAATTTAAATAGAGTAGTGACTCTAAAGTGTCATAAGTGAAAAGTATATAACTATCATCTCAAAATCACTTACATACCCTCACAAAGTAAAAATAAAACACCACAACTTAATGTTTTCAAATCACTATCTACTTACCAAATATGTAAGTAGAGTATCATAATATATTTCCATAACTAGGAGAGAAATATACAAACCATAAAGATGTATGAATTCATCCATTCCTACAAATTCTCTCTCAAAAAGAAGTAGAAAACATTATCCCACAAAATTCAAGGAAATATGGTTATATAACATTTCAAAAACAAGTTCCTATTTAAGATAAAACTAAATCAACATCATGAAAATATACATCCTCTCGATAACTTATAATGATGTCAAAGGAGAATGAGATAATAACAACTCACCTATAAGATAAATAGAGAGATGAAACTTATTCCTAAACCACATTACTTAAGGGTGTCAATCCTTAACACATAATATTTCTTAAACAAAACATCCACACTCTTATACAATAAAATCACCATTTCCCTATGTGGTACTAACTAAAATTGGTCTTATAAAATCTCCCACTCCTAGGATTAGTGTATATAAGACATAAAAATAATCTAGATAAACTTAAGTGAGAAACATCTCATGTTATAAGAAATTCACAACATATAATACAAATGGAAAAAGGTGGATTGATTACGAAGAAAGATGTGATCATACTATGGTTAAAATCTCTTGTTCATGACTCATGAACAATGTTATTTACTCACATACCCAAACCTCTTATACCAACATCATCATTGGGACACTTGATAAACTAACCCATTACAACTCAAAAATTTATGCATGCTCCTAATGACACACACTCAATGTTCCCCACACACATTTCATGAATGTCTCATATTTACAATACTCACCAAGCCATACAAGATGACCCACCAAGTCTCAAAATAGAAATCATGGTGTAACATGGTTCTACACTGAGGCACTATAACTCTAAAATACAAGTGCAATACTTCATGTCACTAGGTCCACACTAGGGAATAGAAGGACATGAAAATGTTAATGGACTCATTTGGTGCTAGATTTTAAGCCACAACTCTGATACCACATGTAACAACTCTGATCGGGTCAACTAGAAGTACATGAATTTATTTACCAAATTAATTAACACATATACTATAAATAGATTTCATCATGATAATCTAAAAATACCATGTGAAATACTCAATGGATGATAATAGTAAATAAGCATATTACATCACATATCACTGATCTCTAATAACATGGGAGCACATCAATGCAAATATAGAAATGAATTATATTAACTCATCCATGACTAATGTATTTATATATCCACCACTGTCATTATATGATAATAAGTAATTAAAACTATTCATTAAAATATTTAATAATAAATGCAATTGAATACCATGTACATATAAGATACAGGGCTTATTTGGAGCATAGTTCCTGAACTCAAGTATCTATGGCAATCTCAAGTGTCATGTCGATAAGTAGTACTATTGTGGGGAGAGAGACCATCATCTAAGCACTTTTATACATTGACCATAGAACAATGATACCCTTCACTAATCCCATAAATAAATTACCCTTCCTTCAGAGATGAGTAGATATTGATGGCATAGGAATTTAGAGAAATAAACAAGTACCTATGTGTTGTATGATTTCTAAAACTAAACATGTAATGCATCATAGAAAATCATTATATTGTGAGATATTGCAAAAGTATGTAAATGATACTCATGAAATGATAATATCTCACTAAACATACTTTGGCATAAGGTTTTATGAATAATAAATAATAACAATCTAAAGATCAATCAAATTCATACACACCACTTGATCAGACTTCATCTATCATTATGATACCTGTAATCTAGTAAAGTCCATCTCACTCCTTACTCTGTATTAGCAATACAGACTGGTCAAATACAATTCAACCACAAGATTCATATAATTTAAATCTTGTTATCAAACATATCACATAACATGATAAACATAGGAGTAACCAAATCATACATTTATTCCATCAAATGTATGAATGAAACTTACATTATTTTATATCCCATACTTGAAATAATGACTATAGTTTATACCACCTACGTAAATACACATTTAAATATAAATTTTGACTACCATAATTAATTTCCAAACACACTACACCCTATGATAACCCATATTATCATAGTATAGTATTCTAAGACATAACTACTAGTTTTCCATAATTAGTCATATAAAGTAGTCTTAAATACATGGAAACATAAGCTTATATTTAAGAAACAAGACATAAAAAAGCTAGCGATAGTTCCCATGGAACACAATAATATAATAACTTAGCATACACTACACTCTTATGATTTTATGCATGTATACACAAAGTCCTACCAAGTGGGATAAAACATATTATTCATAATAATACCCAACATGCATAGATTTTTTCAATCAAATAAAGGTATGAGACTAAAAATATCAAATACGGTATGTACCATATGGGTTTAACATACATTTACACTGTATTACTATGATATCTCATACTCTGATAGTTCACAACTACATAAATACACACAACCAAAATTATGATTTTAAGAATCAAGTAACCCATATACACCATAATAATCAAATAAGTATGATATTATACCTCCTGAGTATACACTAAGTTTAAAATACATACTAACATTCAAATAAACATAACATGTAATCATGCATCATGATGCACTAGTATATGCTAAATATAACCCAAAATTTATACATATTAACACTTTCATAATATGAATTGCACATAAGTATTCATTACTAAATACACATATAACTAACAGTTAAATCAATCATTTTTAGAAAAAAAACTCATAAACCCATTATAACATTCATTTAAACATCTTATTCTATTTTCTCAAAGATTATTTTGATATGTTTATAGTTTTGTCCCTCAAACACTTGATGACTATATAAGATAATTTTGATAATTATAGTTATAGTTCCTATATACGAATACTCATATATTGAAATATATATCATATGTAAGTACTCCAATTATATATAAATATTATATAAGGTTTACTTATATGTCTAAATCAAGAATCTCCCATATTTTAACTACATTTTATATGAACATAATGTTGCACTTCAATAGATTTTTATATTTATGTTGACACAGCTTCTCAATTCTCAAGGTCTCATGACCAAATGTGTTTATATTTGTCAACATATTAGAGGTACACATCTTGGCATACCCAATATTCATCAAACCCTTGTAAATTACTCTTAACCCTCAATTACTTTATTCCCTTTATACATAAATATACTTCACAATATATATGATATTATTAGCCTTTATGATTCACACTTAATGATTCGGTCATTATAACTTTATTAAAAGGCTATAACTAAACATAAAAATAAATCCATAATGTTAAGGGTCAATTTATCACATTCTAGGAAAAATAATGGCTTTAATATGAATAGTCATTACCATTCAAATACATAGGATAGGCAAGGTCATTCCATTAATTTATTTTTCATAAGTATTGTTCACATAAGTAAACATTCAAGTAAATAATTTATTAATAAAAATGCACCATAATTAAGGTATAGTATACATCTTTAAGAGTGTATAAATACATGTTATAACCTCCTATCTACCTCTATGTTACACCATAACATGGTATAGTCCTCTACCGAGGATAAAAGTGTTGCTACACTTAAAAATAAAATAACGTAGTATAATGCATTATTATACATATGCTATCACTGGTTAAAAATATTCACATATATAATATGAAAAGGTGAATTCATATTTTATTATCATTAGAGTTATGAATTAATAAGAGTCTTTAGATATATCTAGTTTGTTATATAGTTTACTATAATATAATAACATTACTACTTAATTATATACTTTTTCCTTAATAATATCCAAATTATAATTATATTTAGATGAGTAAAATAGATACAGGGTATAAAAATTTATCAAATTTTAGTGCAAATAATTTATTTTCAAACTACTAGATATGACACCTCATACAACACCAAATCACCCCAAGTATTTTCCTTAAATACCACAGGAATTATTCATTTCTCTGCATGAATATGATAAGTGGAAGGTCTACAAAATGGGATACTAAACTTATGAAGTAATTCTTTGCCCATTTTAGGAAGTCATATACATTTTAAAAATCTGAATATCACAATTTAGTGATTCAAAATAGTAATGATGCCATAACACACACTGATTTTTATAATGTATAACTAGTTTTAAATTATGCCATTGTTATAGCTACGATGAAGACTGAAAATGACTACAGTGTCATTTCTATAAGAGAAAGACTCTAGATTTTATATGAAATGATATTTTAATGTCTTAAAGGTTGGAACAATGACTCACAAATTTACACAATCAATATATATTTTAAATATAAATATATAGTCAATATATATTTAGTAAATTAAATATATATAATTAATCATATTAATTTCACTAGTGATGTACTAATCATAGTGAACATTAAATAATACAAAGGATGGGATTAAAATTTTATGATGACTTCTTTAAGATTACATATAAATATAAATATAAATCCTTTTTTTATGTTATAGGCTGGTCTATTTATACACTAGGTCGACACCACTATATATTAATTACACTAGGCATGGTTTAAATTTGTAGACAATGACTCATAAGGGTTTGAATTCAATAAATAGATATATTATATATATCTATAACCCTCAATTATCTCATACTATACATATTCTAATCATTGAATAAATAAATCATTCATACATGTATATACAACAGTCGTATACTATGCAGGTTGAAAATTATATTATGCATGGTTTTTTTCCTAGAATTTTATACTTATCATAATTTTAAATTTACACAACTAAATATATAATTTAATTCAAATCCACAAAAATATAATAATTATTATAACTCCTTTTTTAATAGGGTGAGAGCTCAATTCAATAATTACTACAGTATAAGACAATGCCTAAGTGTTATGTTATGGTGACATCTCAGTATATTGAAATATAGTGTCTTATAAGGGTGTTATAGCATGATGTTTTACTTAGACATTTTAATTACATTTCTCAAACCCATCATACTCATGTAGATATGTCTACAGGTTACAATGAGTCATAGTTTTATATGGAAATGAATAAACTAAATCAAAATAGCTTAAGGTAAACATGCAGATCGGTTGTTAAACACATAATTTTAATTCATTCAACACATTTTCCTTTCCCAAATATAAATATATTATGTATAGTTATGAAAATTGAAAACAACACCTACTTGGTAAAATTGTATATTAATTCTCTATGTGCCTTCTTCCTTTTGCTCATTTGTTCTTGCTCTTTTGCTTCCCGTCTAACACCTCTTTTCCCTTTTAATTCTTTTTTCCTGATATGCTTCTCTTTTTATTTCTTCCAAAAACACTTCTCATACTTTTCATTTCCAAGAGTTTCTTTTTAAAGTAAGCATATACCCTTTTTTTTTCTTTAAATATTTTCTTTTTTTTCTTTTTTTCTTTTTTTTTTGTTTTATTACTACTTTACTAAAATCTTTCCCTTTTATAAAAAATCATGATTTTTAATTAAATCTCACCTCTTCTATTTATATTGCCATATTTTCCACATTTTTTTTATATTCACCTAATTAGAATATATTTGTTAAATAAATTGACATCTCTAATATCCTAATGATAAATTCATTAATCAACAAATTCAAATTTATTCCAATCGCACAAATTGTAAAACATTAATGGTTATTAATATGACCATCACATAAACACCCCATATGAGTTCCAAATAACCATTAAGCTAAACCAATCATGAAAAATCAATTCAAGATGCAAATAGTATTAAACTCACTAGGATAGTAACTTCCTTATGCATTTAACATGTGCTAGTTATTATGTGTATATAGGGTTCTAGCTAGTTTCTCTATCGTTCTTCGATGTATCCATCTACAAAACCCTTTATGATGATGTTATCCCTCCTTCATGATCTAAAAAATAAGTTATCCTATGTTAGCCTCATAACATGAAGGTAGTTAGATCATATCAATATGATAAACATATAACATAAAATATAGCTAAAACAACACATCAATATGCTCAAAATGTAAACACACACTTTAGCTAACTTACAATAATGCAAACATGTATCTTAATTACTATCCTACTATCCCATAACCATATATATCTCAAATCTTAGTTAAAATATAATTAAATTGGATGTGTCAAATATAAATATCCATGGATAGTCAGATAGTTTTCTTAGCAAGGAATCAAGATGTAACATCCTATTGGGACCAACATACCCTCATTATTTTGAAAATTGGGACCCTTAAGAAACACTGAGAATGAATATGGAAACCTAGCATGTTAAGGTCATTTGTAGAATTTAAAGATCATCCACTTTATCAAAAGTAAGCTTACTTAGTTATGTTTTACTTTAATTATAACTAACAATGCTAATAAATGATCTTTATCACTCTTAGTTATAGGTCTCATGGTGTTTGTCATTGATAAATTCATATTTATAAACCTTGGAAAAATCCTCAATTTAAATTTGAATATTGGCAAGATCTAAATTGGTGGGAACCTTTTAAAAATATATTTTGGGCCTAAGTATAAAATTCATGTTTTAGCTTAGTCGTGTTTTTTAACATGACTAAGACTTAAGCATAAAAATGCTTGGTGAACCTTTGTTATTTTCCCCTTTTTAAAATTTCCTTGTATGTTTAACTAATATTTGATTTTTAAGGTCCTCCTAATAAATTTCTTATTTTAGCCTAAGGTTTTAACCCTAAGGCCCCATTTCTATTTATTAATACAAAAAAGACCTTGGTCCTAACACCTTAGCTAAAATTTTGGCTCCCCAAGTCCACTTTTATGTTAGTGATCCTCTGATTTATATACCTTAGCCTAAGATTTTAATCCTAAAGCCTTGATGCATTTATTTATAAAATCAAGACCTTAGTCTTAACGCCTTATCCTAAGTCTTTTTATATCACCATAGTCCTAACTTAACTTCCTCACATCTTGCAAGATCCAATGACCCTTGCTTTATCAAAGCATTTGACCCAATAAAGTGAGAAAGGTGTGAGATTCAACTTAAATAACATGCATCTAGGTTGATATAATATTTCATGCTTCTTCATGACCTTCTCATCAAATAGTGTGAGTGAAGCCTACCATAATCCTGCATAGAACCCACTGACCACTTAGACTCAAGATCTCAAATTGCTATTGATGGTCCTTACTTTGTCATGAAGACTCAATTAGATGGATCAAGGCATAGTTGAAAGGTTAAAAGGATACAAAAGGCCAAATGATCGACACATAGTGCCTTTACATTCAAATCTTAAAATAAAATGGGTACTACTTGATAAAATATCCAATCAAGGGCAAGCTCTTAGATCGTGATCGATGGATGACGCTTTGTCAGAGATTTTGATCTGATGGAGTGCACTAGGTCTAAGATCTTGGGAGGCCTCATAGATGTGCCAAGTGGCACTCTTGTATTCAGCCACAATAATTTTATAAGATTAAAATTGATGTTCATGTGACCATAATTTGACATCTATGAGGATCCATTTATCATCCATGTAACTATCAAATTTAAGCCCATCAATTTAAAAGTTTCACTAGCTTAAAATTGACATTCACATGACCATCATTTAACATCTATGAGCATGTATTTGATGTTCATAAGACCATCAAATTTAAGGTAATGAATTATCCCATTCATGATCAAAATACACTCCAAAATCTAATTTAAGGCTCAAAAATTACTTTACAAGCTAAGGGAAATGCTGTAAGAATGCTCAAACACTAAAAATCTTTGATTTGAAAAATATAGAAATGGTTTTATGGTTTAAGTATATGACAAATAAGACTTAGTATAAATATTTGCTTTAAGTTCCCCATCACATTTCATCCAAATATCATGAACCTCAAACTATAGACTTATACTAGATCTTATTTCTTTATTACATAGTACTTAGACCAAGTTATTTATAGCTAATGATTTTAATGTGTTTTGTCAATACAATGAAATCCTATTCATTACACCATTATATCTTATTAAATCATTGGATCATATTTTATAAATCCATGACATAAGTATTTTAGACCAATACACACCTTGTGTTTAGAAGAAACACAATGTAAACATCAACTTAGAACATTTAACCTTGCCCCCCCTTTACATGATTCAAAAAAACTTAGACATAAATCCCTTAGCCTAAGGTTTGTATCATGCTTAATAAACTTGTAACAAACCTTAGCCTAAGGAATTAAGGCTAATACCCTTTAATAAATTATTAACTTAAATTTTGGGCATCTCTATAGATCAACGGTTTATGCTTTATCATTAGATTTTGATCTAATAATGTGAGGCCCCCAAAGACTTTTCAATGAGGCCCTAAGATCCTATGAGTTTGATACATGGTGAAATATCATTTAAGGTAGAGATGACAGGTTGATATGATGTTTTGTGTTTTATTACTAGAAGTTGGTCCAATGAGGTGAATGAACTCATGACTTTTCAAAGGCTCATGAGCTCTCTACATGGCTAATGCTCATTCAACAAAGGACTAACATAACATATGAAAAATAGGGAAGAGACATAAAGATGCCAAGTGTCACAAATACAATTCTTAGAATCAAAAGAGTCAATTATAGGCAAGGGCCTAGATTATAATGAATGAATTACACTAATCCTATTTTTTGATCCTATAGTGAAAATTAAAATAAGTTATTTTAAATACCAATAGCTAGTGCTCAAATGGAATTTATGAAAAATATTAGGAAAGGTCAAGACCAATGCCACATAGGTAGCATGCAAGTAGAATAGGATAAACTAAAAGATATTGTGGGATACAAATGTAAAATTATAAAGGCAAAGGTCTAAATCAAATCCAAGGCATGTATAAGCCAAAGCCTAGATATATTCTACAATTAAATCTCTAAAACCCTAAACCCTACATAAAAGTGACCCAAATGGACTCAATTGATAATAATTTGATCCAAAGAGAACTTAATTGTGTTTATAAGTGCAAGAGAGCTTTCATATAAATCATTTACAATCCAATGTGAGAAATTTTTAGCAGAGACTATTGTAGCTCACAAATATCAATTAAAAGAAGAGACTGGACTTTACTTGTTGATAGACAATGAAGGTTACATTTTCAAAGATACTAAATGAGACCTTGAAACACTGAATGTCCTAGGAGTTAGGAATTAGTTTGAGATCTTATTGATAGAGGATTTACCACCCATTTCCAATGAGGAACAAAGGATCATCATGACAAGTAGGAGGTATTATCACCTAGTTGTAGTCTAAATGGTTATCCTTCATGCCATAGAAAAACATGAGGTACTGCACTATATAGATATCCTTGCCCCATTTTTTGTTGATTATAGATTATACAATGAATTGATCATCAAAGAGGAAAATTATAAGAATATGGCCTATATTTCTCTTGTAGCATTATAAATATTACAAACTCCCTCCCTCCCTCCCATGTTCACCTATCTAAGGTCAAATAATGGACTATCAACCATGGCTTAGATTCTATCCTTGGACCCTAGATACATCAAGGACCCTATATATTTAGAGACACTGAGGAAAAATTACTAATAGTTCAATTTAGTGAAGGTATTAAGGTAATACTGACCTTATTTAACTAATCCTTTAGAACCCCTTCAACAACCTATGTGCATAGAATATGAGTTCCCTTTGTATATTTCATGGTAGAGGAGAATATCACCACTCTAATTAGATATTTTAATAATGTTCTCCTCACCAAGCAATTCACTACCATTAAAATGAAGACATCTAAGCAATTATCTATGATATCTTACCTACTAGATTCCCTACTTGCCTTTATTAACTTCCTAGGGATTAGAAGTTAGTCCCCGATGGCAAAACTACAATTTCATACCATTATTCCAGATTGCATATTTTCAAGTACAAGAACCCCATGCAATTTACTTGTGACTAAATTTACCCAGCCATAGTGGAGGCCATCAATGGCATTCCCAAGCCAAGGTTCCATCCACTCATCAAGAAATATGTTGAAATGATAGGGGACATATCATATTACCCTGATTATATAGTTACCAAGATTGAGGGGACCATATCCCAACCCTATAGATTGATAGTATATGTTCCAAGTAATCTTGTGAAGCAATAAATTGCCTCCCAATTCATCCATGGCATTGATGGGACCTGTAAAGAGAAAAGGAAGGGTCTTCTCCACCCTTTCCCCCTGACTATTAGGAAAACCATATTGAAATACTAGAAATAGGTGGAAATCATGTCTACACATATGTATTCATGTGGATTTCAACTATATGAACTCAAAATATGGGATCTAAAGAACATATTGGGTGAGCATTTGAAAGATAAGAAACTACCTAAGTTTGAATATCAACATTAGGTAGGTGTTTATGACACAATTTATATTAAGGCTAAGAATTATGAAGAGGTGCTGGCTAGGATCCAAGGCCACAACATTAAACTTTAACACAAGTTAACCAAGGATGATAAGCCATTTAAGGAGGCATTAAAAATACATTATTTGTAGTATGACTTGCTACCTGGTCTATTTGGGATAGCCCAAGATCAACCCCAAGAAGAAAAACCACAACTATAGCCTCAATAGCAAATTATGCAAGGCCAAGATGAATAAGGCATTGTCAAGGAGAAAGTAGGATAAGTGAAATTGGAAGAGAGGCATGGAGAGGGTCCCTCATCTACCACACTACCCTAAAGGCCACCTTACCCAATTTAGTATATAAACATGATAGCCTTATAGATAGAAGAGATACTTGAGGGTGACCTCAAGGAAATTATAGAGGCATATAATTCTGATACGGAAGAAGAATAATTTGAATAAGTTCAAGCCCAAGTAGGGGATCCTAAGGAAGATAAATGAAAATTACTTACTCTAGGTATGGTCCCTATGAGATCCCAAGAAAAGAGGAAAGTAGAGTTAGCATTGGTTCCTATAGGACTAAAGGAGAGACCAAGATTGACCATCTCTTATCCCATGAGTGAGGTAAATTTTTTCAATGATGAATTCCCCATTCATGGGCTATTTGTCTTTAACTAGTTCATTTATGAAAAGTTACAAAAGATTCCTTATCTCTCCCACTCATGTGCCACGATGAGAGTTGTTGATATTAAAATGCATGATGACATGAAGCCATGTATTAGGGTCATGGTAAAGGAGAAATAATAAAGGATAATTATGGTAAATTAAGGACCATAAAACAAAAAGATTGATGCTCTAGGAGCATCTAGTGGTTCAAGTGTGGAGGTCTCAGAACCTCTCAAATTCAAGAAACTAGTCACTACCATCCAATTTAACCCTAAAATAGCTAGATTAGAAAGGGCTACAACCAAGATAGATATGGTTGAGATAGAATAATTCACCTTCAAAAATGTAGAGACATTTGTGTGATTAACCCTAGTTAAGAGTTAGTAGCTTGGAGAGGCTACCATTCATGAAGAAGATGTGGAAATCCTAATTGAGGCCTAGTCAGTATAGGTTGAAGTTAGAATCCAAGGCATGAAAAAAATGATCTATGGCTTGGAAAGAGAAAAATAAAACCTTGAGACACATGAAATCCTATCATTTATTGAGGTAATAACTAAAATTCTTGATGATTTATTTTATGACATGTTTGTGGCACTCAAAATAATAAATCTGAGGTA
This sequence comes from Torreya grandis, assembly GCA_037957365.1. Lineage (NCBI taxonomy): Eukaryota > Viridiplantae > Streptophyta > Pinopsida > Cupressales > Taxaceae > Torreya > Torreya grandis. The sequence continues at coordinate 349,058 of JARHVA010003748.1, read as the reverse complement.
GAGTGCATTATGACAATAGGGTGCATTAGCCAAGAGTTTGTTCACCAAATTCCAAGCCTCAAAGTAAAAAATAGCCAAGATCCTAAACATCCATGTAAATAAATAGATCCCAAGATTAAGAATCATCAGTTTGGGACACTTGAGCACAATTTTGGATATTGTGTTTTATAAGGTTCAATGTTTGAGTGAATGGTATAATGATGTCTAAAGGATCCTAAAAGATGATAAGAAGCTATATACAAGGATTGAAAATATTCTTGGGACCATGATTATAGATTCTACACAACCCACTACCCTTGGAATCATAAATGATGAATAATTCAAACATAGGGCCACTTTGATAACTCAAGAATTCAAAGGAAGGAGCCAAGGAAAATTTGGGGTTGATAATAGTAAGATCTTGGACATGATGTTCAATGCTAAGGAGAAGATAAATGAAGATATGATTTTTAAAGAAGCCTTGGCTAGAAATGATAGAGAACTTGAGGACCTGGTAGATCAAGAGGAGGAGTGTATCCTAAATCCTATTGTGGATCTAAAGCTAGTTTGATGAGCAACATGCTAAGGTCATGAACATCCTATAACAACAAGTATAGGCCCCACCAACAAATTAGATAATATTCTATTTTGTATAATTTTATAAAATTTTAAAATAAAATATTACATTTTAAGAGCATATGCTAGTTTTTTAGCATATTTCCCCTAAGTCATTCCAATTTTGAAGAACAAGTGTATACTAAAACTTTCTATGGAAGGACAATAATCCTTATCTTTTGGACACCTATTTATTAAAATAGACTGGTAAACTACCTAGCCTTTCTATCAAGTCATGTATTACCATTTGTAAAAGGGAGATAATTTGGAGAAATTTTTGTAAACTTGAAGCAATTAATATAATCAAGGATTTCTGAAATGATTGTCCACATTTGATATGTTGATTTCTAATATAGCTTTTCTCTTAATTTCTAGTTAATGTCTTAAATTTGAATGGTATCTTTAAATTCTAAGTTGCATCTTCTAATGATAAGGTTCCTAATTTATGAATATGTTATATTAGTTGAAGGATCTCAAATTTTACTTCACTTTATTTTATTCTATATTCAGATGTGCAAATGTTATTTGATTACAATAATAAATCCTTAAAGTAGACTTGGTTCTTGTGATTTTTTACATTATCCTTTGAAGTTTCCCTAGTATATAGTGGAATTTGAGCTTAGGATATTTTAAATTATATATTGGTTTTAATGAATACTCAATTTTAATTGATGATTTTTCATGGTGTTTGAGTTTAAAATTGATAATCACTCATTTCTTTTCTGCCTTACCCTTCTCTTTGCCTCTTTTTTTTACATCAGATCACTTTAGTTTTAATTTCATTATAGATATCCATTTAGATTAGTTTGTATCTAAATATGGATCATAATTCACTAAGTATTAATATAGATTCTCTACAATTTACAAATAATGTACTAAGGTGTCCCCCAACCACCAAATTATAAAAATATTGTGGAACAATTTATCTTGATCTTTTGTTATTTCACCACAAGCAACTAGATTACCAAAACCTACAGCTCATGCTCTAAATTTTATAAATTATAAAATGAGAAATATTATTTAAACACTAAGATCACCTATGGTTGATTTTGAATCATCAACAGGAGAAGCTCCATTGGTGCTAGATGGAGGGTCATTAATTCTTTGAATCTTTGTTGATCTTAGCATATTTTGGTCTAAAAATTAGTGTATCTTTGTGTTTTTGGGTGAATTATTTTCTTATAAGTATAAATATCATTGATATTTGATATCTATAATGCATATTTATGCTTCCTTAGATAAATATTGAAATTATTTGAGATTTGATGCTTATTTTCAACAAATTTAGCCTAAACTTTGAAAATCCATAGTATCTGAGGTTAAGACAGCTCATTTTGATCAAAATTCAACATGTATTTCATAGATATGAGTTCATTTAGACTTATAATTATAAATATAGATCATATTTAAGTAATTAATCACATATTTGATATAACTCAATCAAATATCAACATCCTTTGTAGTTTTTCATACCACCTTTGGATAATAAGCTCAATGTGAAAGTCTAACTCTTGTTCTTTATAAAAGTTAACTTGATACATTGTATTTTAGGAAAATTATTCAAATTTCAAGATCGAATTACTCAAGATTAGAACAAGATCACACTCAAATACCAAGGAGACTTTTCTTGAGCTTGAGGTTGACAAAAAATCCAAACATGATAAAGGTAGATGCACAGAATCCAAGTCTCTTCCAACTTCACCTCTTTAAGTTAATTGTGCCATCAACATTTATCTAGGTATGGATTGGTTTGGAGATTATTAAATTAATGTGATAGGTGTGGTTCATGATCTCCCAAGAAACCCTAATAAATATATGTCTACATTTAGTCCAAATGGAATAGTAACAGCTAAAGAACACAAAATATTTTAAAACTACCTTAAGGTTACTAAATGTTGTGCATGAGGATGTAACATGTAGGATATTTCAATTTACTTTTAAATATGTAGATTATGAATGGTTTTTAAATTTGATAAATAATTATATCAAAATTTGGAATTATTTCAATAATGTGTTTATAGATCAATTCGATAAGATTATTAGTCCTTGTGTTATTTACCATCAATTCAGTACCATTAGAAGGGATGCTAGTGAGCATATTAGGTCTTTGAATGCTAAATTTCAAAAAATGTATAATAAGACCATCGAGCCTTATAAGCCTAATGATTTTATAGCTTTAGAGATATACAAAGATGCAGTAGATTGTATGACCTCTGTATTCTTGAAAAGATATATTTTAGTTATATCTACCTTGGCTCAGGCCTATTTTAAATTAGTGACCATTAATCATCAAATGCAGACCCAAGGTAAAATGGATTAATTGGTCCCAAATTTCAACCCACATATGCCTATGATGAACTTATTCCCTTATAACAACTAGAATATCCTAGCACCAAACCAACTCCTAAACTTAAATCAATTGCCATTAAGTCATGTAGCTCTTAATTAGAATCTAGGGTTCTTGAGTCATTCTAATAATGGCTTCAATGAAAATGATCAATGATATTTATGACTAATTTCATGTGCTAATAATAAATAGGTACATAATTATAAAATTCCTAAAAATGAGAATGAGTCTATCTTGAAAATCCTTCATAAATTAAGCATTGTTTCCTTCAATTGTAAAAATAAGTAGGCAATACTGGAGAGCACTTTGGTAGGAAATTCTCATTTCAAATGTTTAATAGGTCAAACAATATGTTATAGAATGATATTTTTCATAATAAAAAGTTTAATTTACCATTTTATAGTAGTAAGAATATGGACATTAATTTTATTAATATTACATTACCTGATTATTATAGAGTGCATTGCACAACCAAGCATGGTGAAATTAATTATATATAGTTTTATAAAGAATTTGAGGATTTATAAGAGGATTTGGATACATTTTATGTGGTCCTTATAAAATAAAGTGGTGGAATCTCCTCATGATCTAAGTCATTTTATTAAGCCTTCATGGTTGACACCTTTGATTTCCCCTTTCAAGAGGAAAATGAACCTGATGAAATCCCTGAGGAAATCCAAGCCTTTCAATAATTATTAAATAAGACCCATCCATTGAGGAATAATGAATAGAGGCAGCCCTCGAATACCTCAACACACCCAAACAATTTTTTAACTCCTCTTGACACCTCTTAAATCAACAATCCAGAGCCACCTAAAGGGAGTACTTCTAAACCCATCATTGAAATTCCTAGTTGTTCTAAGACTAATTATAGCATAGTTAATGACATGAATAAAATAAAGGATACTATTAATTTGTATTAAGTTACATATATTATAGAGTAAATGGACCTCATACTATAATCTCTATCAAATAAGTCCAATAATCTACTCAAGGTTGATCATACCAATATGACCATGCACAAAGCCAAGGCTAAATCTCCCCCTTTCTTGATCATTATTAGGATGTTTGGTAAGAACTTACATAATTGATTATTATATTCAAAATCATGTATACATATCATTCCTATAGGTATATGCAAACAACTTAGTTTAACACCTATAAAGTTTGATAGGGTTGTCAACCAATTAGACAAATCTAGAGTCAAGGTTATAGGGGAATTGTTAACTATTCACATACAACTAGATTCTAAACCTAGGGTACAATAATTCATTGGTATTCAAGTGGTTGATATACCTGATGTTTATGATATATTATTGAGTAGGGAATGGACCAAGGCTTTGAATGGTTATATGTCCATAGATTGCTCACATCTCTAGCTACCTTGGAAGGGAGTTCCTATTCAGATTAGGGTTGAGAGGGAACTAAGGATGAAACATATGATAACTAATTATAATGTTGTAAATGAGAGGGTAAAAATAATTGAATTAGACTTAGGGGTATTTACCCTTGAAACTAATAAGGTATGTAATCCTAAGACTACTCATGTTATTCTTAGACTATGGAAATTAAATTTTGATGGTGCCAAGTGTAATTTTGGATTAGGTGTTGGTATTATTTTAATTGATCCTACTAATACAAAATACCATGCCTCTTAGAGGATCCAATTCCATTGCACTAATAAAATTTCTGAATATGAATCCCCTATCTTAGGTTTGTAATTTTCTTTAAAGAATAAGTTTAGAGAATTTTTAGTTTATGGGGATTCAAAAATAGTTGTCAACCAAGTAAGAAGCAAATATCAATGCAATCTCTCATACCTAAAAAGGTATAAGTTTAAAGTTTCAGACTTTATTTAATCCTTTGATGCTTTTAACATCACCTCCATCCCAAGAGAGAAAAACCAAAATATTGATGAGTTGGCATCTACTATAGCCAACCTCATACCCAACTAAGATTTCCCTAGTTTTAGCGTTGAGTTGATCCCTTATCCTTCAATGCCTAATAATTTAAACCATTTTCAATTTTTCAATAATGATCAATAGATATTGGATTTTTTGATTGATTGTGGAGCATTTGATGATCATATTATTGATGAAACTAATGAAAATGCATATGAAGAGGACAATTTTGATGGTAAAGTCATTTAGTTAAATGACAATAAGATCCTAAAGGGGATAATTGCTCTAGAGAGACTATTTTATCAAGACAAATTAGCTAAAGTTTTTAAGGTTCCCAAGGTAAGTGGGAAAGACTATAATGTTTTTGACCTTGGCCTCCAAGATCAACCCCATCTACTTAATGTTGGAAAATCCTATGCAAACCTTGAGAATAAAAAAGATAAAGAGTTCCTTACCCAATACAGGGATGTCATAGCTTGGTCTCATAATGATTTAAATATATTTGATCCTAAGGTCATTACTCATACCATCCCTCTCAAAGAAAGCTGTAAACCAATCATGTAGAAACAAAGGCCTGTAAACACTATCTTAGTACCCATAATCTTCAAGGAAGTCAAAAGATTACTAGATGCTAGGATAGTATTCCCCATCAAGCATTCTACCTGGGTGGCTAACTTAGTACCAATTAGGAATAATATTGGTGAGATTAGACTTTGTAGTAACTTCAAAAACATAAAAAAGGAGAAAAAAAAGGACAACTATCCTCTCCCTTCTCTAGATGAAGTGATTCAAATTGTTTCAAATTTAACTATGATGTCTTTCTTTGAGGTCTTTTTAGGTTATACTAGGTATTAGTTGATAAAAAGGATATGATGAAAATAACCTTCATAATAAAGTGGGGAACCTTTTCTTACAAGAGGATGCCCTTTAGACTAATCAATGTAGGAGCTACTTTCCAAAGAGATATGGACCATGCCTAGTAAGGCCTGATAGTTTAATGCATCATTATTTAAATGGATGATCTAACATATATATTTTTAAACTAGGTAAGATCTCTTCATGCATTTAAAACAAGTGTTTGAAAGATGTTAAAGGTATGGCATTTCCTTATACCCAAAGAAGAGTATCTTTTGTGTGACTGAAGGTAAATTGTTGGGTGATGTTATAATGAAAAATGGGATCTCTATAGATCCTAAAAGAGTGGAGTCCATATCTAGAATAGAACCTCCAAAAAGGAAAAAAGATCTGAAGTCATTCTTTGGTAAGATAACTTTTTTAATAAAGTTTATTTCTAGCTCTATAGAGATTGTCAAGACACTGAATGACATGATGGAGGATGCCAAAGTCACATGGGATGAATAATCTATAAAGGAAATCAATGATATCAAGGAGGCCGTTAGCCAAGCTCTATTCCTCATAATACCTAACTTCTCAAGGGACTTCTACCTTTATTCCTTTGTATCTAAACACACTATGACTATAGTGCTAACTCAGAAGATTGATTGGTGTGATCACCCAATAACTTTTATGAGCAATAATATTAAGAATACTGAGTTAAATTATTCATTGATTGATAAGTAGGCATATGCATTAGTTAAGGTAGTTAAGAAATTTAGAAATTCTATCCTTAGAAATAATGTACATGTTATCTTACCTGACCCTACCACCAAACTTATGTTAAGTCAAAATGAATTGGGAGAATGTCTAGGTAAGTGGATGTTAGTTTTGTAGGAGTATGAATTGGAAATGAAAACAATAGAATTGCTAAGATGACAAGGTCTGATCTAGATGATTTCTAATACTAACCTTAGGCTAAGTATTATGCAAGTGGGTCAAAAAAACATTCAAGCTAGTGAGTGGTATGATTTATTCATACATTTTCTAATTAATGGTATTTTTCACGTAGGATTATCTAGGGAGCATAAGAGGTTCCTAATTTTGAATGAAACTCACTACCTAATAAAGGATGGAGTCTTATATAAAAGAAACTTTGAATAAATTTACTTGAGATGTGTCTCACAATAGGATGCCACCCAAATCATGAGTACCTTTCATAAAAATATGGGTAGTGGAGATCCATTTGGGAGGACCAAAACCCATAAAATTATTAAAGCTAGCTATTATTGGCCAACTATTTTTAAAGATGCTCACAAACATGTAAGGGAGTTCCACTCATGTCAAGTATTTAACACCAAAGAATAAAAGGAAAAAATGCCTCTACAACCAGTCATGGTTGATAAAACCTTTGCTCAATGGGGGATAGACTTTATTGGGTTAATCAACCCCAATTCATTTTAAGGTCACAAATAAGTGTTAACTACAATAGACTATAGCTACAACCATCAAATAATGTAGGATTAAGGTGATCATCTTCTTAGAGGAGAACATTTGTACTAGATTTGGAACTCTAGTCTCTTTAGTATCTGATAATGGGTCAACATTTATATGTATAGAGATGATAGAATGGGCTTATGATAATGGAATCACTCTCAAGTTTTAATCTAACCATTATCCCTAAGGAAATGGAGTTTTTGAGTCTACAAACAAAAAACTAATGAAGGCAATCAATAAGTCTACTACAAACAATCCTAAGACCTAGCATAAGTTCCTTAAATATGCATTATGGTTGGATAGGATAAGAATCAAGCAAGCTTTAAGAGATTCACCATTTTTATTGGTGTATGGATAATAACCTATCTTTCCTATAACTCTCAAGTTTCCCACATATAGATTTATGTAGGAATACATGGAAGAGAGACAAGAACATTCCAACTCTAGATTGATAGATATAATTGAAATGGAATATTCAAGGGAGAAAGCCTTTGTGGATTTTAGCAGACATCAAACCATAGTCAAGAGATGGTTTGATAAAAGATCAAAGATCAAGGTTTTTAGATAAGGAGACCTAGTTCTCCTTTATGATAAATCATTTGAGCCTAAGGGCAAGAATGCAAAATTCACACCTTTATGGATTGGCCCATACCAGATTATAGAAACATTGGGAAAAAATACCTTCACTCTCAAAGATCTTCGAGGAGAAAAGTTCACATTGCCCACTAATGGGCATTACCTCAATCACTACTTTACTACTACTCCACTATAGGTTTTCATAGAGTAAACTATAAGATGGTTAGATTTAAAATAGGTAGGCTAGTTATTTTAATTTTAGTTCTTTCCTTCTTGTCCCTTGTTTGTGTTGACCATTTTTTGCCCAACATGTAAAAAATTCAGTCCCCTTCTGCCCCTTACTGTTCTAGGCCATTTCTTTTGATTTTGCACAGGTCCTATAAAATCTATGGACTCTGCAGGGATATTTTCTAAGGATTTAGCAATTCCCTATAGACTTCATGTTTCTATAGACTCAGTTGGTTAGTATTTTGGCACAAAGAGGATCAATTCAAAGAATGTAGGGGTTTTCAAGACTTTTTAGGCTCTTTTCTGATGAATTCGGCCCTGGTTCAAGCCTTAGTTCAATATTCAAGACCATCGCTCTTCGTTCAATCGCTAGTTTAATCAACACTTGGTTCACCCATCTACAGTTCAAATGGCCTTGTTTCAAGCTTTGGTTCATCTAGATGGTTCAGTCATTTGGTTCAACTAGATGGTTCAACAGCTTCAAGTTCATCGGCTTTGATTCACTTGCCATTGGCACATAATGTTTGAACCGCTTGAACCATTGAACCATTTTTGGTTCAACGACTTGGTTCAAGGATATGCCTAGATGGTTGAAGGGTAGCTCAAATTTCAAATGCCCTTATGGAGGGAAAGCACTTTAAAGGAAAGGTAGCTGAAGGGTAAGTTCAGATTTTGTTTAAGTCTTGAATTCCTTTGGACTTTTTATCTGAAGGAATTCCTTTGGACAAAAAGTTTGAAGGAATTTAGGGAAAGCCACACTAGGAAACTCAGTGAGAATTCTATAGAATTTTGTCTGTAGGAAAATGTCCATGGACTTTTGTCTGTGGGAAAATGTCTGTGGACAAAAAGCCTGTGGAAAGTGTTCGAAGCAAAGGAAAGACCCACAGAGAAAGCCATGAAGCACAAAATCTCATAGAAAGGACTCGACGGGATTTTTTCAAAGATGATGATGTCCTAGAAGCTATAAAATTTAAGGAAGTGAATTAGCAATTGGTTTTCAAAGCGATGATAGTCACATGAACATCAAAATTAACACAGTGAAATAGCCGTTTCATTTCAAACTAAAGGATGCCAACCATGTAAAAGAGGCCCAAAAATGTAGTGACCCATTAGATGATCACCCCTAAGGTCTGAAAGAGCCAGAAGAGACAAGATAGGGAAAAGATAAACTACCAAGCATGGAGTAGGTAGATAGTCCAAGTGGTGAAGGGAAGTGCTAATTTGAGAAGTTATTTCGGTAGATGATACAGTGCCTATGGATTAACCATTAGAAGATGCGAACGGCCAATCATGCACCACTTTTTCTTCATTTAATATTTATGAGTAGAAAAATTATGTAGGTGCCTTCAAGGAGTAGTCTCTGTTAATGAGGAAGCAACGTGGCCATGTCAAAAAATGCCTAAAGTCAAAGCTAAGGCTAACACAACATTTATGTTTAAGCATCCTGCTCTTCCCAATGCTCATAAGGCACATGGGTCACTTGTAAAAAGGGTGCCAAAAGGCCTCCTTTCTTCTCCTATATATATAGGACTTGTCATTTGAGAAATCATCTTCCACATTTGTAAGGCGTAACACTAGCAAAATTTCACTTGAATCAATAAACGCATTTTTTACCTCTATCTTGGATAGATATTTCAGTGTATGTCTTAAGTGTTAGTTTGTGTTTAGTCATTGTTTCTTGATGCTTTCACAGGTCCAACACCAACATATCTGTTATCTACAAGGTGACATTTCTATAGCCGACAAGGAGAGCTGTATTTGGAAGTGCAAAAATAGAAGAAATTACTTATAGTGTGCATTTCACAACACCTTGGTGAATCTCTATTTTCTATGTTTTCCATTAAAGCCTCCTTGCCAAGTTTCTTACAGCCTGGTCCTTCTGCCAAGTTTGAAGTGTCTGTATGTGTTTATCTAATTTTAAATGTGAATGTGAGAAGGTTGACTTATTTTGGTGCATCACCTCCTTAGAGTAGATTTTTTTCCTTGCAATCTTTCTCCCTTTTCATTCCCCCCATTATATATATATATATATATATATATATATATATGTTAGCACTTATTGGAACAAATCAGATGCATCAAAGGGAGTTAGACCTTACCTAGAGACTCTCCCCTCCAGCTTCACTGGTCCCACATGTGAAAGGGGAGTTTCCATGGTTGTGTGAAGAAGGCAGGAGCTCGGCCTCCTACCAAGGGTGCAATCTTCTACGTCAATAGTTTTGGCACACCCAGTGGGACCAACTAAGACAAGTTGTGTCCAAAGAGTTGAAGAATTTTTGGTGTGTTCTTCAATCGACCAGCCTTTGGAGGCTTTTGCATCAACACCAATGGTGACTCCAAGTTGAATCAGCTGGTTAAGCATCCTGGTGCCATCAAAAATCACTTTTTGTATATATACTTCCTTTACACAAAATCATGGGTCTTATTTTCCTTCATGTGACTATGATCAGACTCAAGATTTTTAGAGAATCACCTCAAGTAGCCCTCCTAATTACCCTATAATGATAAGGGAAATGGCCCTAGAATTTGAGAAGCAAATGCTAGAGATTGACAGACTGGAGGAGTAGTATAGATATCAGTAGGAGTTGATGTATAAAGAGGAGTGTTTGTTTAGGTAAGCACAAGCCTTGCAATCCATGGAAGAGGTAGCAAAATGGAGAAATCCATTTATTCAAGGTAGTCAACCTTATGTGCCCCCTCATATTTTGAAGAAAGCCCCCTCTTTTACACCAAATCCTTTTTATTAGATAGCACTTTCTCACTCCAGATCTTCAAATGCATCTGCTCTCAATCCCGTGCACCTAGCTTTCTAGCACCAGAGGGCATCAAAACAACCTCCCATGGAGATGAACCTTCTAAACTCCTTAGATCATGAATCTTCCATTGGGGGGAATACCACTAGCCAACATATCCCTCTTCTAGAGACTCTTCCAGTGCATCAACAGTCTCTTCCTTGCATTCCTTAACCTCCCAAGTCTTTCAACATGATGTGTAGATTCCAAGTTGGAGGAAGGAATGCCAGGAACCAGCCTAGAGCCTTGAAGAGGATGATGTTAGTGACCTCCAATAAAGACTCTTTTAGGATAATCTAGCCAAGCAAATTGAAGATTTAGAGGCTAGGATGAGATTGCTTCTTGAAAGAGAGATAGAACTTCTAGACCTCATGGAGGAGCCCCAGGACCTTGGAGAAGACAAAGTTGCTACCTATTCATAGGAGCAAAATTCTAATTCTAAGATCCTAAACTAGGGGAAAATAGTAGAATCATTGGGCAGGATGGAGGAAAAGCAAGGTTTTTCTCAAAACCTTGAAGAAGCTAAAGCTGCTCTTGCTCATGATAATATTGATGACCTCCAAGAAAAGCTCTTCCAAGAGGATCTAGCTAGGAATATTACAGAGTTGGAATCCAGAGAGAGATTCCTCAGCTAGTGTGTGATGGATGGTTCAGACCAAATGCCACATTCTATGTCTAAACACACCCCATCTATGCACCCCCAAGAGAGATATCAGGTCACACTTGATATAGATGAAGTGCTGACCAAGTGGAAGGAGGAGAATCATTCGATTCTAGCTTAAGGACTGCCTCCTCTTCCACATGTTTTCTCCACTTCACCCCTTATCAAGGAGGAACCTGTTCTATAGGAGGCGAGTGAGGAGCAGAAGATCCAAGATGTATTTCTTCAAGAGGCTGTCATGAGTGACAACAAAGGTGGAATCATCATTGATGCTTCTTGTGAAGACACCATCGACAATGGAGAAGATGTAGGTCTTCCATAGATGCATATGTTCTAGCAATACAAGGAGAAACAAATGCATGGTGAGATCTCTTCCCCTCTACTTGATGAAATTCCTTGTTGCTTTAGTGAGGAGGATGACTACACTGAGGAGCTTAATTTGGAAGAGGATCAGGAAGATACCTTTGAACATCTAGAGATCTTAATCTTTGAGGAGGAAAAAGAGAGGTTTGTCTTCTTGGAGGAATGTCTTGAAGAAGAGAGTTTTGAATAGAGAGGTGATGTTCTATGGGATGAGCAATCATTTTGTGAGTCCATTTTAGACATCACCATAGTTACCCTTCTTCAAGAAGGCTAAAAGGAAGTAGAGGATGAGTCTGACAGAGTCTTCAACGAGGCAGAGGGAAACAAGTCAGACCATGATACATTGCAGAGGAGCTATAAAGATCAAAGGGCTTATGGTGATGAGCCAACAACCATTGATTTCTTGGTGAGGAGCACTAATATGAGGGAATAACATTCAACAAGCTTCCAAGAACAAGCAGAGTACACATATGTTAGAAGCATGTTTAAAGTTGATCCACTCATATATGAGCCGATCAAGGTGACAAGCAAGAGGAGCAGGTCACCAAATCTCCTTTTCTTTTAGCCACTTGTTTGGAACCATAAGTCTTTTTTATAAGAAGGGGGCTTAAGAAATTTTCCCTTTGATCCAAGAGGGAGGCGAGAATACCTAGTTATCTATATATAGTAGTTTGTTTTTAGTCTATTTTCCTACTTTCCCTAAGTGTAGTTTGCACAAGTAGTGTTTTTTAGCCTTGTGTGTTGCCCTTTGTGTGTGGGGTAAGAAGTTTCATGTTTGATTCTTGGATATTTTGGGGTTGTTGCTAACTTTCATTAAAGCTACATCTGACTCTATGATTAATGGACTGTAAGGCAACTAGTCTCTAAGCATAACAGACATGCTTCCCTTAGGAGTCACCAATTTGTTGACCATTTTTTTCCCAACAGGCAAAAAAATTGGTCCCCTTCTGCCCCTTGCTATTTTAGGCCATTTCTTTTGATTTTGCATAGGTCCTATAAAATCTATGGAATCTACAGGGATATTTTCTAAGGATTCAACAATTCCCTACAGACTTTATGTTTCTATAGACTCAACTGGTTAGTCTTTTGGCACAAGGAGGATTAGTTTAGAGAATGCTAGGGTTTTCAAGACTTTTCAAGATCTTGTCTGACGAATTCAACCTTGGTTTAAGCCTCAGTTCAATTTTCAAGACCATCACTCCTGGTTCAATCCCTAGTTTAATCGGCACTTGGATCAACCATTTGCAATTCAAATGGCCTTGTTTCAAGCTTTGGTTCATCTGGATGGTTCAGTCATTTGGTTCAACTGGATGGTTCAACAGCTTCAAGTTCATCAGCTTTGATTCACTTAGCATTGGCGTGTATTTTTTGAACCGCTTGAACCATTGAACCATTTTTAGTTCAACAGCTTGGTTCAAGGGTATGCCTAAATGGCTGAAGGGTAGCTCAAAGTTCAAATGCCCTTGCAAAGGGCAAGCACTTCAAAGGAAAGGCAGATGAAGGGCAAGTTCAAATTTTGTTTAAGTCCCAAATTCCTTTAGAATTTTTATCCAAAGGAATTCCTACAGAAAAAAAGTCTGAAGGAATTTGGGGAAAGCCACGCTGGGAAACTCAGTGAGAATTCTATAGACTTTTGTCTACGAGAAAATGTTCACAGACTTTTGTCCATGGGAAAATGTCTGTGGACAAAAAGCCCATGAAATGTGTCTAAAGTAAAAGAAAGATCCGCAGAGAAAGCCATGAATCACAAAAGCCCACAAAAAGGACCCAACGGGCTTTTGTCAAGGATGATGACGTCCTAGAAGCTGTTAAATTTAAGGAAGTGAATTAGATGTTGGTTTTCAAAGTGATGATGGCCATGTGAACATCAAAATTAACGCAGTGAAATAGCCATTTCATTTCAAACTAAAGGATGCCAACCATGTAAAAGAGGCCCAAAAAGGTAGTGATCCACCAGAAGATCACCCTCGAGGGCTGAAAGAGCTAGAAGATAAAAGATAGGGAAAAGACAAAGTGCCAAGCATGGAGTAGGTAGATAGTCCAAGTGGTGAAGGGAAGCACCGATTTGAGAAGTTATTTTGGTAGATGATACATGCCTGTAGATTGACCATTAAAAGATGTGAATGGCCAACTGTGCACCCCTTTTTCTTCATTTCATATTTATGAGTAGACAAATTTCGTAGATGTCTTCAAGGAGTAGTCTCAGTTAATGAGGAAACAATGTGGCCATGTCAAAAAATGCGTGAAGTCAAAGCCAGGGTTGACACAACATTTATGTTTAAGTAGCTTGCTCTTCCCAATGCTCATAAGGCACATGGGGTCACTTGTAAAAAGGGCACCAAAAGTCCTCCTTTCTTCTCATATATATTGAGGACTTGTCATTTGAGAAATCATCTTCCACATTTGTAAGGCATAGCCCTAGCAAAATTTCACTTGAATTAATAAACACATTTTTTACCTCTATCTTGGATAGATATTTTTGTGTATGTATTGAGTGTTAGTTTGTGTTTAGTCATTATTTCTTGATGCTTTCATAGGTCCAACACCAACATATCTATTGTCTACAAGGTGCCATTTCTACAGTCGATAGGGAGAGCTATATTTGGAAGTGCAAAAATAGAAGAAATTACTTACAGTGTGCATTTCATAGCACGTTGGTGAATCTTTGTTTTCTATGTTTTCCATTAAAGCCTCCTTGCCAAGTTTCTTACATCCTGGTCCTTCTACCATGTCTGAAGTGTATGTATGTGTTTGTCTAATTTTAAATGTGAATGTGAGAATGTCAACTTATTTTGGTGCATCACCTCCTTAGAGTAGATTTGTTTCCTTGCAATCTTTCTCCCTTTTCATCCCCCCCATTATATGTGTGTGTGTGTGTGTGTGTGTGTGTGTGTGTGTGTGTGTGTGTGTGTGTGTGTGTGTGTGTGTGTGTTAGCACTTACTGGAACAAATTAGATGCATCAAAGGGAGCTAGCCCTTACTTAGAGACTCTCCCCTTCAGCTTCACTAGTCCCATAGGTGAGAGGGGAGTTTCCATAGTTGCATGAAAAAGGTAAGAGCTCAGCCTTCTGCCAAGGGTGCAATCTTCTGTGTCAACAATTTGTACATAAACATGTATATATTTATTTGCTTTCTTGATTTTCTTCTTTCTATTATGTTTTTCTTTCTTGTTGCTTTATTTCTTGATTCTAATAAGTCCTTTTAGACAATATTGATCTTAAAGTTACGAAGTCTACCTAAGAATGCCCAAAATTCCAAATCGAAGGTGTGTACCCCATGAATATAATAACCATGGTCCTAAATATAAGCATAATGTTGTAATTTTTAGAAACTGATAAAGACCAATAGAATAACTTAACTATTTCATGAGATGATGACCATTATCTTGACCTCAAAATGGTTTTAAGAAGACTTGCACTTATAGGTTGAAATATTGAACTATCATGATATACCCATACTAGCACTTAATCAACATCCTTGCCTAAGATAATGGCTATATCCATAGATGATTATCTAAAAATCAAACACTTGACCAAATCTTAAAACCTATCTATTATAGTTCCCAACCTTGTTGATAGCATAAAAGTCCTAAGGAAATATAAAAAAATCAATGTAAAATCAACAAAATATAGGCATAGGTGATTTTGGTAAACTCCATCGAGACTATGGACTTCTAGCTGGTAGTGGAGCAAGGCCTTGAGTGGAGCCAAAGGCATTGTTGTCAGGGTTATGGATTCCTTATTGGTAGTAGAACAATTACCAATCTTTCCCTTAGCCAAAATCATGGTTCCTAATGAGCATCTTAACTTGCTATAAGTTAGTGTTAGTGATTAAGGACATGAAACTTATAATTTATCTCTTGAACCCCATGACAAATGATAAGTGGAATCAAAGCACACACATAATATGGCTAGGTCTTGGTGATTGACCCTAAGTCTATAAGTGAAAGGTTTATTTAAACCATGATCTAATCTGAATGATGGTATTAATCAAGTAGAATGAATGACCTAATTATTTGTATAAATCATAGTCTCTATATTACTATGTTTCTCTCACGAGTCACCATTTTTTGGGACCAACATAACCCCATTATTTTTAAAATTAGGACCCTTAAGAAACCTTGAGAATGAAAATGGAAACATGGCATGTTAAGGTCATTTGTAGAATTTAAAGATCATCCACTTTATCAAAAGTAAGGTTACTCTGTTATTTTTGCTTTAATTATGACTAATAATGCTAATAAATGATCTTTATCTCTCTTAGTTGTAGGTCTCATGGTGTTTTTCACTGAGAAATTCATGCTTTTAAACCCTGGAAAAATATTTTGCTTAGATTTGAATATTGGAAAGAGCTAAATTGGTGTGAACCTTTTCAAAATCTATTTTGGGCCTAAGTATAAAATTCATGGTGTAAGCTTAGTCATGTTTTTTAACATGACTAAGAGTTGAGCCTAAAAATGGTTGGTGACCCTTTATTGTTTCCCCCTTTTTAAAGTTCCTTATATGTCCAACTAATATTTGATCTGCAAGGTCCTAATATATTTATTGGCTTAGCCTAAGGTTTTAATCCTAAGGCCCCATTTGTGGTTATTAATACAAAAGGGACCTTAGTCCTAACACCTTAGCTATTGTTCCTTGAGTCTAATTTTATGTTAGTGGTCCTTTGATTTAGATACCTTAGCCTAAGATTTTAATCCTAAGGCCCCAACATATTTATTTATACAATTAAGACCTTAGTATTAACACCTTAGGCTAAATATTTTTATATCATCATAGTCCTAACATAACTTTCTTACATCTCAAAGGATCCAACATCCCTCACTTTATTATAACATTCGATCCAATGGAGTGAGAAAGGCACAAGATTCAACTTAAATAACATGTATCTAGGTTGGTATGATGGTTTGTGCTTCCCCATGGCCTTCTAATCAGATGGTGTGAGGGAAGGCTAACATAATCTTGCACATAACCTACTAGACAATCACACTCAAGCTCTTGGATCACTATCGATAGTCCTCGCTTCATCATAAAGACTTGATCAAACAGAGTGAGGCATAGTTGAAAGGTCAATGGGATATGGAAGGATAAAGGATTGAAATTTGGTACCTTCACATTCAAATATTAAAATAAAATAGATCCTACTTGAAAAATTAACCAATCATGGGCAAGATCTTAGATCACAATCAATGGCTGACACTTCATCACATATTTAAATCCAATGGAGTGCACTATGTCTAAGATCCTAAGAGGCCCTATGGATGTGCCAAGTGGCACTCTCACATTGGGACACAAAAATTTGATGAGCTTAAAATTTATGTTTATGTGAACATCATTTGACATTTGTGAGGATGCATTTATCATCCATATAACTGTAAACTTTAAGCCCATCAAATTAAAAGCTTCATTAACTTAAAATTGATGCTCATGCGACCATCATTTGACATCTATAAGGACTTATTTGATGTTCTAAAGACCATCAAATTTAATCTAATGAATTATCCCACTCTAAATCAAAATACACTCCAAAATATGTTGGAAGGCTCATAAATTAATTTACAAGCTAAGGGAAATGATCGAAGGATGCTCAAACACTGAAAATCTTTGATCTGCAAAATATGGAAATGGACTTATAGTTTAAGTATATGAAAAATAAAACTTATTCTAAATGTATGATTTAAGTTATCCAAGGTATTTCATCTAAATATCATGAACCTCAAACTATATACTTATACTAGATCTTATTTCTTTAATACGTATGATTTAGACCAAGTTATTTCTAGTTAATGGTTTTAATGTGTTTTGCCAATACAATGAAATCCTATTCATTAGAACATATTATCATATTAATTATTTTGAGCATATTTTATTAATACATGACATAAGTATTTTAGACCAATGCATACCTTGTGTTTAGAAGAAATGAAATGTAATCATTAGCTTAGAACATTTAACCTTGGAACCCCTTTATATGATTTGGAAAAACTTAGACATAAATCCCTTAGCGTAAGGTTTGCATCATGATTAATAAACCCATAACAAACCTTAGCCTAAGGAATTTAAGCTTAATTCCCCTTTAATAAATTCCTAACTTAATGTTTGGGCATCTTTGCAAATTGATAGTTCATGATTTGTCCTTGGATTTTGATCTAACAACGTGAGGCTCCTAAAGACATTTCAATGAGGCCCCTAGAGCTTGTGTGTTTGACACACTGAGAAAGCTCATTTAAGGTAAAGTTGATATGTTGATTTGATGGTTCATGATTTATTTCTAGAAATTGATCCAATATCACAAAGTCAATCATGAATTTTCAAAGGCTTGCAAGCTCACTACGTGGCCAATGCTCATTTAGCAAAGGACTGACATAAGATACAAAGAAAAGTAAGGCTTTTAAAGATGCCAAGTGACACAACTATAGTGCTTGGAATAGAAAAATCCAATCATAGGCAAGGGCCCAAATTATAATTAATGGATCACGCTAATCCCAGATTTTGATCCTATGGTACAAAATAAAAGAATATATTTTAAATACCAATGGCTAGTGCTCAAACAAAATTTATGAAAAATTCCACAAAAGGTCCAAACCAATGCCACATAGGTACCATGCAAGCATAAAAGAACAAAATAAAATATATTGTGGGATAAAAACCATAAAAGTATAAAGGAAAAGGTCCAAATCAAATCCAATGCATATATAAGCCAAAGACTTGATATATTTTGCAATTAAAGCTCCAAAACCCTAAACCCTACATAAAAGTGACCCAAATAGACTCAATTAGTGATAATTTGATCCAAAGAGAAATTAATTGTGTTTCTAAATGTAAGAGAGCTTTCATAAAAATCATTTTCAATCAAGTGTGAGCAATCTCTAGAAGAAGAGACTATGGCAGCTCATAGATAGCAATTGAAAGAAAATACCAACCTCTACTTTTTGATAGATAATGAAGGTCAAATCTTCAAACATACTGAATTAATCCTTGCAACACTAAATGTCCAAGGTGTTAGGAATTAGTCTGAGTTCTTCTTCATGATAAAGGGGTTACCTCCCATTTTCAAGGATAAATGAAGGATCACCACCATAAGTAAGATGCACTATGACCTGTTTGTAGTCCAAATGGTTGGCCTTCACCACACCATGGAAAAACTTGATGTAATACACTGTATAGACATCCTTGCCCCCATCTTTTTTGATTGTAGAGTAGATAATGAATGGATCATCAAGGAGGGAAATTCTAAGAAGGTAGCATATATTTCTCTTAAAGCCTTTGATAAATATTAAAATCTCCCTCTCCCCCATGTTGGCCTATCTAAGGTAAAATAATGGACCAACAAACATGACTTAAATTCCATCCTTAGAACCTAGTTATATCAAGCATCCCATATCTGTAGGGAATTTGAGGGAAAACTACTAATAGTCCAATTTAGGGAGGGTACTAGGGTAATAATGACCTTATTGAACCAAGCCTAGAGGAAAATATAGGTTCCCTTTATACATATGTGAATAAAACATAGGTTCCCTTTGTACATTTCAAGGTAGAGGAAAATCTCACCCCTCCAATTAGAGATTTGATCAGTGTTTTCCTTTCCAAGCAATTCACTATCACTAAAATGAAGATATCCAAGCAAGTCTATATGATATTCTACCTATTTGCCTCTATCAACTTCCTAGGGATTAGGAATTGGTCCCCAAATGACAAGACTACCATTTCACACCATTATTTCAAATTGCATATCTTTAAGTATAGGAACCATATGCAGTTTACTTGTGACTGTGTTTACCCAACCATAGTGGAGGCCATCATAGGTGTTCCCATACCAAGGGTCCATCCACTCATCAAGAAGTATGTTGAAATGACAGGGGACATATGGTATTAACCTGATTATATAATTACCAGGATTGAAGGGATCATGTACCAACCCTATAAATTGTCATTATATGTTCCAAGTAAGATTACAGAGCAAGAAATTGCCTTCCAACTCATCCATGGCAATGATGGGACCTATAAAGATAAAAGAAATGGTCTTCTCCACCCCTTCCCGCTAACTATTAATAAAACCATATTCAAATACTAGAAACAAGTAGAAATCATGTCCACACTAGGGATTGATTTGTATTTTATCTAGATAAACTCAAAATGTGGGATCCAAAGGACACAGTGGGTGAGAATTTGAAAGATAAAAAACTACCCAAGCCTAAATATCAGTATTAGCTTACTATTTATGACACCATTTATATTAAGGCTAAGAATTATGAAGAGGTGTTCTCTAGGATCCAATGCCACAAAATTAAACTTGAATATAAGTTAACTATGGATGACAAGACATCTAGTGAGGCATGGAAAATGCATCCTTTATAGTATCACTTATTACCTAGTCAATCTAGAATAGCCCAAAGACAACCCCAAGTAGAATAACCACAACCACAACCTTAGGAACAAATTGTGCAATGTCAAGATGAACAAGTCTATGGAAAGGAGAAAGTAGGATAAGTAAAATTAGAAGAGAGGCTTGGAGAGGGCCCCTCATTTTCTATACTTCCCCAAAGGCCACCTTCCCCAGTTTAGTACATAGACATGATAGCCTTATATCTATAAGAGACACTTGAGGGTACCCTCGAGAGAACTTGAATAGGCATATAATACTGATACAGAAGAATATTATTCTAAAGAAGCTTAGAACCAAGCAGGGGAGCTTGAGGAAGATAAAATAAAATAAATTAATCTAGGTATGGTCCTTATGACATCCTAAGAAAAGAGGAAAGTAGAGTTAGTATTAGTTCCTATGAGACCAAGGAAGATACCAAGATTTTCCATCTCCCATCCCAAAAGTGAGGTATATTTTTTGAATGATGAATTCCACATTCATTGGCTAGTTATCCCTACCTAATTTATATATGGAAAGTTAAAAAATATTCCTTCTCTCTCCCACTCATGGGCCATGATGAGCGTTGTTGATATTGAAATACATGATGACATGAAGCCATAGATTAGGACCATGGTAAGGGAGAAAGAATAAAGAATTGTGGTCACTCAAGGACTAAAATTAGAAATATGGATGCTCTAAGAGCATTTAATAGCTCAGGTGTGGAGGTCCCAGAGCCTCCCAAATTCAAGAAGCTAGTCACTACCATCCAATTCAAACCTAAAATTATTGGATTAAAAATGGTTATAACCCAGACAACTATGGTTGGGAAAAAATAATTCACTTTTCACAAGGTGGATCCCTTCATGGCATTAACCCCAGTTGAGGGTTAACAACTTAGAGAGGTTTCCATTCATGAAAAGGATGTGGATAGCTTAATTGAGGCCTAGTTAGCACAGGCTAAAGCTAGAATCCAAGGCATAAAATAGAGGATCTATATCTTGGAAAGATAAAAAGAAAACTTGGAGACATAGGTAATTTTATTAGTGGCTAATGCAATGACTAAAATTCTTGATGAGTCATTTTATGACATGTTTGCAGCACTCAAAATAATAAAGATAAGGCAAAGTGCATTAGCACAGTAGGGTGAATTATCCAAGAGTCTAGTCACCCAATGGAAAACCTCAAAGGAAAAAATAACCAAGCTCCTCAACATCCAAGTAAGGAAATAGATCCTAAGATTTAGAACCATCAGTTTGGGACACTTGAGCACAATTTTGGGAATTGTGATTGACAAGGTTTAAAGTTTGAGTCAATGGCACAATGATGTAAAAAACCTTCTAAAAGATGATAAGGAACTAATTTAAAGGATTTAAAAGATTCTTGGGACCATGATTATGGATTGTTCACAACCCACTCCCCTTGGAATCATAAGTGATGAAGAATTCAAACATAAAGCCACTTTGGTAACTCAATAAATCAAAGGAAAAAGCCAAAGAAAATCTAGGGATGATAATAATAAGATCATGGACATGATATTTAATGTTGGGGAGAGGATAAATGAAGCTAGGATAATTAAAGAAGCCTTTGATAGAAATGATAGATAACTTGAGGACCTGGTAGATCATGAGGAAGAGTATATCCTAAAACTTGTTGTGGTTCTAAAGCTAGTTGATGAGTAACATGCTAAGGCCATGAACATCCTCCAACAACAACAAGCAAAGGCCCCACTAGAAAATTAGATAATATTCTATTTTATATACTTTTATTAACTTGGCATATTCTAGTCTGTTAGCATATTGCCCCTAGGTCAGTCCAATTATAAAGATAAGTGTATACTAGAACTTTCTATGGAAGGATAGTTGTCCTTATCTTTTGTACACTTGTATATTACAAATAACTAGTATACTACCTAAATTTTCTATAAAGGCATGTATTACCATTTTTAAAAGGGAGAAAATTTGGATCAAATTTTTTACACTTGAAGTAATTAATATAATCAAGGAATTATACAAAGATTGTCCACATTTTATATGTCGATTATTAATATAGATTTTATCTTAATTTATAATTAATGTCTTGATTTTGAATGGTGTCTTTGAATTTGAAGTTGTATGTCATAATCATATGGTTCCTAATTTTTGCATATATTAGATTAGTTAAAGGATATTAGGTTTTGCTTCACTTCATTTTACTCTATATTCATATGTGCAAATGCTATTTTATTATAGTATTAAATCCTTAAAGTAGACCTAGTTCTTACTTGTGATTCTTAACATTATCCTTTGAAGTTTTCCTAGTATATAGTGGAATTTGAGCTTAGGATATTTTACATTAAATATTGGGTTGAATGCATACTCAGTTGTAATTGATGATTTGTCATGGTGTTTGAGATTAAAATTGGTAATCAATCATTTCTTTTCTACCTTACCCTTCTCTTTGCCCCTTTGTACATTAGATCACTTTAGTTTTAATTTCATTATAATTATCCATTTAGATTAGTTTGTAGTTTAATTTGGATAATAATTCACTAAGTATTAATATATATTCTCTATAATTCATCAAGAATGAACCAAGGTGACCCCTAACCATAAAATCATACAAATATTGTGGAATAGTTTATCTTGCTATGTTTCTATTTCACCATAGGCAAATAGATTTCCAAAACTTATAACTCATAGTCTAAATTTTATAAATTCTAAAATGAGAAGTGTTATTTAAACACTAAGATCACTTATGATTCATTTAGAAGCATCAACACATCCTTCCCTCCTAAATCTAGTCATCATCCTAGATGAATCATATCAAATATAAGTTATGAATTAAAAATGTTATTTAGAAGATAAATAACGCAATATTAAGTATCAAATCAAGTAAATAAATTTGAAATTACCTATATTACTCACCCAATTTCTTTCAAGTTTCACTATTTTTGGAGTATTGGTCCCATAAGACCCCACTCAATGACATCTCCCTATTATGCAAACATGGTTGCAAGTATTACTTAATTTTATTGGTTTTATAATGACCACTCTAGGGTCTAGAACATCAAGACAATCCTATATACTATAATATTGACAAATTTTGTGTCCTTAAAGGATCCCACATATCTCAGTGAGATTCACACTAACTTTCTAAGAGCACATAAGATCATCATACAAGCTAAAAGAAATGTCAAGGGAGAGTTCCAAAAAATATTATAGCATCTCTACATACCTCTCTAACCTAGAGAGTGTTTTTATTATTTTGGAGAAAAGTATTTAGGTAACCTAGAAAAAATGATGTGCATAAGTTAATAGTATCAATACCATGTATAGCTCCTAATAATTATAACATGTAAATACTATTACTAATCCATAGAGATCCTAAAAATTATGATGATGAATGAGAATTAGAAATATTACATTTATAATGTATACAAAATTAAGGAATAAACCTCACACTATATACATGCATATGGCCATATGACTAAATTTAATAAATCCATCTATCAATCTTGGATTTGGCATGTTTGTCTATTAAATCTAAACTCAGTAACTATTGAGTCAAAGTGAGAATAATAAGGATCCATTCTTATCACTTAGTACTCACATACCTAATTCACTACTCTTCCCTTAGGTATCGATGACCTAATGATCTCCAAAAAGTGCATAATGTTTATTGAAACATATTTATATACTAACAGACCATAGAAATCAATAATATGTGTTAAACAATTCTAGATGTATCAACATACATAAAACAAAAATCATACAATCAATCTGTAAATGTATTAAGTTTCCACTAGCCAAAGAAAACTAGTATCATATTTCACATCTTAACCTATAGTGTTATACTCATAGTTAATAGAAAATATTATTAAAATTATCATAACATATATAGGTCAAAGACCACATCATACTTAAAACCTTATAAAGAAAATAAGAGAGACATTGTCTCCCTGCTAGCTTGACTAGCACATTACAAGTTAAAAGTTTATATCCACCCATATATTGATAATAAGATCCACACATCCTATACCCTACTCACTTCTAACAAAATATAAAAAAATATCTCTTCAAAACAACATGCTTTAAACCAAAAAGATAACAATATAAATCTATTCAAGGGTGAATAATAACATAATAATTATATTAAACTTATAGTTCTTAATCTAGAATTTAATATATAGTTCAAGATTTTAAATTCCAAGTGGTCTAAAATCACAAGTTAGATAAAGTAGTAAATCTAAAGAGTCATAAGTGAAAAGTAGAGAAATATCATCTAAAAATATCCTACATACACTCACAAGGTAAAAAGAAAACATCATGACTTAATGTTTCCAAATCACTACCTACTTACCAAATTTGTAATTATAGTATCACAATCTATTTCCATAACTGGGAGAGAAATATACTAACCACAAAGATGTATCAATTCATCCAATACTAAAAATTCTCTCTCAAAAATAAGTAAAAACATTCTCACACAAAATTCAAGTAAATATGGTCAAACAACATTTCAAAAACAAGTTCCCATTAAGAGAACACTAAATCAACATCATGAAAATATGAATCTTCTCGGTAGCTTATAATTATGTCAAAGGAGAATGAGATAATAAATACTCACCTCTAAGATAACTAAGAGAGATGACACTTATTCCTAAACCACATAACTTAAGGGTGACAATCCTTAACACATAAGAATTCTCAACCAAAACATCCACACTCTTCTACAAGAAAATTCCCATCGCTTGAGGTGGTACTAACTAAAAATGGTTTTATAAAATTTCCTATTCCTAGAATTAGTGTATATAAGACACAAAAATAATGCAAATAAACTTAAGTGAGAATAATATTGTGCTATAAAACATTGAAAACACAAATAAAAATGGTGAAGGTGTTTTGATTACCAATAAAGATATGATCATACTATGGTTGAAATATCTTGTTCACAACTTATAAACTATGCTATGTACTTACCTACCCAAACCTTGTATACAACCATCATCATTGGGAAACTTGATAAATGAACCCATTAACACTCAAAATGGTATGAGTGATCCTAAGGGTACACACTAAATGTTCTCCAAACACATTTCATGAATGTATCATACTTACAATAGTCACCAAGCCATATAGGAGGACCCACCAAGTATCAAAAATCCAATCATGGTGTAACATGGTTCTGCACTAAGGCACTATAACTCAAAAATACTAGTAAAATAATTTATGTCACTAGGTCTACACTTTGGAATAGAAGGGCATGGAAATTATAATGGATTAATTTGGTCCTAGAGTTCTATCCACAACTCTTATACCACATGTAACAACCCCTATGTGGTGAAATAGAAGTACATGGGTTTTTTCCAAATTAATTAACACATATACTATAATTAAATTCCACCATGAGAATCTATAGAGACCATATGAAATAGTCAACATGTGATAATGTAAAATAAGCATATTACATCACATATCACTGATCCTTAATATCATGAGAACACATCAATGTAAATATAGAAAGTAATTGCATTAACTCAACCATGATTGATTCTTTTCTAGAACCACTATTTTCAATGTACAATAATAAGCAATTACTAATAATAATTACAATTAAATACTATGTATATATAAGATACATGGCTTCCCTAGAGCATAGTTACCAAACCCAAGTATCTATGGTAATCTCAAGTGTCATCTCCATAATTAGTATTGTTATGGGGAGGGAGAGAATCATTTGATCACTTTTCCACACCAACCATAGACCAACGATCCCATACACTAATCCCATATGAAAATTTCCCTACCTTTATAGATGAGTAGATAGTGATGGTGCAAAAATCAATAGAAACAAAAAATTACCCATGTGTTTTATGATTTATAAAACTAAACATGCAGTGTATCATAGAAAACTGTTCTATTGTAAGATATCACACAAACATGTAAATTATTATCAGTTTGGAAAGAACCATGTTTGGAGATGTACAAGTCACACCTCTCCAGATAATAAAATTTGATCTTCTCAGAGTGTCGGTCACTTTGTACTAAGAATATCCTCCAGAGAGGGATGGTTCCCTTAATATTTATCTCTAAAAAATAAACTATTTTGATTTTTCAGGATGAAAAGGGAGAAGGAAACTAAAATGGGAAATCCTATCTAATGGGGTGATGCACCTGAATGATTGGTATTTTATGAATTTTTTTTGAAATTGAATAAGTCACACATGAATAAAAATAAATTCTTTAGTAAATCATAAACATAAGTGTTTAAAAAGAAGGCCTGAAAGAAGCTTACAAAGCAAATTCAATTCCTAGCTCTTCAAATGACTTGTAGAGGATGAGATTTTCCTAGTAGGTGAGGAAAGGAGATAAAAATTGGGGATATATATATAAATTTTATGCTGGTACATAATAAAAAATACACTCTATTCTAATCCAAAAAAACATATGCAATTTTTTTTTTTTTTGATAAATGGTGTCAATTACAATTTCTTCTATGCTTCAATATTTTTTTAATGGCTTCAAAAAGCCAATATATAAGTCTAAAAATATAAATCAAGATGAATTGTCATGTAAAATATAATTATTAGTCTTATTTGAGTTAAATTGATACTAAAATACTTTTACAATATTAAATAAAGGCTTTAAAATCTTCCAATTCTTTAAAAATTGCATGTTCTTCATTTTTGGCATAGAATTGAGAAGTGGTAGGCTCATGTTGAATTTTAAACCTTAACTGCATGAAAATATTTCCATAAATTAGAATATAACTCCATATTTGAAATTATTTTAAGTGATTGAACTTCTTTATCTTGCATGAAAAGCATGGGAGATGCATGAAACTAGTCAAACTAGTCAATCGAAGAGATTTGACCCTTAAGGACTAGTTAACTCAACTTGATCTCAAATTGCATGAATTAAAACTTATGGATTGAATTTATAATGATATATCCAATTAAAATATATATATTCCATGTTTTAACTAAAAAATTAATTCATTTGATATATTTTCAATGTGATTCTTTACTTGCTTGATTGACCAATTAGGCCTATTAGGCCCAATAGCCTATCTTCTTGAATTTGAAATCCATTAAACCTACAAAAATATGACATGAAACTTTAAAAAAAAATAATTATACCTGAAAAAACCTTTCTCATCACAATATATTTTATTTTTATGACAAAACACTCGCCATTCAGTCAATAGGGTTGACTAGGCCTATTTTGCACCATTTTCCTATAGACTGGCCATTTTGATTGAGTTGGTTGGGATACTTATGGGATGATTTGTAACCATATAAAAATAAAATAAAATTATATGATTAATAAAAATTATTATTCTTTTATATCCATTGATTATATTTCATTGAAGTGTCATGTACTTCAGTTTACATGCTTTTTTCCACAAAAAAACATGATTTATGTCCTCATCCATATATATCCATGCATAAAATTGACATTTATGGAATACTCTCTGAGTTTAATTTATATTTTAAAGTTTTTTAAGTTTATCCATGATAATTTTATGGTAATCAAATCAACTCTTTACAAAATTCATTTTTTGAGGGTTTAGGCGGGCTTTGGAGCTAAATTTTCAAAATGATAGTTTATGAAGTACAAACATAAAAATCCTAGAAAAATTTCATTTATATGTAAAAAAATTACCCCCAAAAATCCTTAAAAATATTTGGTTTCCATTAAAAAATATCTAAAAATTTACCACATATAAAAATCTACCTATGGGGTTTTGACTACATTCTGAGCTACCTACACTCTTAATGATTGTTCATAAAGAAAAATAACTCAAATAGTATAATGTTTTCATGAATTATAATTAAATATTATTAATAAAAATATATTATAAGTGTTCATCCAAAATCCACAGTGGTGAAAGATATGAGCATCTAACCAGGAGGCTAGGAGGGTGTCTAGGATTGAAAAAATGAAATTTTCACCAAAATGAAAATAACTCTTAAAATTTTTCCCAATTATTGAAAAAATCATAATGGGATCTATAAAATTCTATAAAAATACTCTGAAAGCACATTTTTCTTGAAAATTCAAAAAATCACTTTTGGCTAATATGTTTGTTTGCTTACAAAAGCCTATATGAGCATGGATTTATTAAAATTTAGAGTTTTTAAACACTTTAAAAATGTAATTATGATCTAAAAACATAATTACATGCTTTTAAAACTTTTACCTAGACTTACAAACCTTTGTGGCACTCCAAAATAATGCCTACTCCAATGGTGATCTCTAACAGACATGTGAAGGACTAATATAAAATAGTGAGTATATCCACTTTTTCAATGGCCATGAAACATTTTTATAAGTTTATAAAACTCATAATTTCCTTGTGTTTATATAATTTTGAGGTCTTGAAACTACCTTTAGCTCCTAGAGTGTTTAATTTTTTCTCAAAATTGATTCATGTGCATGGATTGTCTACATAGTTGAACTTGACAGTGCTCTTTTGAAATTATAATGACCAATTTAAAATCCATTTTTGACTAAAATTAGTTATTTTAATGCCACAATTACTTGGTTTGACTAAATTTAAAGGGACATTGGTGAGATTTAGGAAAGTTTTGAATGATAGGGGTAGTAATTTGACCTTGACAGGTCAAATTAATAACATAAATCATACTCATGAAATGATAGTCTCACTAAACATACTTTGAGAATTTTTTTATGAATAATAAATAATAAAAATCTATAGATCAATCAAATTCAAACATAGCACTTGATTAGACTAGTAAGCTAGTGAAGTCCATCTCACTCCTTACTCCATATTAGCAATGTAGACTGGTCATGTAGAATTCAAACAAAAGATTCATTTAATTTACATCCTACTAGAAAAAATATCATATCACATGCTAAGAATAGGAGTAACCAAAGCATACACAAATTTCATCAAATGTATGAATGAATCTTACATTGTTTTCTATCCCATCCTAGAAACAATGACTACAATTTATAACAACCAAGTAAATACAAATTTAACTATAGATTTTCACTACCACAATTAATTTACAAGCACATTAAACTCTATGATAACCCATATTATCATAGTCTAGTATTCTAAGACATAACTACTACTTTTCCACAATCAGTCACATAAAGTAGTCTTAAATACATGGAAACATAAGCTTTTATTTAAGTAACTAGACATAACAAAACAAGTCATAGTTCTGATGGAAGACAATAATATACTAAATTGGCATATGCTAGACTCTCAAACTTGTATTAACACATACAAAAAGTCATACCAAGTGTTACAAAACATATTTATCATAGTAATAACAAACATGAATGCATTTATTCAATCAAATATAGGTATGAGACTAAACATATCAATTATAGTATGTACCATCTAGTTTTAACATACATTTACATTATACTATTCCATGATATCCCATACTATCATAGTTCATAAATACATAGATATACATAACCAAACTTATGATTTCAAGAATCAAATGACCCATATACATGATAACAATCAATCAAGTACAATATTATACCTCCTAGGTATACCCTAAGTTTACACTACATACTAGCATTTGAAGAAACATAACATATAAGCATGCATCATGATGCACCAATATATGCTAGATATAATCAAAAATTTATACATGTTAACACTCTCATAATATGTACCACACACAAGTATTCAATATTAAATACACCTGTAACTAACAATCAATCAATCATTTGTATAGAAATATAAAACTCATACACCCATTATAACATTCATTTAAACATCTCATTCTATTTTCTAGAAGAATGTTTTAATATGGTTATAGTTTTGGTCCCTTGGACACCTGATGAATAGATAAAATAATTTTAATAACTATAGGTATAGTTCTTATATATGGATATTTGTACATCAAAACATACATCATATGAAAGTACTCAAATGATATGTAAATATTATATAAAGTCTACTTATATGTCGAAATTAATAATCTCCCATATTTTACGTACATTTAATATGAAAATAACCTTATACTTGGTTAGAATTTTATATTTATGTTGACACGGTTTCTAAATTCTTGGGGACTCATGACTAAGTGTGTTTATATTTGTCAACATCTTAGAGGTACACCTCTTGACATACCAAATATTCATCAAACCCTTTTCAATTACTCCTAACCCTAAGGTGCATTATTTCCTTTATACATAAATATAGTCCATAATATAAATGATATCATTTTCCTTTATGATTATTAGTTAAATATTTGGTCATTATAGCTTTATTGATAGGCTATAACTAAACATAACAATAAATATATCATGTTAATGAGCAAGTTATCACAATCATGAAAAAATAATTTCTTTAATATGAATAGTCATTACCATTAAAACAAGTAAGATAGGCAAGGTCATTTCATTAATTTATTTTTCATAAGTTATATTCACATTAGTATACTTTCAAGTAAATAATGCATCATAAGTAAGGTATAATATACATCACTTGATTTGCTTGATTATGACATTAAGATTGTATTATCTCCAATCTACCTCTATGTTACACCATAACATGGTATATTCCTCTGTCGAGGATAAAAATGTTGATACACTTAAAATTACAAGAATAACATAGTATAATGCATTATTATACCTATACTAGAATTGGTTATAAATATTCACATATATATTCTATAAAGGTGATTCCATATTTCATTATCATTGGAGTTATGCATTAATAAGAGTCTTCATATATACCTAGTTTGTTATATAGTTTACTATAATATAATAACATTACTTCTTAATTATATACTTTTTCCATAATAACCTCTAAATTTTAATTATAATTAGCCAATTAAGATAGATACAGGGTATAAAAATTTAGAAAATCACAATTCAAATAATTTATGTTCAAACTACTAAATATAACACCTCATATAATAGTAGATCACCCCAGATATTTTACTTAAATACCATAGGAATTATTCATTTACCCACATGAATATGATAAGCATAAGCTCTACAAAACAGGACATTATAATTATGTAGTAAGTTGTTGGCCTTTTCAGAAAGTCATTATATAAATTTTTGTTAAATTTGTATATCACAATTTGGTTATTCAAAACAATAGTGATGTCATAGCACACACTCATTTGTATAATGTATAACTATTTTTAAATTATGATGCCATTATAGATATGATGAGGATTGAAAATAACAACAATGTCATTTACATAAGAGAAAGACTCCAGATGGGATGCACAGTGATGTTTTGATGTCTTAAAGGCTAGAATAGTGGCTGATAAATTTACACAATCAATATATATTATATATATAAATATATAGTCAATATGTATTCAATCGATTAAATATATATAATTAATCATATTCATTTCACCATCAATTCACTAATCATAGTGACCTATAAATAAGACAAATGTTGGGATTAAACTTGTATGATAACTTCTTGAAAATAACAGATTTTATATAACTATCAATCTTTATTTTGTGTTGTAGATTAGTCTATTTATAAACCAGGTTGACACCACTATTTATTAATTTTTCTAGGCATGGTGCAGATCTATAGAAAACAACTCATAAGAGTACAAATTCAATAAGAATATATTTAATATATATAGATATAACCCATAGTAATCTTATACTATACATAGTATAATCATTGAATAAATAAATCATTCATACATGTATATACAATGATCACATACTATGAAGGTTGTAAATTATATTATGCATGGTTACCTTTTCCTAGAATTTTATACTCATCATAATTATAAATTTACATAGTTGAATCCATAATTTAATTTAGTGCCACCCTAATTTAGCAATTATTACAATTTTTTTTTTAATATGACAAGAGTTCAATTAAATAATTAATGTGGTATAAGGCAATGCCTAAGTGTTGGGTTATGGTGACATCTTAGTATATTGAAATATTATAATTCCTAAGTGTGTTATAGCATGATATTTCACTCAGACCTTTTAATTGCATGTATCAGATATATCATATTCATGTAGATATGTCTATAGGTTATAGTGATTCCTATTTTTATATGAAAATGAATAAATTAAAGCAAAATAGCTTAAGGTAAACATGCAGACTAGTTTTTAAACACACAATTTTAATTCATTCAACACATTTTCCTGTCCTAAAAATTATTATATTCTTCATAGTTATGAATATTGAAAACAACACCTACCTGGTATAATTGTCTATCAATTCCTTCTATGCCTTATTCCTTTTGATCATCTATTATTGTTACTTTGCTTCCTTTGCAATGCCTCTTTTTAATCTTAATTATTTTTTCATGATATGCTTCTTTTTTTATTTCTTCCAAAAACACTTATCATCCTTTTCTTTTCCAAGCATATTTTTCTCAAGTACGCATAGCCCCATTTTTTTCTTTAAATATTTTCTTTTTATTTTATTATTATTTTATTAAAATCTATTCTATTTCTAAAAAATCATGAGATTTAATTAAATCTCACCTCTTCTATTTATATTTTCATATTTTTACTACTTTTTTATGTTTATATTCATCTAATTAGAATATATTTGTTAAATAAATTAACATCTCTAATATCAAAATATAATAATGTTAAATTAATTAATCAAAAAATTCAAATTTATTCTAATTACATAAATTGTAAAACATTAATGGTTATGAATATGACTATCAAAAAAACATCCCAAGAGATTTTTAAATAACCATTAAGCTAAATCAACCATTAACAAGCAATTCAAAATGTAAATAGTATTAAAATCACTAGGCTAGACATTTCCTTATGCATCTAACATGTGTTATTTATTGTGGTGTGTGTAAGGTTCTAGTCAATTTTTCTATCATCCTCCAACATATTTATATATGACACCCTCTTTGATGATGTTATCTCTCTATCACTCTTTAAGGGATAAGTTCTCTTGATTCAACCTCACAATATGCACGTATTTAGATCGTATCAATACGATAAACATATAACATAAAAATATAACTAAAACAACACATCAATATGCTTGAAATGTAAACACATAATTCAGCTAACTTAAAACAATGAAAACATGTATCCTAAGAAATATCCTACTATTTGATAGTAACATATATCTCAAATCCTAGTCATAAATATAAATAGATCAGATGTGTTAAATATAAATATCCATGAATAATTAAATAGGTTACTTAGTGAGGAATCAGGATGTAACAAAGTTTTTATATTAATCTATATAATATAGCTAGGTATATTTAGAGTGCAATTAGATAGGTCTTTAAAGCTATGTCGGTCATCTTCAGAGCTTTTTTAGAACATATTTAGATGTTTTTAGGTGGGTCTTTGGAGCTTTTATGGAACATCTTCTTAGCTCGATGGAGCATCTTTAGAGCTACTTATGTAGATCTTTAGAGCTTGACAAAGGATATTTTTAGCTCACTATGTTCTATGTTGAGTCTTCAAAATTGTTTTCAAAACTATTGATGACTTTTCAAAACAATCCTATCATAGAGATGTATTTTTGTATGCAAAATTGTACTCATTTCATCTAAGCTAGAAAAAATTAACAATATAGAGAATCAATAATGTATCACATACAAACAAAAGACAATTACACTCATTTCATACTTAGATGAGACCTTAACTATTAAATTTAATGCAATATATAACTAAGAGGCAAAACTTATGGATAGTATATATGGGATATAATGAGCTATATGGAATGCTCATCATTTTTCCTCCATACTTTACCATTTTTAAGTCCTCTTGCAAACTAGGGGAGAATTGTTTTTTAATCTAGGAATTTTAATCCCAACTATAGGATGACATCATAAATTTGAAAATGATGTCCCCAATCACAATGATTTCTAGAAAGAAACCCCAAATCTCTTACCACATTGTGTAACCATGCTTTAAATTCTACTTCTGACTGATTATGCCAATTCTACTAAGGAGACATGGGAAAAAGAAGAATAGGTGGCCTAAATCTCATGCCAATAAAATGGATAACGCTTGTTCTTCTAGGATATAAGTTAAAATATGATTAAGTGCCCTAGCTCTCTGAAGACTCCAACTGATTGTAATGGGAGTCATGACTTCCTACATTTCAAGGAAACATGCAAAGTCTCCCATCTAGACATACTTTCTATGATATAGATAGAGGAATGTTGGATGATAAAATCTCAAAATAATTCTACATTTTATCTTAAAAACTCATGATACTTATCTTTCATAAACATGTGATACAAAGGCTAGAAGGCAACATGATTTCATGAGCTTTCTGGAACTGGGGTCTTATACATAAGCCTATAGTATTCTATAGTTCTAAGAATTGATTATGTGCTTACTCCAAAGAAGTTTTTTTTCTCATAGTGGAAAGGAAAACATATAATTATTTTTATCTTACAAACAAGTTAACCAAAAATCTAGACTGTTGTCCCAATAACATGTTATAAAGATAATACTCACAAATTTCATCTTGTATTTTTGTAGTGATTTTAAGAAAGATATCCATGAACATGTGTTCATATTCAATGACATGAGGGAAATCAAGATAAATCAATTACATTTTCCACTTACAAAACTATTTATTATTAAATAAAACATACATAAAAGAAGGGTTTCTTCAAGATAATAATTTCTCAATAGTTTTACAAATAGTTTGAATATAAATTTGAGCCTGTTGCAACTATTATTGAAACTTTGTTTTGATTCTAAAATTTTCTACTTATAAAATTTGAATCTTATTTTGAAATTTATTCTAAATTAAAATAATCTCATGAAGGGGTAAATCAAAAAGAGAAATAATAGTTGTGGTTTCTTTAGTTTGTACACCCATCTCCCTTGTTTTCATCTACATAGCCTATATGGCAACTTGCAACTCAACATTTTGAGTTGTCATCTCTTGTATGCGAGTGTGGCATTGGCCAAGAAATGCATCCTTACTAGTAATAGAGTGTTTTATATTATCAATATGATCATCCTTACTAGAAATAGAGTGTTTTATATTATCAATCTAAGCATCCTTAATTTCAAGGGAATTTTATAAAGTGCTAAGTTCATGGGATTCTAAGAATAATTTATTATGAATTCTCATTTGTTACTAAATATTATTATAATCACCTCTTGTGATTGAACCCAAGAAATAGAATCTTCATATAGATTTTCAAAACTAGAACTGGTTTGGTCCTTACCTTTCAAGGATAATCAAAGAAAATCTATCTATGCTTTCTATTATTGAATAGTTTCTCCATGTCATGATAGGGTCAAATCATGTAATAAATCTTTGTCTTTATGAACATGCTAAGTACAAGATGAAGTTTGTTTCATGATTGGAGATTTACCCTTATCAACTGTGAAATGTAAGTGTCTTTCTTCCTCAAGTGTAATTTTTTGTGTAGGTTTTATGTTTTTTCAACTATATAATCAACATATATATATTTTATGGGAGAAGTAAATCTTAAACTACCCAAAATTTTACCTATGTACCTCACCTTTTTTCTCCTCTTAGAGAATCAACTGATGAATTCATTAGGGTTTGACAGATGGGGTAGGGTTTTTTGGTGAAACCTTCATATTCCTTTTTGACCTCTTTCATAACATTTTTGGAGCTACAGGTGCTAAAGATGCACCTTCATCTATTCTTATTGTCATGGGAGGAGAAACATGACATTGGAGTTTCTTACTAGGAATTTTGAAGAAATGAAGACCAATTTTTATCACCCTTTGGTTTCTTCAAGAAATGGTGTTGATAGATAAGATGAATTTAACCATGACATTTAATTAACCCAGTGCCCCTTTTTAATTTCTAAGTTAAATGATGGATAGCATGGTAAAGATAACAAGGTAGGTTTACCTAGTTCTTAGGTTTGGTAGCTTGTTTTTTTACATGAATGAGATTTCACATAATATCACTAGCAACCATAGTGAACTATCCATCACAAGTGAGGTATTTCATGATCAAATATGATACATTATACCATGTAGGTGGAATACTATCCCCAAGTGATCCCTCTGACAATGCCTTGTGAAACCTTGGCCAATATAGGATATGGTTTATTTACAATAATAAAAATTTGAATTATATCAAAAAATCTAATTTTATTAGTAAAAACCATGCCTTCTTCAAGAATCCTTGAAATCTCACTAATAAAAAATAAATCAATAAGAATATGTTCACCCCAGACTATAAAATGATCTTCATCAACTTTTTTTAATTCTTTAACAATGTTCTCTTAAAAACCCTAGAATGTCTTCAAGAAATTGACCCATCCTATTCTTTCAAAAATAACCCTAGTAGATTCATATTTCAAAATAAGTTTTCTCAACTCTGATTCACTTCTCTTTTTATCCCCCATCTTCATAGATGTCCACATTATTCTCAAAAAATTACTTGCACAATGCAAAATTTAGTCCAAAATCACATAGAGTACTGAGTAGGGAAAGGAATTTGGGATGTAATCCATCAATGAAGAGAAATAAATGGATAAAAAGGGTGGCACATGTGTAATTTCTAATAAGTACCATTAAATTATAGCAGAGATGATGGTCAAGCACTTTGGGGTAATCAAAATTTTAACGAGGGATTACTTTTGGGATTGTTAGTAACCCAGATAGCACCTTGATTGAAGGATAATTTCTCAAAATCTCCTTCACACCTAGACTAACATTGTAATGAACTGAGGTATGGAATACCTACTCTTAGATCAAGCCTTTAATTTTGATGAGGCTAGCTCCTTTGATGTATCACTTTCCTATGATTACTAAACTATTGAAATATTTGGATGAAAAGGGTTAGAAGGATTAATGAAAGTTAAATATATTATAATGATGGTGATATACCTATATTTATGGTTCATCCACTCTATCTGAGATTTTAAAACATTGATAAGATTAGTAAATAACTGAATCTACAACTTCAAATGACTCCTATGAATTATTTCATATAAAGGTTTTACTTGGTGATCAAAGCATGAGGTAAAAAATGATGGAATAGGCCTGAATTAAGGCACTAAATAGTTAATATATCCATTATTATCTCAATCAAATGAAATCAAATCTTGAACATGACCTACAAAGATGACATACTAGTAACTAGGTGATATCAAGACATACAATGGGAGAAAGTACAATCACATGTGTAAATAAACTAACATAAATACACTATAATAAAATAATGAAATATAAAAAATTCATATTATTCATCTCAAATGGTTAAAAATCTCAATCTTGGCAGAGTTGAATCATGCCCAAAAGAGAAATCTAAAGAATTAGATTGAAAGCCTGAATATAAAGAAGTCTGAAGAGAATTGGCCAAGAGATTAGCATTGAATAATAAAGAGGAAGTGGACTAAAAATAATTAAAATTCCAACTTGAGTTAAAATTTTATAATAATATCCTTTGATAAGTATCTTTGTGGTGAAGTCTTGCATGATCCTTTTTTTGGCATTAGAAAGAAAAATCATGGCCATTGACTTATCAAACTTAAATTGTATGAATGATACACCACATGTTTGTTTATTAAATCCACTTGAATTGGGTTCATATTTATTTAAATACCTGATATTTATAGAAACCAAGAAATATGCATGTATTTCTAAGTCAACTCATGATTAGTCAACTGGAGAGATTGGCACTTTAAGACTAGTTAACTCTACTTAAGCCCTTTCCTTTCATGAAATGGTACTTGAAGACTATTATGTGCATGTAATATACATTTTAAAATAAAATATGAATCATGAAAGTTCCACATGAACTCTTAGAAAGTCTTTCAATGCCATTCTTTACTTGACTTCTTTAATCAAATAGGCCTACTAAGACAAATAGGCCTAGGAGCCTACCTTTTGCACTTGATGGCTCTTGAAAACCTATATGAAAAATATTAAAATTGGAAAAAAAGGATATTTAGGACTATAAAATTCATCCATATCATTAAATAGATCCTTTTGATGAAGAAAGACCTACAACTCAATCAAACTAGTTGATTAGGTCAAAATTGCCTCAATTTCCTACAAAGTGGCTATTTTTGGTGAGCTAGTAAGGATACTTATAGGAAGAATTTTTTATAATATGATTATTTTGGGATGAATAAAAAGTCTCATTATTCACCCTCATGGATTTTATTTCATTGTACTACCCTTTAACTCTTCCTTTGTGTATTTTTTCACTAAAAATTCAATTTTCTAGCATGATCTATATAATTTTGTACAAGTCTGTGAAAAAGACTATCATTTTTGGGACCCAATTTGAGTTTAATTTATTTTTTAATAGGTTTTAGGTTGATCCATGAGGTTTTTATTACAATAAATGAGTCTTTCTTTAAAACTAGCCATTATGAGGGTTTGGGATGGTTTTGAAGATGAACATTATTAATGATTGTTCATAAAGTATAGACCTCCAAAACCAAACTTATTTACATTAATATAAATTATTTATACCACCTAAACTTCCTTGAGAATATTGGGTTGCCATGCAAAAGGTATGAAAAGATATCCACATGAAGAAATTTGCCTGTAGGGTTTATAAGCATTCTATATATGTTTACGCTCTTAGTTATTATTCATAAAGTATATCCCCTCAACCAACCTAAAGTATTCATAAATTATAAGTTTATAGGTTTAATCAAATCATTCTAATATATTTTTTCTAAACTCTTCAAGTGGTGAAAGATATGAGAACTTGATCAGGTGGATCAAATGGGTGCCTTAGCCTATAAAAATAAAATTTACTTCTTAGAATAAAATTTACTCTTAGAATTATTCTCCCTACTTTAAATCATCATCATGGTACTTTTACCATCTCATTATATAATTTTTTAGCTGTCATCTTGCTTGATAGGTCAAAGAATGCCTTTTGGATTGCTTGCTTGTTTTATCCCTCAAGGGCATGGTTTGTATGAAAAATGGAGTCTAATCACTATTTAAACGTGATTTTAATACTAAAATAATTATATAATGATTATTAAACACTCAAATTTATTTACAACCTTTTACCACACATGTATGTACCTCAAGAACACTACCTACTCCAATGGTGCTAGTGAATAGACATGTATGGGACTGTAAAAACTACCTATGCCACTAATTTGACATTTAAAAGAAAATGGAAAGTTATAAAAACTTATGAATACCACTTCCACCAAATTCCATCGTTAGATCATGAATATTTTATCCTTTAGGTGGATTTTATTAACATTTAGTAGAGATTGCCTGCCTAGTTAGCCTTAAGACTGAGTTTTCCTCATTTTTAGCTTGGTTTGAGATTGAAAATGATTAATTTGATTTGAAAATGTTATGATATTCCTACTTTTAGTGGTCTAAAACTCCAAATTTCAACCTTAATATTCATGTTATCTCTCTATGACCTTACCTTTTTAAAAATCCTACTTGCTTGTACCAACAGTATTGTGTGTGTTTTCAGGTGAAGAAGTGTCTAGTGACATATCATCATGAATTTGTGTTTAATATAACCCCTTAAACTAATTTAAACCCTTGAATATCATTCTCCTTATTGATCCCAATCTCCTCAAAACATGTTCTCAAACCTTATATACACTCCCATTCTATACAATTGGTTGTGTACTATCATCTTATGAGTTGGAAACATATTGATGGTATTTAAAGTTTGGGAATTACAAATTTTCATTTTATTTACATAAGTCACCTCATGAATTCAATCATTTAATGTAATGACC
Source organism: Torreya grandis (assembly GCA_037957365.1). Classification (NCBI taxonomy): domain Eukaryota; kingdom Viridiplantae; phylum Streptophyta; class Pinopsida; order Cupressales; family Taxaceae; genus Torreya; species Torreya grandis. The sequence goes on along the minus strand of JARHVA010003748.1, from coordinate 309,256 downwards.
TTATATTTCTGTTTAATAGACATAGTGTATGAATTAATAAAACTACCATTTTTTGCTTGACTATAGGTTACCCTTTAAGGTTAAATTTGAGTGTGTCACTATTAGAAAATATTTAATTTAAATTATTGATCTCATGTTGATCCTAATAATGGTAAATTTTATAACACTTTATTAAAATTAAACTTATCCATAGACTATTCTCTCATTCCTCTCCATGTTTAGAAACTTGACTATGTTTATGAGGCTATAGGTGAGTGTTTGAATTAACCATTAACTGAGTGCTTGGTTGTTTAAAGTTCATCACATTAACTCCTTTGATGAGTTCACTATTTTTTTTCCTATGAATCATTTATAATCATGAAACCCCACAAGATGAAGAATCTTTTCCCTCATTCTCTTCTAGATTGGAGATAGGCCTACTTTATTGGATATATGTGCCTTCTTGAGCATGTTGATATGATTATGTTTCATAAGAGCTTGAATCCCCATACTATTATGATTATTAAAGGTGATAATATCAATTTATTACTCTAATAATCCTCATTTTCACATGAGACTATCATTTACTATTCTTCTTCTAACCTCCTCACTAATTTGGAAATAGGCTTATCTAGAAGGTTGTAGGTGTACTTTTAAAGAAATAAAGGCCTATACTATCTTAGTGTTAACCTATATTATCATGTTAATATCTTAATGATTGTTTTATTCTTGAATCATCCTCTTGAATATAATACTCTTTATTGGTCATTGTGTTCTCATCTTAAATGATATATTGAGGAAGGCCTTTAGCCCATGTGGCTATTGGTGGCTTCTTGAGTTGGTTGTAGTTGAATATAGTAATATGAACTTAGAGCCTTAATTTAATCGCTTTGATCAGTTTAAAACTAATTTATGTAATGAACCATTAATAATAATTAAATTTCAAAAAAATATCACTTTTCACTATTCTTCTTGATCTTGAAAAAAAGTCTATGTCCTTATATGACTGTATGGTGATGTGACTAGGTCTTATATGGATTATAACAAGGTATAAAATGATTGGAGAGCATTGACATAGATAACAAGAAGTTTAATATAATTTTCTTATATAATTATCTCTTCATAAATTTAATAACCTATTTAAAATGTCTCCTTCATGAAGGTCTCCATTTGGCATTGTACCACCAACTTAGTTGTAGATGATAGTTAGGGCTAGTTGTAGGTGAATTTTCTCCTCTTAATCCATATTTGAAGGCTTGATATATCTTTATTGAGATTTGTATGTAGGATAAATATTCCTCATGCTTTATAAGACTCTTTATGGTCAATTTATCTTCTTAAGCCTTAAAAATTCCTAAAACTTGTCAAGTCATATGCCTATTGATAGGATGTTTGGATGCTATACTAGGCCTATAGATGAGTGTCTTGTGTGATACTTGGTAGCTTTAGGATGGTTTATAATCACTAATGAAACCATGATATGAACAAAACCATTCAATCATATGCTCTATTGATGATGTCATCCTATAAAATATATGTTCTTCTCAAACTAAAAATGACTATGATATGATTGTACCCTTGTACTATGTTATATAGGTAGAGATTGGAATTGACCTTGGATATGTCACCAAACATGAACATGATGTTTGTCTCTTCATCACTAAAAATTGAGAAGGTGGATTTAATCTTCTTCCTATGATATCAATAATCATCCTTTAGTGCCTTCAAGATAACATTTTATTGAATACATCTTGATTGTAGCCTTGAGATGACCTTGTGTAGCTATTTGCTTAGTCTTAGTAGGGTTGATTGGTTTGCATACTTATTCAAATGACCATGATGGTACTCAATTCTCTTGATTCCTCATATTAATGGGTTGATGAGATGGAAGTGAGTGTAATTTGTGGGGTTGGATGAGGGAAATGAAAACCATGACTAGAATGTGGAAAAGAGGCTTGAACACAGTGAGAAAAGATAGTGTATGATAGTGTATGAGAGATAGAGTGACATAAGGACTAAAGGAGTATACCAAGACTAAGTTTAACATCCATATGTGAGCATTAAGATATACTTGACCTATTTTATTAGTTTGGAGGCTATTGGAGGAGGAAAAAAAGGCAAAATTGAAACCTAGGACAATGATAAAACCTCAAAATATTCAAAGAAACCTTAAACATTTCTAAATTGAGACTTTATTGGTGATGCTTGATATAACATGATGTCTCTTTAGCTATGAAAACCTCATGATACTTTGATAATGATAAGGAAAAGACATGCTAACATGATGGAGACCCTAAAAACAAACTCATGAAGTTTTGATGTTGCTTTGTCTTCCCCTGATCGTACAACCTTCAACATTTTTATCATGCAATATACACCTAATCATTTCAATGATGGTACTATGTTTACGTTCAACAACACCATTTTTCTCAAGCATGTAGGAAACACTTTTCTCATGTTTAATTCCATGTTACTTACAATATTCATTACCATTACCAGTGTGTAATATGCATAAAGAATAATGAGATTTTTTTCAACAAAGGGATGAAACTCAATAAAAGTGTCTAAAACTTGATCTTTAGTTTTCAATAAATAAATCCAAACTCACCTACTGAAATCATCAAAAAAAGTTAATCCATACTTAGCACCATTAATATAAGGAGTTTACATAAGGACTAAAATATCACTATGAACTAAATGAAGCTTTTCATTGGCATGCCAAGAGTGATTTTTTAAGAAAATATTCTCTATGAATTTTACCAATCATACAACCATTACAAGTATAAGTAGTGGGAGAAATGTTAGGCAAACCTTGCACCATATTGATTTTGTTCATAATAAAAATAATTTGGTCATTGATATGCCCTAATATTTCATGTAACAAGTTAGCATCATTAGAAATAACCAAAGTATCAGAAGATGAGGGAGAAGAGAATCTAGTAAATTTGAATAAATTATCATTGTAACAAGTTAGCATCATTATAAATAACCAAAGTATGAGAAGATGAGGGAGAAGAGAATCTAGTAAATTTGAATAAATTATCATTGTCTAGAAAAGCAATAGCAACTACTTGAAAATATTGCTTATTATATTTTACACAACAAGTATCATTAATAAATTCTAACGTATAGTCTTGTTTGCATAATTGAGGTACAAAAAGTAAATTTATTTTCCAATCAAGAACAAGCAAGGCATCATGTGATTCACCATTAGGGATTTTAACATTTCATATGGCTTTAATATAGTAAAAATCATGATTTATAATAATTAAATGATTGTTAGAAATATATGGTTCTAAATAAGTAAACAATTGAGCTTTAAATGTCATATGTTGAGTAGTACCAAAATCAATAATCCATTCAATAGGAGAATCATGCAAAGCACAAGTAAAAGTAGCTCTAATATTAGACTTTTATTTTGATTAAGTCTTATTGTTACAAGTGTTAGTATTGTCTTTAACTTAAATATTTCCATTTTTGATATCACATTTCTTTTTAAAGCATTGATCTCCATCATGAGTGTTTTTGTCACAATAATTACATTCTAACTTTTTCATATGTTTAGAGTTAGATTTTTTATCTTTCTTATCATGTGTATTATTGGAATTAGCATAATATTTTCCATTACTATGTTGGTATTTAGAAATAAAAGTATTTTCATTAGTATTAATACTACCAAATTAAATTATCTTTTTCTCTTCTTGATGTAATAAAGTACAAAATAATTCAAATGGCAACATAGCAGATAGTGTAGGAAAATCTAGTTATGAACGAATATTAGTAATAAACTATTGAAAAGGTTGAGTTAAACATTTTTCTCATAATAATATGAATCAAATTCAAATCATAAAGTTTAACACCTAAACTGACAAGTTGAGAATGTAAATAATTAACTTTTATCAATAAATCATCCATAGATATGAAATCATTGTATTTTAAATAATACAATTGATTTTGAATTTAAATTTTGAGAGATTCATTCACAACATCATATGTAGATTTAAGTTTAGACCAAGAAGTGGAGGAAAGTGAACAACTATCAATATGGATATGCATTTCAGGGTTCATGGCCATGCCATTCAATCCTAAGGCCTCATCATTTTTTGCTTTCCATTTCTCTTGAATTTTGGTAGAGGCAATCTTAGTGTCTGGTTGAGGATCCATGTTGTTTACTATATGTACCAAATGTTTGAAAATGAAAATGTATTTTATATGTGATTTTCATAAATGGTAATTGCTAGATGTGAGTTTAAATCTGGGAAAAAATTGAGTGATTATGCCATGAAATCTCACCTAAGAATTAGAAAATGAATAGGCAAAAAAATCACTTAAGCAAGAAGGGCGTAGGAGGGGTAATAAACCAAAATACATCTTGTTAGAATGTAAAATGAATATCTTAGCAAAAAATGAGAGCCAAAAAAAGGATAAATAAATTGCAAAACAACAAGGTTTTACAAATTAATTTGCCCAAATCCTCTAAAATTAAGTTTAAAACATAAATGAATGATTTCCACTCTTATGTTTTTTTTTTAAACCTTAACAAATTAAATTGTTTTAAAAAAAAATTATAATAAAATTTGAAAATGTCTTTTAAAAAAGACAAGTGGAAAGTGTTTTTTATTAATGAAAGGTTTAAAAAAAAATTAAATAGGAAAATTTTATTAGTTTATTTTTTTATAAATAAAGGAAATGGATTTCATAAATAAGAAAGCAACATAAAGAGCATTGTTTTTTTAACTTAAATGAATTTAAAAACAAGTAAATATTTCATTATTTTAGAAAAATCAAAGATTATTTTATATATTTTTTGAAACACATGATAAGGGCAATAAAATGAGATGCCCAAAATAGAAAGATCAAATTTGGCATTAAAATAAATGTACCTATAGTAACTATTTTTTGTCAGAATCATTCAAAATGATTGCCAAATAGGATGCCAAAATTAGGAATGAGTTTGAATAGACTAGAAATGCCTAGAAGGAGGAAAACACAAAAAAGGATAAATATGGGTTAACTTTTGAAAAAATCTAGACCTAGTACTGAAGTTAGAGGGTCAAACGGTTTGGTACGAATGTTTTATAGACTTATACAGATGACCGTATGATTAAGGAAATAAAGAACAAAAAGTTTTAAAAAAAATGTAGGGGGTGATGACACAGTAGGGAGTTAGTGTAGCTATATTATGTGAAGGAAAGATCAGCTAGAGTAAGGAAAGACAAAGTTAGTAATCTAGAAAAAAAAAGAAAAAAAAACTTGCACAAAATCTCTCTTTTAGGAATATTAGATGAGAATTAGGTTTTGAAAATTTTAAATTTTTTTAAAAAAAGGAGTAGAATAAAAAAATTATATAGAAAACTAAATGAATTTGATTTTTAAATACTACTCATTAGAAAAAAAAGTTGGAGAGAAATATATTTTTTTATCACTAAAACAAATTTTTCCTGGTATCACTTCCTTCTCTGCAAAAAACTAGAGTTAGAAGAAATAATAAGATAATATATGAAATAAATCTATATAAAAGACCCTTTTTTTTAAAGATGTATTTTTTGTTAAATCTCAACAAAAAATATAATTTTTTAACTATGGTGGCTACAAAAGGCCTGCATAAAAAGGTTTGGATCCACCAAAAAAAATAAGGAGAAGAAAACAAATTAATGGAGCAAGGGTTGAAGCCCTTACAATAAAAACTTTAATTATCATTATAAAATATACACACTTTTTAAGAAAATTTCATTAATATTATAATGTATATGTATACCATGGAAGTATTTGAACCCAATAAATATCATTAATGACAAGCACAAAAGTGAAGAAAATAATAATGCATAAAAAAACCAAGTTACCTTTCAAAAGCAAACCATAGAGACAAAAGATTTAATGTGGGAAACCAAATGTATTAGAGGAAAAACCACATGATATTATTATAAGGCTTACAAAAAATATCTCCATAATTAAAATATTTGATAAAAGTTCAAGACAAGAATAGAGAGAACTAATTGATTCTTAATGAAGAAAAGAACAAAGGAAGAACTCTTTTATAGAGATAGAGGAGGAAAATGAGATTTACATAAAACCCCATTATGAAATTATAAGCCCTCAAATTGTGTGACACTTGTATCCTAATCCCTTAAAAAGAGAATGGAGGAGTGTACCATTTTGGGAAAGGTGTTACTCATGCAAGTAACTCTCAAATCCTAAGGGAGAACAAAGAGGTGAGTGACACCTCAAGGTATCCATATTTATGTGAATTAAAAATTCACATAAATATAAATTCCTAACACATGGAAAAGATACTTAAGATAAAATAAATTATCCTAAATAAAAGGTAATTCTAACAAAAAGGAAAAATTGAAACCTAGGATAATGCTAAAACCTCAAAATATGCTAAGAAACCTTAAACATTACTAAATTGAGACTTTCTTGATGATGCCTGAGAGAAAATGATGGATATTTGGCTATAGAAATGTCATGATACTTTTATAATCACAAGGAAATGATATTAAAATATTATGGAGACCCTAAAAACAAACTCTCATTAAATTTTGATGTTGCTTTCTCTTCCCCTGATCATACAATCCCCTTTAGAGGAATCTAGACTACATATTTGTACTTCTCTTGTCAAATATAATTTTTTTGACCCTAATATGTGTTATAAGGACCTAGATAATGTCATTAAGAGGTATATTAGGTTACTTATAAGCTCCAAAAACTTGGAATTTCTTGATATGATGCTCTAGTGAGGAGAATTTGTAAAAAATTGATTGCCTTCATGGATGAAAGTTTGTTGTTGTATACCTTGAATTCAAAGGGATGGTTCATGAGGGAGAGGATAAAAAATTAGTAACCACTTAATAAAATAGGAATATCTATGATTATAATTTATTTTAAAAAACAATTAGACCTATATTTTATCTTTCATGATTGTACCATCCTCAAACCTCGAAGGTAGTCCTTGTGTGAAAAGAAACCAATTAAAGGATATGAAGCAATTTTTGGCCTATTTGGAGTCAAATTTCCATGAAATTATTCATGAACATAAATAATTCCATCCTCCTCATGTTTCATATTTTTTCTATATGGAATGGTCCATACAAATTCATACTTTAGTTTGAAAATGCATGAAAAAGCCTTTTTTCCCCTTTTATTCACAACTTGGGTCCTCCACTACCACTTTAATGCATGAGGGAGATATCAAAAAGTATTTTACATTAAAAAACACAATAAATAAACTTATTACATGCTATTTAGGGACAAATATGGCATGTGGGAGCCTTTTTTGACCCTTTTTATGCTTAAAACACATTAAATGACCTTTTTAAGGCATGAAACTTAAGACATAGGCTAATATCATGTAAGTGAATATGTTAAAAGGTAATTTTACTAACTTTATGAAATTTTAAACACAAATTTAATTATATTAATGTTTGAAACTTCATTTTTATTCAAACTACACATAGTTGACCATTATATAGAGGCTAATAATAGTGACCTTAAAAAGTTTTGAATTATAGGGGTTGGTATTTGGATCTTATAAGCAAAATTATCGATAAGATTAAATATAAATTATGTGGAATTAGATATTGTACTTTTTATCACTTAAAATAATATTTGAAATTATTTATACATTAGGACTTATCTTTTGAAAATGTCTTTGAAATAACCCCACATCAAGTCTTGAAATTAAAAAATAGTACCAGATTAAGTCATATCCAATTGGTGTCAAAGGAACTTATCCATATTTAGAAGTGTTTTCTACCTAATGCAAAGCATAAAATATAAAATGTATAACATATTGTGAAAGAAGTATAACTATACTTCTATTTTAAGGATCCAAGCTTATCTCCTAAAGTTACCATATGTCCTGTAAGGATTAACAATTTTGAGAACATAAGTTAGCTGACAAGACAATAGTTTATGTTTATTGTAGAAATTTCATTTAAAAAGTGTCATTTCTAGTTTTCAATTTTCAATGGTTTTTTTTTAATACTTTTGTTTTCAATTTTCAATTTTTATATATATTTTTTATATTTTTGTCTTTTAAAGGGAGTAAAACCACCATTTGCTAGTTTTTAGCACTCCCCTTTTCTGGATGTCTGCTACAAAGATCATTTAGCCTTAGTGAAAGAACCAAATTCCTCCATAAGGTCAAATTTGTCTTTATTATATTTAATAAATTATTCCTTGCTGAGAAGTCTCATATACAATTTTAGTCTATGACCATAGACAAAAAGTGTCATTTGGTTACCATCAATTCATTAAAATTGGACTGAACCATTGTTTTTGATAGTTTTGATCAGGCATATCCCCAACCATCTTATCCTAAGCTTACCTTTTAAATGCTTGAATTTAAAATCAAATAGAAGTATCCAATCACCTTCTTGAAACTATTTTTATCTAATATGATCATCATGCCACTATTTTTGTTGCTTTTAGATCATGATAGTTTGAGTGAGTGCATTCATTCTTAGTTCATCCAACCCATTTAATTGTATGATTCTTTCCTTTTGTGCTTCATCAAGATTAACTCCCATATCATATTTTTTCTTTAGTGTCTATATGTCAAACTATATTTGAAATAAATGTTTCTTTTCAAATACAAATTCATGTGGAGAGAATATTGTGGTAGTCTTATATGTTGTATTATATGTCCAAATGCTTCAGGTACTCTATCTATCCAATATTTCTTACTACAATTCACTATTTTGGGCATAATGTTTTCAAGCTCTCATTTGGTGACCTCCACTTGCCCATTGGCTTGGGCGTGATATGGTGAGGATTTTTTATGATTGATTTGGAAAAATTATATAAAATCCTTGATCATGTTAGACATGAATTGAGGCCCTTGATTATAAACAATAGATCTTGGAGTTCCAAATCTAAACATACTCCTATGATATAGGAAATCAATAACCATTTCTTTCTAAGCAAAGATGAGTGCCTACACTTTATCCTGCTTAGTAACATAATCAGTACAAACTAATAAATATTCTTTTGCTTGAGATGGTAGTTTGATTGGTCTAATAAAATCCAAACCCCATTTCTTAAATGGTTATAAAATTATTTGAGGATGGAGAGGAATTTATGAGGATAAAATAGCCTTACCCATCATTTGGCAAGGATCACATTTCCATACAAACCTTTTTACAATCTTATAAAGAGATGGTCAATAATAACTTTCACTAATAATCTTATGAATGGTCATTTTTTCTAAATAATGTCCTCTCCCTAGTTTACTATGGCATGCTCTTATGAAGTAAAATAATTCACCTTCTCTGACACACCTATGAATTACATGATTAGGTCTATTTTTAAATAACATGCCTTTAAACCATCTAAAATGAGAGATACTTATAATAAAATATTTTCTTTCTTTATTGGTAAAATAATGAGGAAACTTCCCTATTTTCAAGAAGTCTTCTATGTATGTAAACCATGGGGAGTTTGTGAAAATATAAAATATTTGTTCACATAGAGAAAAATATTCCATAGGTTTATCTTCATCTATAGTGATCAAACTAGATAAAAATTTGACAATAACATTATACTTTCTATGTTTCTCTATAATAGTAATGTCAAATTCTTACAACAGTAGTAGCCATCTAATAATTCTACCAAATACTATTGGTTTGTTCATTAGGTACTTAATATCTAAATGATTTGTATAAATACATATCAAATAACTAGTAATGTAATGTCTAAACTTGTTTATGGCATAAACAATAGCAAGAATTTTTATATTGTGCTAGTGTAGTTTTTCTTTGTGGGAGTAGATTTTTGCTAATATAATAAATGGCATACATTTTTCCTTCAACTTCATCTAGTGCATCATAAGAAGCATCAATATAAATATTAAAATGTTATTCCCAATGAGGTCCTTTAAAAATTAGAGCAGTCAAAATTTTGTTTTTTATTATTTCAAAAGCTTCTTGACACTTATCATTCCATACAAATTCACTGTCTTTTATTAGCAATAAAATATAGGTGTAGTTATTTTGTTAAATTTTTTAATAAATATTACATAATATCTTACATGAACAAGATTTTTTTTGAAATATGTTTGTGTTTGAGTAATGGGAAAGATATAAATTACCTCAATCTTCTTGGGATCCACATTTATTCATTGAAGTGAGATATGATGTCCTAATACTATCATCTCATCAACCATTATTACACACTTCTCATGACTCAAGGATACTTGATATTATTCACATCTTGTGAGTAATTATCTAATTTCTTCAAGGCTTCATCAAATGTGTTGTCATATATAGTGAATTAATCCATGTATACTTCCACAATCATTTATAATATCAAAAAATGTGGCTAACAATGTTATTTAAAAAGTAGTAGGTGCATTGCACAATCCATAAGGAAGGACTATATAAGTAAATGTTCCCTAGGAGAAGGTAAATGTAGATTTATCTTTATCTTTCAAGGATATTATAATTTAATGATATCTACTAAACACATTTAAGAAATAAAAATACTAATTTCCTGCCAAGTTATCCAAAACTTTATCAATAAAAGGTAAAGGAAATTAATTTCTCATAGTGGCTTTATTCAGTTGTATATAATCTATGAAAAATATCCATTTTATATTATTATAAAGTATAAAAACTAGAGATGAAACCCATTCACTATGGGATATGGGGTAAATGAAACCAACTTCCAATATTTTTTTAATCTGAATCTTTGTGTTTTCTTTCAAAGCTAGGTTAATTATCCATTGTGGTTATGTAACTAGTCTAATAGCTTCAATGTAAATTTGATGGGTATATACATTGGGATGTATTAATTTCATATCAATTTAATCCCAAGAAAATATTTTATGTGTTTTATCAATACATCAAAAATTTTAATTTATTACTAGTTAGTTAACTAGCTATTGATATTCAATAGTTTACTAGGATTGATTGTAATTTGTTTAGTACCTAGAATGATGAAATTTACCTACTTGTATTAAATCATAAAAAAATTAAAATGGGCATGGATGTATTATTATCATGCAAAATTTAGCCACACCATTTTAAAAGGCTTCACTTTTGGAGAGTAGATTGGTCAGTTGATAATGAAAAGCATTTAAAAATGAGTACTAACCCTCTTGAGCCAAGTCAACTATGGCTTGATGAATATATTATGGACCAAATAAGATGTTTAGGGGACTTATGACATTTTATTAGTTATTAATAGTGAATATAAATTATTCCCATTCATTGTTGTTCATATTTTGAGCTAATCTATTAGTCTTCAGATCTAAGTTATCAATCTTTAGAGCTAAGCTATCAATCTTCAGAACTAAGCTTCTAAAATTTAGAGCTAAGCTATCAAACTTTGGATCTAGGCTATTAGACTTTGGAGATATGCTATCTTGGTCCAAATATTTTTTTATCCATTCCTCAAATTCTTGTACATATTCTTTTATAGTAACCATGGCTAAGGATGACCCACTATTCTAATTTTGTTTTAGTTGATCCACCCATATTTGTTTAGAAAGATCCATTGAAGGTCTAACAAGTAGATAAAGGGATATTTATTTATCATGTATTCCACTAAAAATGGTCATATTACTAGATCTATAATTAATTTATGCTATGACTATAGCTAACCAAGGTCTTTAAAGAATAATTAGATACCCTATCTTATTGGGTTTAGGTTGAAGGATCATGAAATCTATAAGGTATTACCAAGATTCTATGGTGACTAGAACATTTTATATCATTCCTTAAAACACAACAATGGATTGATTTTCCATTTGAAAAATTATAGTTGTAAGCTGAAGCCATGTGAGGGATACATATTCCATTATTTTGATAGTCATTATGTTGATGGCAATACCCATATCTATAAGAAAATTTGGTATAAGCTTGTTCCTAATTGTCAAAGTCATCATGGGTCTACCAAGGTCTTTGTATTTGGGAACAAGTATGTTTCTTGCTAGTAAATCAATAATTTTTTCAATGACCTAAATTATTTTAGGATATTTTTTCTTCCTACATGGCGATTTGATGCATAATACTTTAATTATTTGATTCAATTCAATAGTATCCTTAATATCTCTTAATAATATAATTTGTATCTTTATCTCTCTTAATCCTTGCATCAATTTAGAATCCTCCCTAGGTTTTTTTCCTTAAATTTCTCAAGAAATGGAATAGTAGGGGGATCTTGAATTCTGGTTGGTGTGATTGGAGTTATGGTGGCTTCTACCTTGTCTTCATTTAGTTCATGGAATAAAAGTGACTTAGGAGTATTTTCATCATTGGTAATTTAAGTTATGGTAATGGGTGAATCTCCTACTACCTTTCTTGACTTGAGCTAAACATTATTACACTTAACTGAACCACTTGCAATATTACTTTCTTGGTCAAATCCATAAATAAGGGTATTTTGCCTATTATTAGGATTTTCCACTAGTTGGGTAGGTAACTATGGTTGGTTAAAATTCTACTTAATTGGTAGTGTATGAGGTTATGAAGACATCAAAGCATGTTGTGGAGGAAACCTCCGTTGTATTTGATTATGAGACCATTATTGATTTATAAATTAAGGTGGTCACTATTATGACTAATGTGGTTATTGGTATTGTTATTGTGCCTAAGGTTGTGAAGTATTTTTTATGCATCCCCCACATTTTTGTCATCCATTTTTGAGTACCCAATTGTTTTGGTTGTGATGATGGTCCCCACATTTGTGGTGTGACTTGTCGAGCCCATGGTGTCATCCATGGATTGGGAGAAATTGTGGACCAAACTAATTTTGAGGGAGTACTATTTTCCTTATCTTTGGATAAGGTTCACTTCCTCAACTTCATTTACTAATTGTTTTATCTATTTTCTCATGGTAAGAAGATGATTGAAGTTCTTGGTGTCATGGTCTAGGTCACAAATACCATATATCTATGTTTTATCTAAAGGATAATATTTTACCATGTGTTTGAGCTTACATATAAGATAATATATTGATAATTATTCAGTGTTGGTGGTATTGGCCTTTGCTTTGTGACCATATAATGTGGTTTTTAATTATACTATAATATCTATTTTGAAATTAGTAAATTCTTCCATTAATTAGCCAACCTTAGGTGATTTTCCTAACTATGATTTCCTTATGCTAGGTCTTATCTTGGAATAGTTAGTACGTAATGCTAAAATCTGATGAAAGGATAACTTATCAATGTCACAATTTCCCATTAGGTTAAAAGCATTATGTGCATCATCATCTAGGTCTTTATAAAATATTGTTTTGATGACCTCCACTATCAGTTGGTAACCACTCTGTTTATAAGCAAATATAAACTTATAAAGGTAATCTTCTAAGGTTTCATCTTCATTTTGATTTATCTTAAAAAAAAATCTTCTTTTCATTCTATGAATCTATAGTAATCTTTATATTTATTAAAAAATGTAGTTTTCATTTATTCCCAAGTACTTAAAGAATAACCCAATCTTTTTTATCAATCCAATTCAGGTTCTCTTCTTGGATTATCAACCTATGGTCTATTGTATTAGGAGGATAATATTCATTGGTGATTATATCTTCTTTTTGTAGAGATTGTGGATCAAATCTAACTTTCCAAAAGGGACCCTTAGGATTAATTTTTCCTATGGGAGAAGATGACTTGAATAGAATTCTTTTTGTAGGATCTATTTGTGAGGATGCATCTTTTTTAGGATTCGAATAAAAAAAAGTTTATATATGGCTTTCCATTGCCTTTATTTCACTTCCTAATCTTTCCAACAAGGATATAACCCTCTCTTCTAATTTTATTTGGGAGGCTTTAGAGATAAACTATCCTTTAGAATCTCTTAGGCATTTCATAAATATAAGGATTCCTTGATTTTTTTATGTTTTGAAGGTATATGAATATTTTTGAATTTCCTTTGTACCCTTTCTTTTTGTAGAGATTGTGGATCAAATCTAACTTTCCAAAAGGGACCCTTAGGATTAATTTTTCTTATGGGAGAAGATGACCTGAATAGAATTCTTTTTGTAGGATCTATTTGTGAGGATGCATCTTTTTTAGGAGAGGAATAAAAAAAAGTTTATATATGGCTTTCAATTTCATTTCTTTCACTTTCTAATCTTTTCAACAAGGATAGAACCCTCTCTTCTAATTTTATTTGGGAGCCTTTAGAGATAAACTATCCTTTAGAATCTCTTAGGCAATTCATAAATCTAAGGATTCCTTGATTATTTGTATGTTTTGGAGGTATATGAATATTTTTGAATTTCTTTTGTATAACTATAATATAGGATATCACTAATACTTATTAATTATAAATTAATAATCCCCAATAATGACACCAAAAATGATAGTTTATCACTATACCTTTAATTTAACCAATCAATGGATTGGTGTCATTTTGTACCAAGGCTAGTGTCCAAGGCTATATATAATGAGATGTTGGATATTTGAGTTAATAGTTCATTATTTTGGGGGTTTTTACTCTATTATTAATGTATAAATCTTAATGGTAGTAAATAAGATTCTAATCCTACATTGTAGAAAAGGTAAATCTAGAAAGTTTTTCTAACTAAATATCCCTTATGGAAATCCTTATTAAAAGTATTCTTTTAATTCACACCATAAATATCTAGAACTTCAACATATAGCATAGGAAACTATAGTATCCTAACTCAACTTACCCAATTGGGTAGGACAATGTTGTATTTTAAAATGTTTGAAGGTTGATTAGCTATTGTCACCTAGACTGCTTCTTGATAGATTATAAATATGGATATGAGTTTCTTTAGTCAAAAGACTTTATTATTAACTTTACTCTTATAAGAATTGAAAGAAACACTTTGCATAAATGAAACTCACTTACATTGAACTCAAACAAACTTTGACTATAATGGAAGCACACTTGCATTAAAAGAAACACACTTTGAGTTAAAAGGGAAATCACAGTTACAATAAAATGAAGTATACCTATATTAAAAGAAATACACTTTTAAAATATAAAATAGAAATACCAATTGCCTTGATCTTTGGAGATAAGTGGGCCCTTGTTCTTACCTCAAAATAGAATCAACTTTAACTCATTAGTGGAATAGAATGTTGTACTTCAATAATAATTCATTATCAAAATGATCATATATAGATGCTATGAATTCCAAATCAAAACTACACTTGAATGTTTCTTAATTTTTTTATCCACTACTCTTATCCTATAATGAGAAGGAGACATGTACTTCAATAACATCTCAATGAATATTCTTAAAAATACAAAATCTAGTGATCTTAAAAAAAGTCCTTTTATTCTGAATAAAATATCTAGTAATAAGATCCCATGCTTATAGGAGGCATTGTAACTAATTCAACTAAAAATAGACTATGTATAACTAACATATATCTAAAGAGATTATGTTTATATTTAAATATAAAAATACATTTATATTTAGATAATTTAAGACCATTACGGTGAATAGTAATGTCTAAAATGAGATATCTAAAGAGGGAAAATATATATATGTACAATATATATCTTTGGAGTTGTTATATTAATCTATAGAGTATAGTTGGGCATCTTTAGAGTGTGACTAGGCATCTTTAGAGCATGATTGGACAGGTCTATGAAGCTAAGTTGGAATGCCTTCATATCTTTATTTAAACATCATTAGAGCTACCTAGGTGGATCTTTAGAGCTTTGATATAATGTCTTTGTAGCTTGACAAAGCATCTTTAGAGCTGCTTACGTAGATCTTTGGAGCTTGAATAATGATCTTCTTAGATCATTATGTTTTATGTTGAGTCTTCAAAACTATTGCCAAAAATATGTTTTCATAAATTTTGATGACTTCTCAAAACAATCCTACCATAGAGATGTATCTATGTATGCAAAATTGTACTCATTTCATCAAATTTAGACACAAATAACAAGATAGAGAATCAACAATGTATCACATATAAACAAAAGATAATTTCACTCATTTCATACTTAGATGAGACCTTAAATATTAAATTTAATGTAATATATAACCAAGAGGTAACACTAATTTATATGAGATATAATGAGCTATATAGAATGATCATCATATAGAAGGGCAAAAATATGTTTTTAAGGTTGATGTTGATACTTTTGACATAAAAACACATTAAATAAGCACTCACCTTATGAAACACTCTGTAGTAGAATATTTATAGATTTTTTTCATTAAAATAATTGGAATTTGTATTTGGGTTGCTTTATTGATCCCTCATGTTTATAAAGAAGATGCAAACAATAAAATGGTTATAGATGAGAATGAGAAACCATTATAGGATCATAGTGTTGAGATTGAGACTATAGACCAAATTAGTTCTATACCTAATAAAATATACTGCATTATTGATAGGAAACATTCTCTATAGGATAGGTAAAATATTATCCATGAAAGTAAGTATGATATTTTTATATAGGTTAGAGAAGTTTTCAATACCAAAAGTGCAAGATTTTTAAAAAGAAACACACCATCAATAACTTTTGATATTACTAGACAATGTAATGATGAAAATACAAAACATCATGTATCATATTTCATTAGTAAAATCTATTCATCAAAGCTTTATATATCAATAGAGCACATTTCCAAACCTATCATTGGAGCACATTCATCATATTCAGATTATCTTTAAAATACATTGATTAAAATGATGAATTTAATTTTTTTTATCAAATTAGTGAGAGAAAAAGCTTATGTGCATGCTAAAAGTAATTTGGACATATATGATATATCTGTTATAGGTTTTAAGCTTGGGGCATTTCTAGGGTCTGAAACCAACATCAAAAAAAAATGAAAAAGAATAACTAACATTGAACTTGTTCATATCTCTAAAAGATCTTGATGATAATGGTAAAATGGAGATCACTAATAAATTGGAGCAAGTGAGGTTTATTTTTTAAATGTAATCATAAAGGTGTGCATGGAGGTTTTTTTCATGACATAAAGTATAATAAATAACTACATATGGAAATGTTTTAGAATATTTTAAAGACAATGATAATTCATTTTTAGAATACAAGGTATTTGAAGATTTTTTTAAAAAATATATATAAAATCCTTAATAATGTTGTTGAAAAGATTCAGAGTTTGAAAAAATATTAATTTAAAGGTGGAAAACTAAATATCCCTTTTGAAGATTTATAAAAATTCCTCAAAAAATATCTTGCAGGTGGTATAATTATATGAATATATTTAGAAAGGTTCAACTACCAGCATGGATAATTTCCTCTTGTGTCAAGTATGATGTAAGATAAATTCAATGTATTTAAATATTAAATATCTAAAATTATTATAATCATGAATGTTGATAATTAAAAAAGTGAGATTATAAGTGAGCACCTCGTAAACATTACCCAACTTTTAATTGATAATCCTTGGGAAAATAGGTTTCCCATTCTTTTAATTCATGGGCCTAAATATACTAATACTATTGAAAAACCCTTTAAAAATGAAACCTATGTGAAATTCATCAGAAATAAAGCAAATATGAGATAATATATTTTGGTCCACTTCGTAATTCATACTTCTTGATGATTTCAACTATTGAGTTTTATATTAATGAATTATCATAGGAAGAAAAGATTACAAGGAAGATATTCTAATCCAAATAGGCACCCATGACAAATTATAATTGTAATATTTGGACATATTTCACAAATTTTGACTTAATTTAAATTAAAATAGATGGGAACCCTTTTAGATATGAATCAGGTGATACTTTTTTACAAAAGATTGTAAAAAAATATAATATTATTTCATATGACAATCTGCCAAACATTTTGTCAATACATGCTAGATTAAAATTGGAAAGGTGTATTTTTTTAATAAAATCTAAATTTGGAATGCATTGTTGAAATATAAGATCATGATTATTACATGCTGAAATTTTTAAATCATTTGGATCTATACAACAAAGGAACCAGATATTTTTTTTATAAATGGTTATATTCACCAATAAAAGTGCATTTTATTTTATTGTATAGTAAATTAAATTTAAATAATTTATATTTACATCATACTAATTATCATTACCTCTAATATATTTAATAACCATGAAATATATCTATTTCAACTTTACCTTGGGATTGAATATTTTTATTCAACTAAAGGTGAACACTTTTGAAGTTAGAGCTATGAAGTTAGATCTATTTACTATACCCACATCCAAAGAGAAGCATCAATGGTCAAAATTAAAATGACTTCAATGGAGCTTACTTAAAAAGTGTTCACCTTTAGTTGTTATTTCATCAAGATAATGTAACAAAGCTTGGTGATTCAAAAAGCATATCAATAAGAGATGTTGGAGCAAAGTTTGAAACTAGAGCTATTTACTAGAGGGAAAACAAATCCCAAGAATAAACACATGTGCAATGATTGGATACATATATATTTCAACTTCACCTTGGGATTGAATATTTTTATTCAACTAAAGGTGAACACTATTGAAGTCAGAGCTATTTATTCAACTTTATCTTATAAATATTTTTTATTAGATAAGGGTGAACACTTTTGAAGTTAGAGCTATGAACCAGTCAAGTGAGGGTTTTGATTACTAGACCCACATCCAAAGATAGGGTTTTGAATAATGGACCCACAACCAATAGGTTTTGGAGTATCCCATAACCTTTATAAATCACAACAAGAGGGATTTAAGGGTCCCACAATCATAACAAGCACACCTAGAGGGTTTGATGGATACCACAACCTTAAAAATTCAAATAGCAAGAGGGTTTTAAGGATACCAAAATCATAACACAAAGAGGGTTTGACAGATACAAAAAATTTAGTACAAAAAAGAGGTTACTTCTCAATATAACAAAAAATAATAGATGCATTTCAATAAACTTCCCAATGACTTCTATTGTAGAACAAGAGCCTACTAGGAACATAAGTTATTCTGATAGTCTTATACCTCTTGGGAACCTCTACACATCCTCCATGAAATTAAATCACAATAAGTGGGATTTTCATCTTACTAATGAAAATAATATATAAATCACAAGGAACTACCTAACTCATCCTTCATAATATAACTGTAACTTGATATAAAATAAGGGTTTTAAGCCAAACATAATCAATACACATAGAATCTAGGAAAAAACTTATAAACTAGAAAAGATAAGGGTGGAATCCTCTATCATCCACTATAATAATAAAAGTTATGATGTGTTTTAATCTATCCACCATAATCAAAATTTATTGGAAGCTTTGGTATACCTGAATGTAATCCCCCACAAATCTGATCTTCAATAAAGTTCTACACTTCCACCATAAAACCTAAGAGTCTCAAGTAAGCATACATATCCACTCAACCTTATGATGGCCCATAAGAGGGCTCAAAAAGATTAAACCATACTCTATATAACCTTTTTAGGATTCCTCTATCATCCCCATTAACATGAAGTCTTAAAAATAACTAGTCAAGGGTTTCAATAATGTGTCTAAAGGAATGGAAACCTATAAACCAATCCAAAATAGTACATGAACCTATAAAAAGAACTATAAAAAGTGAAAAACCTCTATAATACTCATCTATTTTGAGAATAATGGTGTTGATTCCTTTATCTTCCACATAAACAAAAAATATTTTTGTAGGGCATCCTCTATACCCTACCATTAATCTCCACTTAGAGCAACAACTTCCAACACTCCTAAAATGTGGTTGAAACTTCATGACATCAACCAAAAAGTTGTAAGAGGACATTTAACTCACCAAGTAAGGAATTTTTATTGACCTTCATCTTCTTAGACATAATTTTGAGCCCATGGATCTATCACCTATCTTTCATAAATCTTTCACTCTAGTTA
This sequence comes from Torreya grandis, assembly GCA_037957365.1. Classification (NCBI taxonomy): domain Eukaryota; kingdom Viridiplantae; phylum Streptophyta; class Pinopsida; order Cupressales; family Taxaceae; genus Torreya; species Torreya grandis. Next base: position 289,486 of record JARHVA010003748.1, on the reverse strand, counting down.
TTATGGAAAGATACTACTTAAAATCTATTGTTCCAACATTTAGAATATTCCAACCATCATATTTAATTCTTCCCCACCTAGTGAGCCATTAAAATTTTTTAGGGATGGCCCTGGTGATGCAAAAGTCCCTTAATCCTCTTAGATCTGAATAATCTTCATCTTCATAATCTTCCTATCATCCTTTCTGTTCATAGCCTATTGGAAGCTCCCTTATCCTACTTATTTTCTAAGAGTAATGAAACCAATTGAGGAAAGTGTCACTTGAGAGGATCCTCTTTGCATCCTCTAGATCTGGGTTAGATTCATCCTCATCTTCCTCCTCCTAGTTTTGACCTAAGTTTTCTCACCTGTGGACCAAATTCAAAATCCTTCCTCCACTCCCATTTGTATAAATATTATATTTCATTAAACAAAATTAAAATTGAACTAGTTCTAATATAATTAATGGATCATAGTGGGGAGAATTACTACATATTCTATATGATAATGATCATGGAGATGAATATATGCATGAAAAGAATTCACATGATAAAATGTTATGTATTGGTAGAAAATTTAAATGTTACATTAAAAAAATTAAATTAACATAAATTTATTAAATAAATATATTTAAAATATGAAAATATATATCATTATCAATGCACTTATTCCATTTATGTCACAAATATAATATAATATAATATAATATAGTGTCTCAAGAATGATATTAATCAATGTATTCTACATAGTTTTTTTAATACATGTATGCTAGTTTTAATATTCACTTAAAAATTGAGGGACGTGAGCCACTTAAATAAAAAAGGATAAACTCTATAGAAAATTTGTGTCTATATTGGATGTGAGAATAAAAGAGTAACATAAGTATTAAAATAAAAGATCCAATACTTAATGGTTTTGATAGTTGTAAATGTATATAAAAACTATATCTATGATTAAATATGAGTTCCAAAAATTGAATTTGATAGTCATATGATTATATTTAAATTTTTTAAATATAAAATATTTTTTTTCCTTTTTCTATGAATTATACTAATATTTGAAGGATAGTGATAGATAAATAATCTTCTTCAAAAAAATCATGGCATGTAATATTGATCATCAAATTTGGTTCTAGAATGTAATTTTCATATATCCTATCAAAAACATAATAAATTTTAGACACAAATAATACATAATTATATGTACAAGTTCCACATGGTAAAAGGGATTATTGAACAAATATCCATAATGAAGTAAATTATACATATTATAATGGCAATGCTAGCTAGGTTTTAAAAATTGAGGTTTAAGTGACATCATGTTAATGTAAGTTGTCCCACTTTTATTTGCAACATAGTTCAATGCAATCACAACATTCACTTGGCATGTATAAGGTATGATTTTTAATTCACAGATTCAAAAAATGTGACTATCTCACCTTGGAATTAGAATCCTATTAAATTTTACCAAATGAATTAGGGTAAGAAAATATTTGGGAGGCAAAAGCATACATATGTATGAGAGATATCAGTAATTTTTAATTTGAATCCTAAAAACATATAAATAATATATTTGTTTATTCAATCCTAATAGTTCTAAGGACTTGTAAATTAATTTATGGTAGTAGAGAAAGTGGGGGAGGCAAAGAAAAATTGTCTTCTAAAATTGAGGCCTAAAAAAGTATATATGTAGGTGTAACCTTTATTTTCAACTCCAAATCTTTTAGAGAAAAATATTAATTAGTGAATAGGAAATATTTTTTGTAGGGATATAATGGCATGTATGTTTATCAAAATTATGAGAAGCAAGGTGGTCATCACATTTATTTAAGATAAAATCACAAGCTATATCCATTATAGGTGATTATATCATCTCCACATCCAATAAAATATATATTGTCTAAATGTGTAAGTATTTATTTAAACATGGTCAAGTTGGATGATTTATTTAGTCTTATCAATTTAAACCAAAATCAACATGAAAGGGGTGTGGGATTTATGCTTCTTAGTGATTATTTTATATAAGTCAACATATTAAAAAATCTTCACAACTAGCATGTGTTATTACCTCTATTTTTATATAAGTAATTATGTGTGTCTAGATAATATACTCACATTTGGCCATCAACTCTATATTCATGACTATATACACATTCACAATGGTCATATTTTCTAGTGCATCACATAAGGATGTGTTTCCTCTATTTATAAAGACTCCATGTGTTCTTAGTTTTGGAATCAAGGGAACAACTATGAAGATTTTAGTCATTGTAGTTATTCAAGACTATCATTGAATATTTTATAATTTTATTTTTGTAACCAAAAATTCCTACCTTCCATGCCACAGTTTGACATCCTATTTAAATTATCATTCCATACACTGTGAATCAAGCTTATGACTTAAATTACCCCCCCCCCCCCCCCACCCCCCACCACCCAAAAAAAAATGGAATTACATATCAAAGTACATTTTAGGATTACATTTCAAACGCAACACCTTGCTTACTAAATTAATAAATACTCATTCATCATACTCAAATGCCCAACTAGAACCAAAGGAGGTGAGTTAAGATAATTAGCTAGGGGTAATTACTAATAAAGAGTGTTATCAGGAATCAAGTTGCCTAAAGGATGGATTACGGGGTTTGGGAATATTGGTGTACAAGTAGATAAAAAGGTCCCAAGCACCATATGAAACAATCATTCTTATGTATAGGACCACTTATAGGTTCCTACCCTCATTAAATATCTCACTCTCCTTATTGGGTTTTGGCTCTGCTCAAGGATGGTTAAATGGTTACTTTTAGAATAATTAGAAAGGATAAATTTATACACCCTATGTTCTCATTTGGTTTTGATAGGTCTATGAGATGAAAAAAAGATCCAATGTTATACTATTTTGACAATTAGGTATAATATTTGAAATGCTAATCAAAATTAGCAACTAGTAATTATTTAAAATACATACAAATTATTCCAAATTCTCATAAGCACATAACAGAGTTTATCCCTACCTAAAAGAGAGTACAATCATAAAAGAAATGAAAATTAAAGAATCATAAGCACTTGTTCAAGTGTTACTAGCTAAGGTTATCAAATTCCTCATGGCTTAGGGTCACTGCACCATTTCCAACAAATTATTTTTAAGTTCACAATCTATCTAACTAATAAGCATGAATACATTTATTTGAATAAATGAGTAATGATATAATTTATGGTCAGATTCATTATTTATCAAATAAGATATAATGACAACCTATAATTGAATCTATGCAAATGATATTATATTAGCAAATAGACAATGTGATATAATTAGTAAGAGGAGTAACTAATTTAAATAAAAAGTGTGTTACATCCAATATATATTCCTCTAAAATTAATTATTCAACCAAAGCATTATATTTAAAGTAAGGTAATGTGTTTAGCCTATACAAATTTAATTATTTCTTAATTAGTTTGCATCCATAGGCCCATAATATATGTAGTACTATAGTATGGAATGGATTTCAAGCCACATAATTATTTGTTAAAACTATCAAGAACATTAGACATCTAATTCATTAACCTTTCCCATAATAGGAATTTTATTTAAGGAACAAAACAACTTCATGGAACATCTTTCCAAATTATGGTCATACATGTTTAAGTAATATGTTTCCAACATGAATGAGTATAGAAAATATATGAGCATAAAGAGTTTTCCACATGAATTGAGTATATAGGATTCATAATATCAACAATTATTTCACTCAAATAATAATTTTCAATAATGTATCAAATGTGTAGATTCCAAATAAAAATTCCATTTAAGAATATTTTTAAACATAAATGATTGAACATGCCATGACACAACAACATACATTTCTATTCAACCAAAAAAAAAGAAGACTATATGCACACTCAACCCATAAGAATGAAGTCATACATATATATTCAACCTCACTTCACTCATAAAAAGATTAAGCATGGAAGAATATAATATCAATAGATTCTATTTCAAAATATAAGTAATTTATGTTTTAATTTTTTCATCATAAAATTATAATAAGTTTAATCCTTCATCTATAGTTTGAAAATTCATTCCAGTAATTAATATTACTTATAAAAGTACTATGTAGCTCTTAGTCTATTTGTAAACTCAAAATTTTATTCATTCCAAAAATATAAATAAGAATGAACTAATAAAGGTAATTCAAACAACTAATAGATTATTTAACAATAAATGTATTTACATTTATACATAGTCATATGAGTCCAAGGAATTCAAGGAAGAATTTTATTCATGTTTCCATCATATGCTAGCAATCAAGAGTTAACTGAACTTGTTTCTATATTTCATATACAAACTAAAATAAACTAGAAGAATATTTTTATATGTTCATGCTACCTCAATAGTTACAAAAATGAGTAAAATAAAATCACAAGTATATATATATACCAAAAGGAAATAATTAGGTAGTTAATCAATGAATATCCATTCAAGGTAACTTCTTGCTTATTAATAATTAAACCAACATACATGTGTATGCTAAAAGCACCATATGATAAATGATATGTTTGCATAAGTAAATCTATACTTAGATTAACCATATAATACTCATGTCAAGAGACTATATAAACATTCCATAAGATAACATAAAGAAATAAATGCTACATTGAATCATACATAGTATCAGCTATAAGTTATTAGCATGATATTGATAACAATGTAATGTACTAATGTAAAACCAATAATGATAAACATCTAAAGATCCAAGGTAAACACTTGAATTAAATATAAATTATTAAATTAAAAATCATGAGTAAAATCATAGCTTCTTTCCATATTTCAACATTATAAGCCTTTTTCTCCTTTTTAGCATGATTCATTTCCAAGTCAAGTTTAGCATATAATAACTACCAAGTGTAATTAAATAATAACAATAATGAAATTAGTTTCTAATTGAATCCACTAATCGTACTACATGAAAATGGTAATATAACTAGGCTAAGAAGTTTATGAAAAAAATATAATAAAATTTTACTAAATACATCACACATGTCTATGACATCATCTAGGAGTGTGAGAAACATGTAACCATATCAAACAAAACCTCTGAAATAGCCCTATGAGCCTAACTATTGGTGGTCTTTACCACCCCATCCATCAAATAGATGGCAATTTTAGAAACTAGGGTTAAACATAAATTCTAAGCAAGTTGGGGTTCCCAAGCCATTAGATGACTCAACATAACACAAAATGTAAAATAGACAAGTGACTATCAAAAACACCATCCAAAGATGAGACAAAAATAACCAAGTAAATATCATTATTATAAATTAGAATTGTGGATAATCTAATGTAGGATGTTTAAAGGTTATAGCTATGGATTTATAAACCAAATACATGCCCATAACATTTGGTAATACCAGACATGGAAAACTTCCAAGCATATAGTCAGCCTTAAACATCCTAGCTACCAATATATATTACATGCTTGTAAGCACACAACTAAAAATTATCTATTTAAGTCTAATCAAATAGTGATTATACAAAAATAGTAGAATTTAAATAATCAATTAATAAGATAAAAATTGAAAGTATAATCCAAAATAAGTTACACTCATCCCAATGCCACAGTCTATTATAATTATCAATTTTAAAATAGTCAACACATATATGAATATTCAACACATTCAGACATGACTTCTTGCCATATACCACATTTTTCACAATGCTAACTTAATTATTCAATCAACCATCACAAACTGTAAATCAATTTGACGTCAAAAATTGATATAATGCATTCATGGGATCATCATGAAGTCTCATGATCTCATATGATCCCCAAATATAAAAATTAGGTTTTAACTTTTACTTAAAGAAACCATAAACTTCTATATGATCTACTTAAAATTCAAAATCTTGTTGTAAGATAACAATTCCAATAGGCTTCACCCATATCTCAATGCAGTTTGATAGTTTTTATAAAATACATAGGAGAAGTTCCAATCAAAAACACATACACATTTATATAAATAAATTATGTTATTCAAAAACATATATAACTCGTTTCATCTTAATTTAAACATTAAACCCATATAATAGAACCAAATAAAGATAAAACCCTTCGAATAAATGAATAAAAGTAATGCCAAAATTGATATTTAAAACCCCAGGTCATAAAACAAAACCCTTAATATTATGCAAGTAATGTAACAAGGTATGATGACCATTGGAGTATTCATAGGTCAAACAAAAACCCAAAGGAAATATAATATCATAAAATATTGTACTAAAGGCATAGGGTTTTATAAAAATAAAAACTCATCTATTAAAATATCATCAAAATATATGCAGTCATAGCTTATTCAAAACCCACAACATTTCCTCGAAAGTGGTAGGGTGAACAACCTAATGAATAAATATACAATACATTTAAATAACCATAGAAACCTATAACATAAATAGCAATAAGATAATCATGTAGAGTAAGATCACAAACACAATACTTTAAAAAATGGAGATAACCCTCAAGATAACAACCTTCACCCACATTATTATACAACAAACATATATAAAAAACCAAGAATAGCATAATCACATTGGTTTTACATTTATATTCAAAAAGACTATTGATTCAACCCATTGGGCACCAGATACCTAACCTGAAGTCTTAAAACTTCATGGTTGTATATGTAGCATTCAATATTAATTTTTATTTTTTAAATTCATTTTATAAAATAACCAAAAATAGATAATAACAATAATGACTTACCCAAACCATGTGGGTGGAGAAAAACCCAAGTAAGTCATGCAAGGTCATATAATCAGGTTTACAATTAATATCATTTTCCTCTCAACATAGTTAGAACTATCCATAAAAAGCTAAAAACCAAGCCAAAAACCCCAACTACATATTTTGTCCATTCTCTCCCCATTCTTATCCCCATCCACATCCTCTCCACCCTCCACTATCTAAATTTTCCTTCCATCCAATGTGTCTATACCCCTAATGAATTTGGCATTAAATGTGACAAGAGAGAAACCTCCTTCCAATGTCATCAACCAGTACCCAAGGCACCCAATGTACCAAAATAATAAATGAAATGGTCATAAATTACCAAGTCTAAAAATCCTAAAAACTAAACAATAATAAAATAATAAATTTAAAATATAATATTTCAATGACATAAGGTTCAAACCATCACATAGTTCACAAAATACTAAATGACCAAGTTAATAGTCCATGATAGGGGGTCATAGGGAGAGGTTTAGGTGAGTCCCTTAAGAGTGTCTAATTCAAATTAAGGGATTAGTTCAAATAAATTTGAGGTGGTGACAAGTTCATGGGAGATAGAGGAGTCTGAAATAAGAAGGTTTAAATAAGAGATATAGAACCAACTAATCCACATGGTAATCATGTAACAATCAAAACAATAGTATAACTAAAGAAATAAAAAAAATGTGATAGCACAAATGAAGATGATAAGACTGACTAATGGTAAGATACTAAATCTAAATCACATTGATACCTATTATAACTCATCTAACTACTTCAGAATCAATTTGGTACCCCAAGTACCAATGCCATCATCCAACCCAGCTCATTTCATTACCTACAACCACTGAATATACATTAATAATACCTAATTGATAATAAATAATGTGATATAGAATTGTAATAAAACATTAATTACATTAATTATTCCATATATCATCAGGTGTAGTAAATCAAACATAATATGTCCATTAACCTATAGTCAAAACATCAGTGTCAAAATCCAAAAATATAATCTAGCTAAGTAAAAGAGATGTAGCACTCATATATACATATGATAAAAATAATGTTTAAGCAGTCATATAAAAGTATTAAAATATAGAGCCATAACATATTCCCCCTTAAAAGGGAGTTATCTCAGTGACTTTTCAAATAGTGATGCATAATTTTTCTTGAAAAGATGTGTATCTTCCCAAGTAGTGATTCCTTTTCTTAATGGCTCCCATTAAACACAAATTTGTTGTATGTCCCATTTTATAGTTTAACACTATGATGGTCTAGGATTCTCATTGGTTCTATCTAGATCCTTTCCTTTTCTATGACCTATATATGTTCTTAGTCCAAAACATGAGAGTGATCAGGTATGTATTTTATTTATAAAGTAATATGAAATACATCATGAATCCTTGGTAGAGATGAAGGAAGAGCTAGATGATAGTAAACAGGACTAATATTCTCCATAATGTTGAAGGTCCTGATAAAACATGGAGTTATCTTAGAAGTTTTACTAAAATTTATTGAAATTTTTTATGGTCTAACATGCTAAAAAAATTATCACCCATGTTGAATTCATGTGGAGTCATCTTCTAGTTAGCATAACTCTTTTGTCAATTGAATGCAAAATTCAAATTTTGATGTAATAATTCCATGTATTTGTCATATTCTAGCAATATATTAGGGCTAGCTACAACCCTATTTTCCAAGCTATCCCATCCAAGTGAGGTTTTACATTTTTGCCCATATAGAGCTTTAAAAGGTATCATTTCTATTATATAATGATATGAATTATTATATACAAACTAAATCAAATGGATATAATTTTACCATTTCATTTATTGGTCCATGACATACATTCAAAGCATGTCCTTAACCACCTAATTGAGCCTTTTAGTTTGACAATGTATTTTTAGATGATATGAAGAATTTAAATTGAACCTCATTCCAAATGATGAGTCAAAGTTTTCCAAAACCTTGATATAAATAGTTTATCACAGTCTAAAATAATTACTTTAGGTATGCCATGTATTCTAATCACTTCTTTTATAGAGTGTTCTGTAAACATATAAACATCATCTATTCAATTTATAGTAATGAAGTGGCTAACCTTAGCATCCTTATCATTCAACATAAGTATGGTGTCATTTTTCTTGTATGATTTAGGCATCCCCACAATAAAATCTAGTGAAATTATAATAAAATTTGCTCTTATAATATCATGAGGGTACAATAACCCTCTAGGATGGCAATATTCAGCCTTAACCCACTTGCATTTCAAGCATCTTACCATAAAATCAACAACATCACACTTCATTCTAGGCCAAAAATAAAGTCCTTTCAACTCATATATCATCTTTGTGATACCAAGATGAGCATAGTGAGGTGTTGTTTGTACTTCTTTTTACACAAAATTTCATAAGTCACATAAACTAGGTACATAAATTCTATTTTTGTGCCTTACCAAGACATCTATTTGAAATTTTTTTTACAAAATTCTTTTCTACAAGATTCTTAGACAAGCCTTCTCTTAATTTATGGTAGAATTTATTAGCAAGATATTGTTCTAACACAACACTTTTGAAATTTCCTTGTAGTATAAATAAGGTAACATGATATTCCTTTCCCTTGACATAAGATATGTACATGTCAAAATGGCTTAAAAAGTACATCCATCTTCATTGATGTGGATTTAAATCATATTGAGAGAAAAATTATTCTAGGCTATGGTGATTAGACTTCACCTTAAAAGGTTTTCCTAAAAAAAAAAATTCCATAATTTTAGAGCATGGACAATGGAAGCAAGCTCCATATCATCTATGAGATATAGTTCTTATCATGCTCCCTAAGCTTGCATGATTCATAATCCACAACTTTACCATCTCAAGTCAAGATGCCTCCATAACCTTCCTTAGAAGCATCATCCCACACCTCAAAATTACCATTCAAGTCAAGAATAAAAAATATAGGTGTTATTGTCAACAATACTTTTAGTTTTGTTAAATCCTCTTGACATTGAGGCATACACATATATTTCTTCCCTTTATGATACAAATAAGTGAAAGGATGGCCTATCATGGAAACAAATTCCACAAACTATTGGTAATAACCATCCAAACCCATGAAGTTGTGCACTTCATGCACATTACTTGGAGCAGGCTAGTCTTGAATGGCTTTTATCTTTGCTAGATCTAGAACAATGCCATATTTTGAAATAATGTGGCCCATGCAATGAAATTCATATTCATAAAATGAACATTTGGATATTTTTCTATATATTTTATGTTGTCTTGGTCTTTGAAAGTCTAAACGAATGTGTTGATCATGTTTAACTTCATTTTTAGAATAAATAAGAATATCATCAAGGAATACTAGCACAAATGTATCTAAAAGCTCTTTAAAATATTATTCCCAAGGTTCATAAATGTTGCTAGAAATTTTTTTAAGATAAATGGTATTACCATGAACTTCTAATGTCAATATCAAGTTTGAAAGTCTATTTTATGAATGGCTTCTTCTTTGATCCTTAGTTGATGGTATCTTGATCTTAAATCGATCTTTGATAAAACTATTGAACATTTCATTTGATCAAACAAATCATCTATCCTTGGCAAGGGAAATCAAATTTTTATCATTACCTTATTAAATAGGTGATAATAAATACATAGTCTTAAAGTTCCATCTTTATTTTTGAAAAACAAAATTGGATCACCCCAAGGAGACACACTTGGACAAATGCTTCCACAATCTAAAAGTTCATATAGTTGTACCTCTAATTCCTATAGTTCATCCACATTCATGTAATAGGGAACCTTAGATTCAAGCGTATATCCTAGCATAATATCAATTGAAAAGTTGAATTCATTTTTAGATAGTAATCTGAGTAACTTTTAGAGAAAACATCCATAAACTCATTCAAGATAGGAAAATTTGTGTGAACTAGTTTCTTATCTTTAGGTAATTCTTATAGCTGGACTACATAAAGATTGAATCCATTTATAACATCCCTTTTTAGTTACAAGGCTAAAAGTGTCTTTCACCTTTCAAGCCCTTGAATACCTTGTATTTCTACAAGTTGATCAAGCTCATTAATGCATTGCACTCTTTTACCAATGTAATCAAGTTTGTCTTGGTGTTCTTATAGCCAATCTATTTTGAAAATGAGATCATATGACCCAAAAGGTGCTACAAACAAATTTGCCTTGGTTTTAAAAATTCTAAGATAAATTTTAGCATATACTAAGAATTCAAGAATATGTATCCTTTTAGCGGTGTCAAACTCAACCTCCCAACCTTGTCTTATCATTAGAGGTTCAATTTTACATTGCTTAGTAGAATTAGAAGATATAAAACTATTGATTGCACCTAAGTCAATCATAATAGTTAAAGGGAACCCATTAATAGTATTTATAGTTTATATCTGAGTAGCTTGAAAATAATCATTACAATTATTTACAATAGCGTACACCCTGTGGTTGGTTGATTGGCCTAATTTAAACTTGGAGTAATATTTTTAATAGTGTTTATCACCACATTCCTAGCATTAAACAAGTATAGATAGATCTAATAGAATGGTATTATTAGCCATGGCCAGTAAATGCTAGTTTTTTATAGGCTATTCTTTTTTATAAGAACCTCATTTAGACAAACTTTGAGACATAATTTTTTTGGTTTTATTGGAAAACTTGTTAAAATTCTTGTTATTTCCAACAAATCTATGATTTTGGTCTAATTTTTTGAAGTTCTTAGATATGGGAGAAATTGTTTTGGTCTAATATTACTACCTATTTGATTTGAATTCCTTCCTTGCATTATGGTAAAACTTTTCTTTCTCTTTGGACCAATAAGTTGATTCAATGGTAGCTACCAAGGTCCTCAAATTTGTCATTATGATGTCATACATAAATTTATCTTTAAGCCTAAGTTTAAATTTGGTGATCTTGGTTTCCTCATCATGCATGCAATTCATATGATGTAATATATTGTAAAACTTGTTTTCATATTCAACAATAGACCTATTTTCCTATTTTAGTAGCTAAAAATTAGCTATTTTTTCCTCCTTATAATTGGCATTCAAATATGTTTTATGAAGCTATGTTTCAAAGACTAACAGGTCAAGTAAATTGAAAGGCATATTTATATAACATAGAGCTAATTCCACCATATAGCTATAGTTCTAACCAACTGATAAGCTACCACCCTTACTTTCATAATTGATGGCATGTTATGTAGGTTAAATTATTTTTGTAGGTGAACTGGCCATGCATCAGTTGTATCACTAGATTCCTCACCAAAAAAGGTAGGTGGTGTAAGTTTCTTAAGCTAGTTAACAATTAGGTCAACCACATTTGAAGGCATCTCTTAGATTAATGGTACTTTTATGTGGCCCATTTCTAATCTAGGAAGTTCTTCTTGGGATACTCCTTCAATTTTATTCAACCTTTGCTCTAGATTGCCAATATTGTCTTGAAGAGTGTTTAAGGCTATCAAGATTCCACAAATATTTCCTCATGATTTTCATTTGGATTCCCACCAATTGCATCAACATTCAAAAATTAATTGTTACTATCATCATGATTTATGGGTAGTTCTTATTAGTTTTGAGTGGGGTTATGGGCACCACAACCCATACCTTAGCCTCTACCTCTACCTATAATTATATTAACATTATACTAGTCATTATGTATGTTTTCACCACTCAACCTCATTATAACCATCATAATAAGTTACAAAATAATAACTCATTATATTTTAGACTTAAAAACATTCATTCCCAAAGTTTTTTACAGGACACTGCTATGTACTAGATGTATCAACCCCAAAAAAATTAGATTTGCATATCAGAGTAAAATTTAGGATTACATGTCAAACCCATCACCTTGCTTTATGAAGTAAGAAATACTCATTCAACATATTAATGTATGGATGAGTGGAACCAAAATAGGTTATTTGATATAATTAGATAAGGGTAATTAATCATAAAAGGATTTTATGGGGAAGTAGGTTGCCTAAAGGATAGATTATGGGGTTCAGGGCATATCGATGTACAAGTACATGGATAGGACTTGAGCACCATATGAGACATGTGTTATTTTGCATAGGAACATTTATAGGTCACTAACCCTCTTTAAATATCTCACTCTATTTAGTTGGTTTTGGTTCCACTTGAGGATGGTTAAATGGTTACTTTCAAACTAACCAAAAATGATATATTTATACACCCTATGTTATCATTTGGTTTTGATAGGTCTATGAAATGAGAATAAGATCTAATGTTATACTATTTTGACAATAAGCTATAATATCTAAAATTCTAATCAAATTAGAAACTAACAATTTATTAAAACACATGTAGATTATACCAAATTTGATAAGCACATAATAAAGATTATCCCTAAACTAAAGAGAGTATAATCATAAAATAAATAAGAACTAAAGAATTGTAGGCAATTTTTCAAGTGCTACTAGCTGAGTTTATCAACTTCCTATCATGACCTAACCTAGTAGCCTTCTATAAAAATTGATTATACCCTATTCAATACATCTTTTTAACATCTTAGGTTGACTCACCTAATCTCTCCGTGACCCCAGTTAGACTATGGAGTTGAACCCATTTATATTTATTTGGATGGTTAATACCATTAGGTATTTTAAATCCTTTTATTTTATTATTTTATTTGGATTTTCAAATGCAAACATTAAGGGCCATGGCATTATTACGATTTGACTTTTTATTGCTTTGTATGGGGATTGACAACTTAAGGAAAGGATTTTAATCTCTCTATGGCATTTAATTCCTAAATTGAATGGGTATGAGGGTATTTATTGGTGTGTCAGGGAAGGAAATTGATGTAGGGGAGAAGAGTGGGATGTAGGGGAAATGGAGGGGACTATGCTTCCCTTTAGAGGGAAGACCAAAAATGTTGGCTTGAACTTTGTTTTTGCCACAAATTTTTTTACTATGGTTTATTAGTTAGGATCACCTTTTTAGTTGGGTGAATGAAAAGGAAAATGGTAGTGATCAGTTGGCATATGGGACATGTCATGAGGGAAAAGAGGGAAGGTTAGGTGGAATGTTATTCTTCCTACCTGTGGATTTTGATCATGGCATTTTTTTTTTGTTTGGTTATCTTATTACTATGGAAGAGGAGAGTGAGTTGGGTGATATTTGAATGCCTATGAGGGAAAATAATATAAAAAAAAATTAAAAATTATACTCTCTCCTTAATTTTTAGCAATGGTATAATACTTTGTATAATTGAGTTAGGAAAGAAATAACAAATGTAAGAAGGAAACTATGTTCCTCTTGAATGCAAGATCAACTGTAATGGTGGATGCCATGGGGGAGGAAATGAAGAAGAGAAATGTGGGAAGAGAAAGGGGAAGAAACAAAATTGATATAAAGTATTTTAGTGAAGGGTTTTAGTGTTTGATTTTGGTCATTGATCAACTACATAGGGGGCATTCATTAAATACCTATGCTGGAAAATTTAAGCTAAAATGTAAGAAAACATTGAATTTTCCCCTAATCCACAACAAGTGTTAGAATTATACATATACATGGATTTTTTACTATATTTTGTTATTTTGGATCCCCTTTTCTACTATTGGGTAGAGGAGAAAGGATGTGGGCACCAAAACACCATGGCTTGGTCTTTTTCTACATTATATTATCTCCTTTTTAACTTGTAATTTCCTAGGTAAGTGAATTAAACATTATTTTACTTGGGTTGGGTTATATTTGGGTTTTATAAACCAATTATGAATGGATATTCCTCTCCTTTTCCATTATAAATACAACCTATACACTATTGCATATTTACCTTGTATAAATAATTTTTAGTTTGGTCTAAATTAACGTAAGAGTAATTTACATGCTTTCTATGCTTTAAAGATATTTTATTATGTTGTTCATTACTATGGAAATGATAATTTTGGGTCATTCTTGGAATAAATTAAGTTTTTATACCCTATTTGGATATATAAAACATGGGTCATATTTTTTTAGTCATTGGGTTATTGTTGGCATGAATTGGGGGAAATAAAGATTCCTCTTTTTCCTATTATTATTAATTACCTTACTACATCTAACACGAATAATGAATCATCCTAGGAATTAAAATAATTTAGATTGAGGATTCTCTCCTCCTAACTTTCTTTTAAAACATGATGCTTAACATGTTATCCATGTAGAATGATAAATGGCTTTTGATTTATGATTTGGATTTGAAAATCATTCTAGTATTTTTATTCTTGAAATAAAAGGGGTTGGTTTATAAATTGAAGCTACAAATCATTTTGAGTTTGTTATTGTGCCAATTAAAAAGGGATTTCTTTTTTGTTTAAATATTCAGTTGAATCATTTAAATGAATATGGTTTTAAGATTTAAACTGGTTTTATATATATATACCAAAATATTATTTTCATTGGGATATGGTTGAAGACCAATTGGAATTATTATTTTACAATAAGGGTTTTGAATTTTAAAATAAGACCATTATAGAGGTATGCTATTTTTTTAAAAGGTGAAAACCCAATTTTTAGTTTTGGGGATCATATGAGGTCATGAGACCTCATGATAATCCCTCAAATCCATTATATTGATTCTTGATTTTTAAATCATTTTTCAGACTTTGGATGGTTTCTTGAATCATTAGTTTTCCATTATGTAAAATATGATGTATGGCAGGAAGTCATGTTAAATGTGTTGACTGCTCTTATGTGTTGACTATCGCAAATGAATGATTATTTTTGGACTATAGAATTATGATAAGTTTACCTTTCTTGGATTATAATTTTAGTTCTTATCATATTAAATGATTGATTTTAATTATGTTGCCATGTATTAATATTCCTATTACTAGGATTAAATAGCTAACTTGTAGTTGTGTGCTTATGAGAATTGAGTATGGATTGGTACCCATGATGTTAAGGTTGACCATATGATTGGAGGTTTTCTAATCATGGTGATATCAAATGTTATGGACATGGATTTGGTTTATAAATATATAGTTATGACCGTTAAATATCTATAGTGGATTATCCCCACTCCTAATTTTTAGAAATGTGATTTAGTTGGTTATTTCTATCTCATATTGGGATGACATTTTTGTTAGTCCCTTACCTATTTTAAATTTTATTTTTGTGTTGAGTCATATAATGTCTTGGGAACCTAGACTTTCTCAGAATCCCTTCCTAACCCTAGTTTCTAGAACCACCATCTAGATGATGGATGGGGTGGTAAGGGACATCGATGTTTGGGCTCATAAGGCTAATTGGTAGGGTTTGTTTAGCATAGTTTCATGCTGCTCATACTCCTAAATGATCTCATAGATAGGTGTGATATTTATTATAACTTTCATATGAGTTATTCATTGATTTTACTTATCTTAAATCATGTTATAGTATTCCATGTTATATGATTACCTATTGTATTTGTAAACTAATTTAATTACTATTGTTAGTGAGTTATACATGACATTTATCATATGTTAAATTTGTATTCAAAATAGATCATGTTAAAAGTGGTGCACAAGGCTTGTATGTTATCATAGTGTAAGACAATGAAGTCTTATTTATGTTTTTGCATTTAATCATTGATATATAATCTCCAATTTTTTACCATAGGTTGTTATAAGATATTGATTATTGTGTTATGATTTTAGCTAAATTTTAGTTTGAGCATTTATTATGTCAATATAATTTATAGTTGATCCTATGCAAAATTTAGTATAGAGTCAATCTCTTTATATGGTTTCATATAATGTTTATATGGTCTCTTCACATGAGAATTGTATTATTAGAAACTCTAAGACTTACCTAAGTATGTATATTTTCTATCCATGAGATGTTAGGCATACATAAGTGTGTTGGTTTAAGTTGATAACAAGTTATAATCTTAACTTGAAGAAATATCCATTGAGGAATTATCTAACTATTTACTTTGGGTGTGTGTGTGTGTGTGTGTGTGTGTGTTTACACACACACATACCCAAAGTAAATATTTAGATAATTCCTCAATGGATATCCCTTCAAGTTAAGATATACTTATGATTCTCTTTATACATATAATTAACTATTAAGGTAGCATGAGTATATATAAATCTTCATTTAGTTTATTTTAGCTTGCATATGAAATATAGAAACAAGTTTAGCTAATGCTTGTTTCTAACATATGTGGGAAACATGAATGGAATTCTCTCTTACATACTTTGGAATTATATGGCTACATATAAAGGTATGCACATTTACTATTAATTAATCTATGTTTTTTTCCTTAACTAAGTTTAAGTCTTAGATACATTTCTAGAATTAATACAATTATATGTTTAAATCTAAACTAAGGGCTGCCTAGTATATGAATAAGTTGAATTTAAATTTTGGAATGAATTGCCAGCTTGTAGATGAGGAAAGTTATCTTAAATTACTTGTATTATGAAATATAATTTTCTAAGTGATGTATTATTCCAAACTTATTCTTATATAAATGAGATTATGGTTGAATGTATACATATGTTGGAATTGATTCTTATGGATTGTGTATACGTATAATATTCCTCTTGTTTTCTAAAAATTTACACATGTTGCTATGTCATGACATGTTCAAACATTATTTATAAGAATTTATTAAATGAAATGTTTTATTTGGGTTACACTCATTGGATACTTGCCTATACATTCTCAGTTGAGTAAGAAACCTAATTTTATGCATGTATATTATATACTTGTTCATGTTGGAAATAATATTACTCAACCATGTTTGTTCATGCCTTTAAAAATTGTTGCATGAAGTTGGGTTTATCTCTTAATGAAGTTATGGTTTTAATAAAGGTTAAAGAACCAAATATTTATTATTATTGATAATTACTAAGTAAATGTAAGGATATAAAATAATTAAGTATAAGTGAATGCTGCATGGATTAATTTTTTACCTTACTTTAAATCTAATAGTTTGATTGAATAATCAATGTTAAAGGAATATACACCTAGCTGCAATATACTTTTGTTCACTTAATTCCTTCCTCTTATTAATCATAAATGCATTGGCTAATGTCCAATATAATATCATTACATGGATTCAATTATAGGTTGTCATTATATCTTATCTACTAAATAATAAAGTGATCATAAATGGTATTAGTTTTTATTTATTTAGATAGTGGCATTCATTCTTATTAATTAGGAAACATGTGAACCTAAAAAAAAAAAGTTGGTAATGGTGTTATGACTTTAGGCCATGATGAAATCTAAAAACCTTGGCTGGTGTCACTTGAATAATTTTTTGTGATGCTTCAATTTTCATTCCTTATCATGATGGTACACTCTTTGGGTAGTAATAAGTTATATTCTATGATTATGGGTTTTTATATAATTTTGCATGTGTTTTAATTAATTATTTGTTCTTGTTATTGAGTGCATTGAAGAATAATTTATTGCATTTACAAGAAGGGCATTGGGACATGCACATGGTCTAAAACATACTTTGAAAATAAAATTCCAAACTTTTTTTGGGGTTGTTTCACTTCTTCATGGCATAGGGTCACTGCACCATTTCTAACATATTGTTTTTAAGTTCACAATTATTTTAATTAATAAGCATGAATTTAATTATCTAAATAAATGAGTAATGATGTGGTTTATTATCAACTTCAATATTTATTAGATAAGATATAACAGAAGCCGATAATTGAATCTATGTAAACAATATTATATTTGCAAATAGACAATGTGATATAATTAATAAGAGGAAAAATGAATGTTAATAGAAAGTGTGTTACAACCAATTATATATTCCTCTAACATTAATTATTAAATCAAACCATTATATTTAAAGTAAGGGAATGTGTTAAGACAATACAAATTTCACTCTTTCTTAATTAGTTTTCAGCCATAGGCTCATAATACATGTAATATTATAACATGGAATAAATTTCCATTCACACAATTATTTGGTAAAATTATCAAGAAAATTAAACATATAGTTCATTACCCTTTCCCATAATAGGAATTTCATTTAAGGAACAAACCAACTTCATGTAAAATATTTCCAAAGTATGGTCATATATATTTAAGTAATATGTTTCTAACATGAATGTGTATGGAAAATATATGAGCATCAAGAGTTTTCCACATAAATTGAGTCTATAGAATTCATAATATCAACAAGTATTACACTCAAACAATAATTTCTAGTCATGGATCAAATGAGCGGAACCCAAATAAAAATTCCATTTAAGAATATTTTTCAACATAAATGATTAAACATGTCATGACACAACATAATATGTTCATTTAAATCCAGTAATAAATAAGACTATAAACACACTCAACCCATAATAATGAATTCCTAAATATATATATTCAACCTCACTTCATTAATAAAAACATTAGGCATGGAAGAATATAATATCAACATATTCTATTTAATAATATAAGTATTTTATGAATATTATATTCATCATAACATTCCAAGAAGTCTAACCCTTCATCTACAGGTTGATAATTCATTCT
This sequence comes from Torreya grandis, assembly GCA_037957365.1. Classification (NCBI taxonomy): domain Eukaryota; kingdom Viridiplantae; phylum Streptophyta; class Pinopsida; order Cupressales; family Taxaceae; genus Torreya; species Torreya grandis. Next base: position 270,242 of record JARHVA010003748.1, on the reverse strand, counting down.
AAGAATTAATACAACATATAAAAGTACTAAGCAACCCTTAGTCTATTTGTAAACTAAGATTTTTTTCATTTTAGCAAGGTAAATAAGAATGAACTAAGAAAGTTAATCAAAACAACCAATAGATTTTTTTTACAATAAATGTACATACCTTTATATATATCTATATGAGTCCAAGAAATGTTATGAATAATTCCATTCATAATTACCTCATATCCTAACAATCAAGAGTTAATTGATCTTGTTTCTATATTTCATATGCAAGCTAAAATCAACTAGAAAAAGATTTTTTTAAACTCATGCTACCTCAATAGTTAAACCAACGTATAAAATAGAATCATAAGTATATATACCAAAATGAAATAATTAAATAATCAATGAATATACCTTGAAGGTAACTTCTTACCTATTTATAATTAAACTATCATACATGTGTATGCTTAAAACACCATATGATAAATGATAAGTTTGCATAAGTAAATATCTAATTAGGTTAACCATATGTAGATATCCTAAATCCACACACATATAATTTTAAATTTTGAAGTAGCCATTTATAAGTATCCATAGACCCTCTTAGGAGAAACCTACACCTATCCAACTTAAATAAACCAATCTACACTTAGTTGCACCTAGCTAAGTAACATTGACCTTTAGGACCCTATTCCTATAGACCATGACCGTTGACACTCAGGGTGGCCATCGATGGTCAGCCTTGGGAACCCTTGACCATTAATGGCTAGGGTCCACCTCTTCACCAAGAGCATGCAAGCTCTACTAACCCTTTTCTAAATATAAACTTATCTAATTTGTGTTTTGAGCCTTGACATACACAAATTATATTTAGATGACCTAGTTACACCTTCACTTTTACATCTTACTTATGCCTATAATAAAAAGAGGTCTAGGAGGTCAAGTCCATCTACAATAATTAAAAAAATCTTAGGTATTCAATAGTTTTCTTTTTTAGGTCAATCAGGTTAATCAACATCATCAACATCATCAACCATTATCAACCATGTTTTTGAGAGTCAACTCATTGTTACATCTCAACCAATATTTTAGGTATCATTATTCTACTAAAATAAAGCTAGATCCACCAATAGGTTAACTACACCTACTCCCTAATTGACTTTTGGTAAGACAAGTGCTTTTTTTTCAATATTCACATGCTTTTATTCTATTTCACAATTAGTCTAGCCCTTGTCCAATTCCTAGAATTCAATTATGAAATACCATCATCTTCTATTGATCAAACCCAAAAATACACAGTCAACCACCAATGGTCATATCCCAACCATTGAAAATCAAGCATAACCATTAATGGTTACCCCAACCACCAATGGTCACCTATGGTAGAAAAACTAGCAAGATGATTTCACCCCCCACACCTAATAAAATCCACTTTTCTATGTTTGTGACCACTCACATACCCCATTCAGATTTTTTGAAGCATATCCCAACCTGTTAGCACTAATATTAACTAGTTTATCACTAATTAGATAATTTCTAGTTTAAAATTCTAGTAAGCTTTCTTGTATTCATTATAGTACCTTTTGATTATTGATGCAATCACCTTATTTATAGATTTATCAACTTGATTGATTAAAATGTGTGGATTGATAGGCCCTATAGAAGCTCTCTCTTTCGAGATCTAGATATTGCTAGGCAATCCACCTAACTATCTGTCTAATAAACAAGTTTACTTTATTGTTTTATTATCTGTAGTACATCATCCCAAGCCAAAGATGAGATCTAAATTTTTTTTGATCTAGTTCATGTACAAACAAATAGTTTTTTAAACTATACCCATATTGATTTTCTTTTGTCTCTTTCTTCAGAACATAAGTGAAAATTTACATGAAATATTCTGGCATGCCCAATGGGAACTAGAGTCTTTACTCACATTTTATTTACATTTGTATGTTTTTCTCTCTATCTATGTTCATAATTGAAATTGAAATCTCTCTTGAGCTTAAAATCAACTATATAAATTTCTTGTTTTTAACATTAGTTCACTTTGAATTAAAGCATAGTAATCTTATCGTAACACCAATTTTTACTACACACACTAGCCAAACCACACAATCAATAAAACATCAAAATAATTTGAGATAGATCCTAACTAGGATTTCATCACCTAACAGTCACCTTACCCATTCCAAAAAAATTTACTTAGATGTCATTACCAAGGGGAGAACTAACTCAGCTCTCTAGTTGAGTATAAACTCTAATATCAATATATATTGACTAAACACTCAAAACCCTTATCATTATAGGATTGTGAAGTAAGGGGGTAGGCCCCAATACCAAGCAATGCATTAATTCAAATATATATTCTTTTGAGTACATAAACAAACCAAAACCAAGCATAGATCACTTTTAGAATACTTGATCTACAAGCCAACTTCTATCACACATACTCATAAACTAAGGCATAAGCCAAAAGTGAGATTGAAACTAACCTCTAGGATTAAACATACTTCATAGTGTGTGTATTGATTCCCTTGATCATTTTCTTGTCTTTTTCTTTTTTGAAGTGGTGAGATTGTTCTAGTTTTCTCTCCCCTTTTTATTTTATGGTTCTCACTAGCAATAAAGAGACATAGTAGAGTAAAATCAAATAGCCTCCTCTACCTCCTCATCTATGGAGTAATTGTATGAGGTAGAATATTCACCCTATCCATTTGGAATCCATAATTTTACTTGGGTATTTCCCTAAGGATACATGGACTTTACCACTTTTTTGGATAATAACCTAGTTTCCCTTCAGCACTACCTTAATACCTCCCCTCACCATGCCCTAGTTTTAACCCCATCTCATGATCTTCCTTATGGCATGTCATCCCACCTTATGGGGAATGTTCCTATTTCATTGGTCACTACCCAACCTTCAATCACCTAGTCATCTTCATCTACTAACCCATTTAACACTATAGATAAAAACCAACATATGCAACCAACCACTACCCTTACACCTTCCACTCTTACTAAATGATTCCTCTACCTTGGGGACAACCTAACCATAAACCCATCACACTCCACTTATTATTAGAACATCTACCATTAGCACCACAAAATTTTCCTCTATCATGCCCAACCCATTGGTCAGTACCCCTTTGTCAATCTTAGGGGTACCTATCACTTATACATCCCCTCTTAGCATAAAGGTCACTACCTCCCCTCTTGTTACCAATGCAAAAATTATACATGTCCAATCCATAGCAACCCCTCAATAGGTATCCACTACACCCAATATAGGATACATCCCTAACTTATAAGGGTATGTACCTACTACCCAACCACCGTCATCCACCTACCATACCCAAACTCTAACATTCACATTACAATATGTGGAAGCCTCTCAACCATCAAACAATTACCAATATATTTCCCAACCTCAACCATAATACCATTCTTACAATCCTTTTGGTGCACCACCTCAAACTAAGATAAATAAAATGGTCATGGATAAGATGACCAACCTTGAGTCATCTATTTTAGGGGCTCATAATATCCTATCCTATGATCAGATTTGTCACAAGCCTATTCATCCCTTAGTTTTGATCAAACCTTACCCTCCTTAATGGGAGCTTCCAAAATTTACCATATTTCAAAGCAAGTAGGACCCCCACTATCACCTTAGGGATTTTAGGCATGTATGCTAGATGATTTCTTATGATGATGCCCTTCTCCTCTAAACCTTCCCCATGTCTTTATCTGATCTAACAGTCGAATGGTATAGTACCCTTACCAATCATTCCATCTTTTCTTTCACCCAAATATCACAAGTCTTCTTGGATCACTTCTCCATCAACATTTCAAATAAGGTCTCCATGATCGACCTATATTATATCAATCAATTTGATGATGAGTCCATTACTAACTTTGATGCCCATTAGAGAAGTGTGTTTAATCAACTTTAATTCTCCTTGATTTAACCTGAACTTATAGAACTTTTCTCTCAAGATTGTGCCAAATATATCTCTTCTACATTATGTGTCCTAAGCTTTAGAACTTTTGATGAATCTTGTACCATGACACGTAAGTTATACAAACAAGAAATAGATGAGGGTAAACTAAAGTTATGAAAGAAGAACTTCACCTTCAAAACCAATGCAACCTCCTCCTCTAAAATAAGTAATCAAGATAACTCTGGGACTAAAATCAAGGGGAATGTGAATGAAGTTGTCATTAAGGCTACCTCACCACATAATATCACTAAAAAAACTCTCCCAACCCTTCTAACCAAATCTAATAGAACCCAAACTGAAGTAACCAAAAATAATTCACTCCACTTGGGGAGTATTACACCTTGGTTCTAGAAAAGATATTGAAATCTAATCATATACAGCTTCTACCCATCAAACCTCATCAAAAGTTTGATTCTTCTCATCTAGCACCATTATGCCTTTTGTCACATAATTAGACATGACATTAGTGGATGTAATACCTTTAAGAATGTTTTCCAAAGCTTCATTAGCAAGGTGGAACTCATGTTGGATAACCCCAATGCCCCTCAAAATAAATCTCTTAAAATATTCATGAAACCTTTTTCAAACCATTCCCCTATAAAAAATGAGGACACATAGGCCAAATGCTCTCATTATTCCCATAATATCAACATGGTTTGTGATACACCTACCCATGAGGACCTGATCATCTAATCTGCTCATTCCTCCCCTACCTCACTTACTGAGGTAATGGAATCACCTTTCCCTCATTTGGATAGTCAAACCAAAAAAGTTCCTTTCTCCCTAGCTACCCTAATATAATATTTGGAATCATCACATACTTCTTTAACTAGCACATCTAGGCAAATAAGTGTTCTTGATTCACCACCTCCACTAACTACCTAACAAACCACTACTCCTATAGATATTGTTTGTAAAGGAGAAGTATTTATACCAATCCATACCATATATGAGCCATTTAATTCAACCTTGCTTCCCTCACCTTAGGAAACCAACCAGCCATATTCCTTGACCTACAAGTCTATCTTTTGCATCCACTACCCACAAAGCAAAACTAGTACACAAACTTTTTTATACATTAGTGCATAAATTAGAATTTTCCCTAAATCAATACATGGATAAAAAAAAAATTTGTCAAAAATTAGGTCTCCCTTACATAAAAAAACCTAAACCTTCTATCACACCTTCAACTAACCAATCTACCACCATTCCACAATCTCTTAAACCAATCATAACTTCTACTAACCCCTCACCTTCTCAACCAACCAAAGTAATCACACCTCAAGTAGTCAAGTCACCAACCAAACCCTTTTAAAACCTTGGTGCCTTACCTTATCAAAGTTTGGTTCAACCATCCTTGAAAATAGAACAAACCCTTTCCAATCCTACACTTAAACCTTGACTCAAACCAATCAAAAAGGTCAAACTATGGAATGGTAACATGTCTAGGGTTTTCCCTCCCTCCACTTTGACTTTTATCTTGGGCCCTCATCCATCAACCTTACTTAAGAAGTAGGTCCCCTTTAACATATTCCACCCACCACTATTGGTTATGCTAGCCCATTTACTATCAGATACACTAGTCATTTTCAAACTACTAGCAACCAAACTATCAACCCCAATCACTCCACCTACCAACATACCCAAACCAAAACCATCAACCATAGATACCACCTTACCCAAACCATCTCTCATCAAACTTGTTTCCACTAGAATATCATGCTGACCAACCAAGACAATAACCTATAGACCTTTCCCACCTTTGTTTGAGTCTTATTCAACCATTTTTCAAAGGTTTTTGTAATCCTCCTACCTCACCTTACCACCTATTAGACCTTTTGATCCTCTTGGTTTGAAACCAACTTGGTATAATGCCCATCAAATTTATTCCTATCATAAGACACTTGGGCATGAAAAAGAGAACTACAAATCTCTCTATGCCATTATCCATCAGCTTTATGATGAGGATGATATTTTACTAAATGAACCTTTATTGACCCATCTACCAATACACCCAATAGCTAGTCACAAACACATTCTTGATCCCCCAGTCTTAGCTCAAAGTGACAAAGAGCCTACCCAGCCTCAGATCCCATCTTTCCCTTCTATCTATACCATTAATGTGGTCACATGATCATAATAAAATGATAAATTGAAGGCCAAAGTTTCCATTCCTTAGACATACCCACTAACTCATCCTAAATGAAACTAGATCCAAACCTTCACATCTTCAACTAAGCCCAAAGTTACCATCTTAGGCACATCAGAGGTTAACCCCTCTTAATCCATTAAGAGGGTCATTCTTAATCAAATCCATTAGACCCCAACTAATATGAGCCTTTATGATCTCATTTCCACCTTAACCCACCATCATTAGGCCATGATCGAGGCTATGTAGGCCATTAAAGTTAGATAAATGGATTCTCAACCTATAGAGGCCTTTGTTGGTGCTCTCCAACTCTCCACCCTTATTACCTTTAAGGAATTGGAGATACCTTCTATCCACCCTAAGGACCTAAATACCCCTCTTTTTATTACCACCCATATTGACCAAACCCATATCAAATGGGTTATGATTGATGGGGGAGCTAGTATCAACATTATCTCTTCCTATGCCTATGATCAACACAAGATACTGGATAATATCATGTCTATAACTTTAACCATATTTAGATCCTTTAAAAACACTATTACCACCACCTTGTGAACTATCATCCTTCACATCTATCTAGGACCTTACACACTCCCTATACTCTTTTATGTGGTCAAAGGTGAATTCTAGTACAATGTTTTACTCGAGAGACCTTAGATCTATGCCATGGGTTGTGTACCCCCCATCTATGTGTCAAGTTTGAACATGAAGGTCAAGTTTATACCATAAAATCTTACCATAGCCATTTTAAAACATTTAATATGACCTAATTACCTAATGTCTTTCTTCTACCTCCATCCAAAACACCACAAGCATCTACCACTAAGACCTCACCCATGAAAACTAAAGTCATTACTTTCCCTTCCATTGAGGCATGTACCAACTTATCTATTTCTACTAACTAGATACCCATCACTGATCTCTTGAAACCAACCTTCTAATGCATTACCTTTGGATAATAATGTCTCCTCACCCTTGATTCCTTCAAAACTACTTAAGAGTATGGAAAGCTCAACCATCAACTAGGTTACGATCCCAAAACTAGAGCCATTATTCCTTTAGGACCTTCCAACTATCAAATTCACTTTATCTATGGGGTAATTGACAAACCACTTAATGCTACCACTACCCAATCCTCACCTCAACCATTCACCTCTAACTTCTCTTACTTGGACAACACTGACCTTGCCAAATTATACCTTCACAAATGTGCCTAGAAGAGATTTGGTTTAGGATGATATGAGCATAGCCCACACATGCTGACCTTGATTGAGACCCATAAGACTCATGAAAAACCTATCCTTGTCTTCATTATACCCAATAAGAAGAAATCTAAATAACCTACCATTACCATTGTTGAAAAAGAAACCCCTTCCTCACCAATAACCCCTCCACCTGAGTGTGAGGATGTGGACATCATCCCACATAACTTTTTTTTCCATCAAAATGATAAACCTTGGTCCCCTCACTTATCAAAAGTAAGGATCACACATATACATCCCTTTAATACATCCTAAGTAGGTGAGAGAATAATATCCTACCATTCACACCATCTAGTACCATGATGATGATTCTATTCTCACCAACCTTGGTGCATCTAATTCTTCTACCCACAAATCCTTACCTTTAGAGACCTCAACCATGTTAAATGAACCTACTATATAAATTAACATATGCACTCTAAAAAACACCCATATCATCAAACTTTTCCAAACTCTTACCCCTAAGGAACTACATGACTTATCTACCTTCTTTTGAGATGACAATATTGTATTCACTTGGTCATATGTCAGCATGCTTGGTATTGACCTAGCCATTACCACCCATAATATTATAACTAATCATGAAACCAACCTTTTTAGATAGAAACTCTATCAAATGCATCCTCACATATCTCTCCTTTTCAAAGAAGAGCTTCAATGCCTCCTTTATATCAACTTCATTTAACCCATTGATTATCCCTAATGGGTTTTAAACATTATTCTTATCACTAAAGCCATATGGGGACTATGTATCTATGTGGAATTTCATGACCTCAACCGTGCTTACCGAAAGGATGACTTTCCTCTACCTAGCATTGACCAACTTGTTGATCTTATAATAGACCATGAGATAATGCCTCTCATGGATGTATTCTTACATTATAACCAAATTTTAATTTCCCCTAAATATCAACACAAAACTACGTTTATCACCCCATGGAGGACTTTCTATTAGAGAGTCATGCCCTTTAGTCTTAAGAACACTAGCACAACCTACCAATGTTCCATGACCTATAATTTCCATGACCTTATCCAAACAATCATTAAATATTATGTGGATGACCTCCTTGGAAATTCCAAGCTTTGAAAAGACCATTTAGCCATTATTAAGATTATCTTTGAGTGACTTATAGACTATCACATCCACCTCAATCCAAAGAAATGTATTTTTGGAGTCTTGTCAAGAAAACTTCTTGGTTTCATCATTTCCTTTCAAGTAATCAATGTTGATCCAACCAAAATTAATTCCATCCTCAGGATACTATCTCCAACAAATTTTAAACAACTCTATAGTTTGTAGGGGAAGATTTAATCCATTCATCACTTCATTTCCTAGCTCTCTGATTAGTGTCAACCCTTCCATCACCTCTTAAAAAAGGATGTCTCTTTCAAGTGGAATTTTTATTGTCAAAAGGCCTTTGATGCACTTAAAGGGTAACTTCTATCTCCACCTATCCTCACACTTCCTAAGGATGACTGACATTTCTACCTTTACATATCTACCACTAACCATTCCCTATGGGTAATTCTTTCCCATCAAGATGAACAACATAAATATCAATCCATTTATTTCATTAGTTGTACACTTTTAAATTATGAGACTCAATACACACATACTAAGAAACTATGCTTGTGGCTCTAGTCTTCATGGCCACCAAACTTCACCATTACCTTCTTAACCATAAAACATTTATCATAACTAATACCAATCCACTCAAGTACATGCACTCCAAACCATACCAAAACTAGTGTATCGCTAAGTGTTTCATGTTTATATCTAAGTTTGACCTTGAGTTTCTCTAGTAGAAATTGATCAAGGGGTAGGTCATTTCCAACTAATTGGATGGGGTGTCTCTAAAAAATAAACAACCTCTTCCTCTTGAGTTTTTAGATGATTATATCACAAGCCTATCTCAAATATATTCACCAATTAGGTAACCATGTTTTTTGATGGTTCTAAATGTTAACATGGTAGGGGTGTTGGGGATGTTGGATTTATACTCCATTTATCATTTAAACTCAAATTTGATTGTACCAAAAACATGGCTGAGTATGAAACCCTAGTGATAGGTCTACAAACTATCTTAGCCTTGGGATTTATAACAATTATCCTTTATCCTTTATCCTTTATTGAAGGCAAACTAGAACTTGATAATCTTAATGCTTTGCATTTGCATCCCTTTTATTGTTAGATATAGATCATAATAATCATTTGTCTAACTTAAGCTCATCCCTTGTGTCCACATTAATTTCTCTCTTTTTGTAGGCAATTGACTAAAATCAAATCACGTGATTATGCATCACAATTATAGCCTAATCTTGAATTATGGGTACCATAGCTCTATCCATGGCATGAATCTCATAGTACTTCCCATCTCCTTGAGATTGGTTCTTATGGTCTTTGTCACTTATACCTCTTTTTCACCTAATCAATCTTCATGTCAACTTAGTCTTGCCTTTATAAAGGTAATCCATTGAGCATGTATGAGCAAGTCTATGTCAATCAAAATCTATTAAAAGCAATATAAAATAACAAAAACAACTAATAGGTCATCCTTAGCATTTAGAGAGTTATTCCTTGAAGGATAGATGTTGAAAACTTATTTGAAATTACCAAACATAATGCGGAGTGATCCCTTGAAGGATAGCTATCAAAAGCATTTTTACTAAAAATATAAAATTAGACCACTCCCTTGAAGGATGGTTGAGTAAAACATTTGTCAAAGTTAGAAATTTCTTGGAAGCTTCCCACATCAATTAGCTTCCTTGACCCTCAAGTAAAATGAAAAGTAAAATCAAAATCAAGAGCAAAATCAATTTTAAAATCTGTAATTGGATCTCACAAAAGCAATAATCTTAGAAAGCTACAATCAGCTCTCCTTAGTAGACTTTCCACATCGACCAGTCTACACTTTATATATGAACATAGACTTTTTTATACTACCTCTTTGGAGACCTATAGAAAAGGCATAGTAGTCTCCCTAAAGGTCCTAATTTCACCCATTTGACCTCCACATGTCACATGCATAAGACTATGAGCTTACATGATACAATGTAATCAAGATCCCTATCTATCAACCTAAGCATGCTAATTTAAAGTTTTCAAAAGGATTATTTTCACTAAACCAATCCAAATTTGGATTTCATGTTAGTCTTTACCAATGAAAAGGTATGATGTTCATTTTATTATATTTTATTAGTTTATGTAAGCTTATCTCTATGTGCATGAATAATAAAAATCACATCAAAAGCATGCACATCATGAACTATGTCAATAAGAAAACATCATCTATCCATCAATAAGTCAAACATAATGTAAACATATCCAAAGAAACCATTAACATCAATCACATCATATAAGCCTATAAGCATGCCATTACACCATCACAAGGATTAACTAAATCATTGATCAAAACATCAGGGCATATACCATTTCCCATTTTATCCATATAGCCATAAATAAAGCCATAACATGTATCCATCCATAACATATCCTATCATAACCATGATCATAGTCAGATAATCATAGATAACTTTCTAGAGTCACATACCAAAGCTACTAAGTGAAACACCATAAGCATGATCCAAAACCATAAGCCATAATCATAAACCATAAGAATCCATCATACATAAACATTGAAAAACATCCATCATATACATTAAATCATCAAAAAATAATACACTTCATGATATGTCAAGCTCTCTCAAAAATATCAACATCTCATTACATTAGCTTGTAATATGGTATCAAAATAATACATCAAAATAGCATATCTCAACATAATCATGATCCTCCCCATTGCCACTATCCCCATCTATGCCTACACCTATAACTAGTGGTGGTCCCCCTAGTACCCCTAATAGTCTAACTATAGAAACCCATTGATCTAGAGTAGTTATTGATGGCCCACTAGCCAAGCTCACTCTATAATCTATATACCTGATAGCCTAAGGTAGCTAGTCTAATACCATTACATCATAATATTTAAGATCTACCATAGTAGCTAGATAACATGACTAGGGAATGATCTCTAATGCCCCTCTTGCTACTACTACACTATCCCTAACCCTTTATCTAAGTAAATATCTCTCACCTATATTGATGATGAGATAACCCTACAATGCCTAAATTTGGCCTTATAATGTGTCCACCTATCCCTACAGATCTTGTACCTAAGCCTAGGCCATGATCAATGCTACCCCTACCTATACACCTTGATATTGTAGATCTACAACCATTAGTGTTACCCCTATACTATCTCCACCCATATCCATATCTACATATATAGGTTGGTACTAAGATATATATCCATCTATGTATCTTACATCATCTATGAGAGCTCTAATAGGAAGCTCCTCAAAGACACCATCCAAAATTTTCTAAATAGGTCAGGCACCGGTAACTAAAACTTCAAGTCCTACCTCCTATACCATGGATATGGACTTGGTACACCCTATAACAAGCCAAATTAGCACCAAACTTAGTTAAATGGAATCAACTCAACCTCACCTTCTTAGTATCCTACTATCCACCTATAACTCTATATAGTGAGGGTCTCTTTTTTGTAGCCTAGCTAGATAGGGAACTATAGATATGGTTTATAGGTGATGTTTATAGCTAATAATCCACCTAGGGCAACCCTAAACCACTCAACATCATGTGCTCCACCTCTAGCCCCTTACATAGTATAGTCATTCCTCTACCTCATAAAGCTAAAGGGAGCTCTAGCTATGTGTACCCCACCCATGACAATCCTATAGGCCTTAAAAATCATATGTGCTTAGAAGCCTAGTAGTGTAGGACCATACCCATGCTAACACCATAACTCTTATGGTGCTTAAATCCCCATAGTTCTATGTAATCTAAACTAGCAACACTAGGACTCAACCAAACACTATTCTCCCTAGTAAAACTCAACCAAAACTACTAGTATTACATAAGGGAATCTCCCACTACTAGAATCTAAGAGCCCAATACAAGTAACTACAATCATCAACATCATCATAAATTTATTTTCCTCAGGAGTACTCTTATATAATGTTATATAATTGAACCCTTTAGAGTGCCAGTGGACCTGGTCACTATCATCTCCATAGAGATACTCAACATACTTATCCTGCTCCTCCTACTCAATTTGGTAGATCACCTCAACATGTAGTGGGATCTAAGTGATCCTATGTACATCCTTCAAGATAATAGTCATCTCCCTAGTCAATAACAATAAGGTATTAGTAGTGGTATGCCATCTCTTGATGAGTACTACTATCATAGATGCATCCCTAGGCAAATGCTAGTAGTGTGTCATCCCTCCTAGCCCTACTACCTCCATATGTGCCTAGTCATCAGTAGTCATCTCCTCGAGTAATATAGAGAAGATCTATGGCACATGATTGTGCACATGTATCTTATCTTGAGCCTATACCAAATCAAAATGATTAGATTAGACCTTAATTGGTCTCATATACCCTATCTTTTAAATGCACCCCTAACCCTAACATATTTGACCTCACCACAACCATAAGCATTTACCCATTGAACCTAACCTATCTAGCCAAAATTTATGCCTAACCACTTATCTTAAACCTAACTATTAGAATATATTCCAAAATAATGCCTAAGCCCTAAATAGCTTTAAAAATCCCACCTTATCATGTCTAACCATTGGTGTTCATGCTGACTACTGACAGTTGGGGACCCCTAGTTCCTAGGGTGTTAATAATCAATGATCAGACCTGATGATTGATGGTTACCTATGGGCTTTCCATGGATAGAATGACCAAACCTACCAAGACCCTATATAGTAAACTAATTCCACAAACACCTAGCCCAAACACTCTATCTATCTAACCTACTACCCAATCACCCACCCACCCCATCAATTTGATGCTCTATCAATTTAATGCAAGCCTAAATAATAAATTTGTAAACATCCCCCATGAAAACATAAGCAAATGAAAAATCAAACCTATCTACCAATTAAGTACACACCCTACCTCTTTTTTCAACCTCCTCCATGGTCTAAGCCCTTAAGTAGGTGATTATCCATGTCCTCATGATCCCTTCATCCTAGACCCATATACTTTACCACATGCCTCTAGCAAATGAGTGGCATCCACCTCAGCACATGACCTCCTCATAAAGAATCAAAATCACCTAGAGCATGGTCAAACTAAGCCTAATAATAAAAGTGATAAATTAAATTTTGTTTTTTACTTTTACTCTTTAGACTTTTAGGGTTTCCCCTGACCATCAATGGTTAGGGTGACCATCGATAGTCACCTTTTGGGGACCCTAATCATCAATGGTCAAGATACCCTAGAAACCACTTTTCACCTTTTACCTATAATCTCCTAATTTCATGAAATTTACATCAATATCTTACCTACTAAAGAAGTTCCTTTCTCTCACCTACCCAACCACCTCATCACCTCACCATTGGTCTCTTTTGGCCCATCTGATTTTCAATTTTGTGACACTTTTTACCTAGTTCTTTGACCATATTGACAATATTACCATGTTGAAATTTTTACATTTTATGCCACCTCATCCATATTAACCTAATTGTGTTTCATCAGGAGCACTTCCTACCTAAGATACCCATGACACTTGACCCATTTGTGTTTTCCTTGGGAGCACTTCCTACCTTGGATACCCACCTGATACATAAAGATCACTTTAAAAACTTGGATTTATAAGTGTTCCCAGTTTCCATGCCTATAATTAGTCATGTAGTTCACTTATCACTTGTCCTTAGTACATCCCTTATTTTTACCAACATTTACAACCTTGTATATGCATGATCTTAGTTGTCACACCTTTCATCACATTCTATATGCATGTTTACATCTCAAATGCCTAGCCTCATATAGCCACTTAGTGACTCATGTAAAAATTATCAAACCCATCCATGCTTCAAATCCACCTCATAAACTCTTGGTCTTATGGAGAACACCTCCTCCTACTCTAAAGTAAACTAGAACTTTGACCCATACTCTATTTTTATTTTACATCTCATTCATGCAAAATACACAACAAAAAGGGGAAAAATGTAGACACTAGAAATCTACACACCTATAATTCTAATGTTAAATCATCCCTATAATTACCCCTAGACCCTCTTAAGACCGTACTACACCTATTATTCTTAAACCAACCAATCTATACCTAGTTTCACCTAGTTGATTAACCCTAATGGTCGATGGTTAGGGTAGCCATCGATAGTTAAGATCCACCTCTTCACCAAGATCATGTAATTTATACTGAGCCTTTTCTAAATATAAACTTATCTAATTTGTGTTTTTAGGCCTTGCATGCACAAATTATATTTAGATGACCCAATTACACCTTCACTTCCACCTCTTATTCATGCTTATAAGATAGAGAGGTTTGAGAGGTCAAATCCATCTATAATAATTATTAGGAGCTTAGGCATTTAGGATTTTTATTTTGCATGTCAATTAGGTAAGTCAACATCATAAATTCTATCTAGAATTATCAACCATATTATTAAGATCCTACTCATCGTCGCCTCTCAATAAAGATTTTAGGTACCGTTATTCTACTAAAATCAAGCTAGATTCTACCAATAGGCTAACTATGCCACCCACTCCAAAATCAACTTTTATTAAGACAAGTGTTTGTTTTATAGTATTCACATATTTTTATTCCATTTTAAAATCAATTTATCCCTTTCCCAATTCTTATAATTCATTTGTGAATCCCATCATCTTCTATTGATCAAACCTAGAAATACATAGTCAACCGTTGATGGTCATATCCCAACCATTGATGATCAGGTATAACCACCAATGGTTACCTTGACTACTAATGGCCACCTATGGTATACAAATCAAAAATATAATTTCACCAAACCACACCCAATCAAATCCACTTTTCTATGTTTTTTACCACTCAAAGACCCCTTTTAAATTTTTTAAAGCATACCCTACCTTGTTAGCACTAGTATTAATTAGTTTATCACTAAGTAGATCATTTCTATTCTATTTTTATATCAATATTTCTTGTATTCATTGTAGTACCCTTTCATTATTTTTTCAAGCACATTATTTATAGCTTTATCAACTTGATTACTTAAAACATGTGGATTGACAACCCCTAAGGAATTTCTCACTTTTAGGATCTAATTATCACTAGGAAATCCACCCAACTATCTATCTAACAAACAAGTATGCTTTAGTGCTTTCTTATCTATAAGTCATCCTCCCAAGCCAAAGAGGAGATCTCACAATCTTTTGATCTAACATGCACATAAATAAATAGGTTTTTAAACCATACCCATATTGAGTTTCTTTTCTCTCTTTCTTCAGAACATAAGTGAAAATTTATATGAAACACCATATAATACTCATGTCAAGAGACTATATAAATTTTCCATAAGTCTACATAAAGAAATGAATGCTACACTAAATTGTGCATAGTATCATCTATAGGTTATTATTATAATAATGATAATAACATAATATACTTTTGTAAACCCAATAATGATAAAGATTTAAACATCTAGGGTAAAAACTCAAAGTACATGTAAATGATTAAATTAAAAAAATGTAAGTAAAACCATAGCTTCTTACCATATATCAACATTATAAGACTTTTTCTCCTTTTTACCATGATCTATTTCCAAGTCAAGGTTAGCACACAATAACTACAAAGTATAATTACCTAATAGTAGTGATGAAATTAGTTTCTAACTACATCCACTAATCATAATACATGAAAATGGTAATACAACTAGGCTAAGAAATATATAACAACATATAATGAAATGTTGCCAAATACATCATACTTGTTCATGATATCATCTAGGAGTGTGAGTAGTATATAAAAATATCAAACAAACCCTCCCAACCATCCCTATGAGTCCAATCATCAATGGCCTTTACCACCCCATCCATTAGTTAGATGATGTTTTTTTCAACCAAGGTTACGAAGGAATTCTAATCAGTCAATGTTTTCAAGATATTAGATGACTCCACATAACATAGAATGTAAAATAGGTAAGTGACTATCAAAAACACCATCTGAAGGTGAGATAAAAATAATCAAGTAAATGGCATTGATATAAATTAGATGTAGGGATAATCCACTAAAATTTGTTCAAAGGTCATAGCTATGGATTTATAAACCAAATCCATGTTCATAACATTTGGTAATACCAGAATAAAAAACCTCTAATCATATGGTTAAATTTAAATATCCTAGCTACCAATCCATATTCCATGCTTATAAGAACACAACTATAACTTAGCTTTCTAAGCCTAGTCAAAGAATGATTATAGAAAAATAACATAATTTGAAAAATAAATTAATAAGATAAGAATTGAAATTATAACCCAAAACAAGTTATACTTAGCCCAATGCCATAGTCTAATATAATCAATAATATAAAAAATAGTCAACACACATACAACCAGTCAACACATTCAAACATGACTTCTAGCCATATACTACATTTTACACAATTATAACTTAATGATTCAAGTAACCATCATAAACTCTAAATCAATTTAAAGTTAAGAATCGATATATTGGATTCATGGGATCATGATAAGGTCTCACAACCTCATATGATTCCCAAATCTAAAAATTAGGTTATAAACTTTACTTAAAGAAACCATGGACCTCCATATGATCTACTTAAAAATCAAAACCTTGTTGTAAGATAAAAATTCCAATAGGCCTCACCCATAACTCAACGTTGTTTGATTTTTTTATAAAACATGTAGGAGATGTTTCAATAAAAAACACATACATATTTATATAAATAAATCATGTTATTTGAAAACATATATAGCTAGTTTCATTTTAAATGAAGGCATCAAACACATATAACAAAACTAGATAGAGATAAAACCCTTCAAATAAACCAATAAAATCAATTCCCAAATTGATATTTAAAACCCTGAGTCATAAAATGAAACCCTAAATATTATGCAAGTAATGTAACAAGGAATGATGACCATTAGCGTATTCATAGGTTGAAAAAAAACCCAAAGGAAATACAATAGAATATATTTTTTTTAATAAAGGCATAAGGTTTTATAAAAATTGAAACTAATATATTAAAATATCATCAAAATATATGAAGTCATAGCTTGTTCAAAACCCAAAACATTTCTTCAAACGTAGTAGGTTCAATGATGCAATGAATAAATATACAATAGGTTTAAACAATTGTAGAAACTTATAACATAAATATCCATAAGATAATAATGCAAAGGAAGAACACACATACACCACTCAGGAAAACAACATTCACCCAAGGTGTTATATAATAAACATTTATCAAAAAACCAGAATAACAAAATCACATTCTTTATAAAACTTTATATTTAAAAAGACAATATTGATTCAACACATTGGGAATTGGATATCCATCCTAAAGTCTTATGACTTCATGACTACATATGAAGTATCTAATTTTCATTTTTATTTTATAAATTCATTAAAGAAAATAACAAAAACTAGATAATCAACAGAATGACTTACCCAGACCAGAAAGTGTATAAAACCCCAATTAATGCAAGTAGGGTCCTATAAACAGGTCTACATTTATCTCATTGTCCTCATATAATAGTCAAAACTATCTAATAAAATCCAAAAACCCCAACTTCATATTTTATCCATTCTCTCCCCATTCTTCTCCCCACCCACATCTTCTCCACCCACCAATGTCTAGCTTTTTCTTCCATCCAACTTGCCCATACCCCAAATGAATTTGAGATTGAATGCGATGAAAAATAAACCTCCCTCTAGTGCCATTAACCACCTCCCAAGGCACCCAATGTGACAAAATAATAAATTCAATGGTCATAAATGACCAAGTCCAAAAATCCCAAAAGCCAAAAAATAATATAATAATAAATTTAAAATATAATATTTAAATGACATAAGGTTTGAACCATCACATAGTCTATAAAACAACAAATGACCAAGTTAATAGTCCCTGAGGGGTACAGGGGGAGGGGGGTCATGGGGAGAGTTTTAGTTGAGTCACTTAAGAGTGTCTAAGTCCAAGCAAAAGATTAGTTTAAATAAATCTGGGGTGGTGAGGTTTTTCTAGGAGATAGAGGAGTTTGAAGCAGGAAGGTTCAAACAAGAGAAACACAAATGCCCAATCCACGTGGTAATCATGAAACAATCAAAATAGTAGTATGAATAAGAAAATAAAATAAAAATTCAATAATGAAAATGAGGATGATAAGACTATCCAATGGGAAGAGACCAAATAGAAAACATAAAGATACATGTCAAAACTCATCTAACTACTCAAAAATTGATTTGCTACCCCAAGTATCGATGCCATCATCTAGCCTAGATCATATCATTACCTACAACCACTGAATATACATCAATAGTACCTAATCAATAATAAATAATATGATACAAAATTGTAATAAAACATTAATTACATCAATTAGTCCATATATCATCATGTACAATAAATTAAACATAATATGTCCATCAACCTGCAATCAAAACATCATTGTATCAAAATCCAAAAATACAATCCATCTAGGTGAAAGAGATGTATAAGTCATCTATACATGTGATAAAAATAGTTTTAAGTATTCATATAAAAGTATTAAAATTTAGGGTTATAATAATGATGCTCCAATTTTGTGTCTACGAGGACCCTGGGTTGTAACTTTCAACTTTATTGAATTTATTCCATTTAATAATCATTGCCAATTACAAACATAAATATATCATTTTCATATTTTTAATCTTCTTTGAATATTATTTTATTAATGTGAAAAAAAAAATCCAACTTTACACATATATTTTTATTTGTTAAATTTTAGTTTATCATATCAACCACTAAAAGTGAACACATTCATTCCATTGCAACATTTCACTACCTCCAAATTTCATTGTATTATTTCCCCTTGATGTAATAAATAATATATTTATAAAAAAACATGTTTTTATTTTCATTTAAAATACTAATTGTATAAATATTATATTTCATTAAATAAAATAAAAATTACATTAGGACTAATAAAAAAATGGAACATAGTAATAAGAATTATCTAAATGTTAGAGTTTAAAATTTTCATGGAGATGAATTTGATCATAAAAATATTCAAAAGATGGATATTTAAGTATTTATATCAAAATTAAATGTTAAATTAAACAAATATTATACTGATATGTTATTTTTATTTATTATATGATATATAGATAAAGATGAGAAGGATAAGGATTTACATAGGGAATTATATATTTATTTGTTATTGTAATTGATTATAGGATATAAAAATACTTATTATCTTTAATTTACATTAAAAATTAGGGTATTTATCTTATACACATGAAAATAAGCAATTTTTGAATTATGAATATGTTAGGTTATAACCTATATATATATATATATATATATATATATTTATATATTTATATTGTACAAACAAATGCCAAAATTTGGCATTCTCATTATTAATATCCCTCTAAACCATGGGGAGGACAAAAATTACCCTCCACATGATGAGGAATTTTTTTCCCTCCCCACTTCATTTTTCATAAATTATTTTAACTAGTTGGTTTTTAAAACTTATTTTTTTAAAAATATATCTTTTTCTTTAAAAAAATTATAAATTTATACTATACATAGGATCTAAAAATGATTCTTATCCTCAAATTACATTAAAAAAGTAATGTATTTATTCATTAATAAATTAATCTATTGATCTTGTATTACACTAAAATAAGTAATTTTTGAAATATAAATATGTTAGGTTATCACCAAATTATAAAATTTATATTGTACAAATGAATTTCAAAATTTGGCATCCTTATGGTTGGAAACCCTCCCAACCATGGGGATGACAAATTTTTTCCTCCATATGAGGAGGCCAAAAAAAATTTACCTCTCCACTTCATTCTTCATAAATAGTTTTTGCTATTTTAATTTTAAAATTTATTTTTAACAAATCATGTTTTCTTACTAAATGTAGTTGAATTTTAAAACTATTTTTTTTAAAATTTATATTTTATTATATATGCTCCATAAAAACTTCCAAAAATACTTCTCTTCTTGTTTAAATTAAAAAAAATGTAGGTTTTTATCTTATAATATTGAAATAGATAAATTTTGAAGTATAAATATATTAGTTTATAACCAAAATGTATAAATATATATTATACAAATGAATACCAAAACTTTGCATCCCCATGGTTGGGAGCCCTCCTAACCATGAAGTCCATCCAAACTATGGGTAGGACCAATATCTCTCTCCAAATGAAGAGGCCAAAATATTTTATCCTCCCTACCTCATACTTTAGGCCAAAATATTTTTACCTTCCCACCTCATACTTCATAATTTGTTTTTGATAAGTTAATTTTTAATACTAATTTTTAACATATCATTTTTGTTATTATTAGAACAATGATACATTTAAAAAATTATAACATTTTAAGAATGATTTCATAAATTTTAATTATATTTTATGTAAATTTATGTGGTTTGTTTTAGTTCATTTGTTTTAAGTTATGGGATCCTTTAAAATCCATTTATTTACCTATATCTAATTTTTTTTTATCATGTGTCAAATGTAATGATACAAATTATCAATAGTAATTTTATATGTTTTAATGAATACACATTATTAAATAACAATAAATCTTTGCTTAAAATAATATCTTTTGTAAAATTACCATTTTATAATGAGTATAAATTTGAATTACATTTAAATCAAACTTGGATGTTGGCTAGGAAATAGAAAAAATCAGTAATATCCAAATGTATGTGTTTTTCATATTTGTAATATATTTTTATTAACATATAAAGTTAAATGGTATAATACTATTTGGTATTTTTATTATGTTATAATGAGTAAAAACTATGAAATGGTACTCCAACTTTGGTTAAAATAGTCTCCCTCTATAAAATTTCCATTATATAATAAGTAAAAAAATTCATCACATTGAAATCAAACTAGTGGTTGGATAGGAAATAAGAAAAAAATAGTCAAACCCAAATGTAAGACTTTTTTCTCATTTGTAATAGGATTTTATTAACATATAAAGTGAAATTATATGATATTTTTTTATAATTGTGTTATGTTATAATGAATAAACACTATGAAATAATAAAGTTTTGTTTAAAATAGTATCATAGTAATCAGTCTTTGGTTAAAACATATATTCTTTTAAAATTGGTATCTTATAATTAGTAAAAATTTGTATCACATTGAAATCAAATTCATTGGTCGTTAACTTAGAAATAGGAAAAAAATAGTTATTCCCAAATGTAATATTTTTATTATATAAATATGCAAAATATTTTCCCTGACATATAACATGAAATTATCTGATATTGTTTAATTTTTTACAAAAGATAAAAGACATGAAAATTCAAATATATGTTTGATTGTATTTTCCTTTCTAAAGGCTCATATGTTTTTTGTATTTAATTTTATTATGTTTTAATGAGTGAACATTATACAATAATAATTAAGCTTTTATTGAAATAGTATCTCTTTGTAAAATTACCAATTTATAATGAGTAAAAATTTGTATCACATTGAAATAAAACTTGGTGGTTGGATATAAAATAGGAAACAATTAGTTAAATACAAATGTGATAATTTTTCTTATTTAAATATGTAATATATTTTATTAACATATAAAATGATATGATATGATATTATTTGATTTTTTACAAAACATAAAAGATACGAAAATCAAAATATCAAGTTAATTTTATTTTCCTTACTAAAAGCTCATATGGTAAATATATGAAGTGGAGAAGACAAGTTACATATTTTAATTATTTCAACTTCAACATTAACTCTTATAATTGAAAATAAAAATGTTGAAGACAATATTGTAAATATGTAAACTTCATCTTCAACTTCAACTCTTATAATTCAAGATAATGAAGTTAAGGACATTATTGTAGATGTGTATAATTAAAATTAAAATATTATAATTTAAGATAATGAACTTGATGACAATATTATAAATATGCAGGCTTCAACTTTAACATAAACTCTTATAATTGAAGATAAGGAAGTTTAGGACAATATTGTAAATATGAAAACTTTAACTTCAATTTCAATGCTTATAATTGAAGATAAGCAAGTCAATGATACTATTTTAAATATTATACCTCAACTTCAAATATTATAAATATAGATAAGTAATTTTAAGATAATAGTGTAAATATACAAACTTTAAACCTTCTAATTTAAAAAAATATACTTTTAATTTTAGACATGATTGGAGTTATTTTTAGTATGATGCCAATATGGGTACTTGAGTATTAATGTTATATTTATTTTATTTGGTGTTTTACTTATTTAGTAATGTTATTTAATTTAATTATGTATTATATTAATTATTCAATAATTTTTTATACCTTTTAGGAACATCCTAAAAAATAAGTAAAGTGCTACTTAGAACCTAATTCATTGAATGTGTATCTAACTAACCTAAAATATTTATCCATTTATCCCCAATAAATATGGTATAATTTTAAGATATGAGTTAATTGAATTGAATTTTTTAATCAATTTCCTACTTTATAGAGTTTAGGGCCCTCAGTTATCTAGTGTGCATGTTTATGTATTCTTGTTGCATATTGAACTTATCTTATCATTGATTCAAAAAAACTTTATTGAATCAATTTTAATTATAATAGAGTCAATTTTATTTAAATTTGTTATCAAGTATAGTATTAATTTATAATTAACTTGTCATGCAAGTTACTTGTAATTAGTTAGTTTTATCCTTGCTTGTTAATAAAAGATTATGCACAAGTGCAACACAATAGTTATTCTTGGTAATTAATTTTGCATGAATTTATCTATAATTTTTATTTTTATCTATTAAAAAATAAAAACCAATAAGATTATTTATTCTAATTTCAAATTATTTAATACATATTTTTCCATCAATCACACTTATGATAATATTATATTAACAACTAATAATTATGAGACATATTAGATGATATATGTCTTCTTTTTTAGACTAAATCAAAGATGATTTGAATTCCTTCAATCATTAAAAATATTCAATTCTTATTTTTCATAAATATATACTAATATGTAAGTATTATATTATCTACATGAGGCTAGAGTAGTGTAATTTCTTCAGAAATGTATTTCTATGTTTAAAGTGGACATATGGTCTATGATAGAAAAACACAACTTAAACATATCAATTTAAGTGTTGAATAAGGGTTTGAATAGATCACTAACATTTTTTTGAATATTATCAAGATATATTTTTTTAATATTGATTAAAAAAATTCCAAAAGCCCTAAAAATAAATTATCTCTTAAACTGATTAATAAGGGTTATAAAGTATATCGAATTATTTAGGATGATATAAATAAAATATTTTTTTACCACTCTATCCAAAAGTGTGTAGATGAGGATGCTAATAATTGGATAGTTTCAAAAGAGTAAAAAATGTTTAATAATGTTTATATAAAAATATCCAAGTGCTTGGGATGATACAAATACAATAATTATTAACCATTCTATCCAAAATTATATAGATAGTGATAATAATAATTTTATAGTTAATTGTAAAAGAGTTAAAATTTCACAAAAAATTACATATATTATATTCATAATCCTTTGAAATATATTATATTGTTTCAATGTTATTTACTTTTATGTATTATAAATTTACCAAAATTATTTATTGTTTGATATGGATTATAATATTTAATTGTTTTATATTTCAATATTTTTAACAATTATAAATGAGATTTTATAGAACATTAAAATTATAAGGTTTTATATTTCATATTGGTTTTTGTTCTTTTCCATTATGATACATGAAATATTCAACAATGTAGATAACATGTTGTGTTATACTAAAACCAAATGTGACTTATTGAAAAAATCATCAGAAATATTTTCCCTCAATACTAATAATAATAATAATAATAATAATAATAATAATAATAATAATAATAATAATAATAATAATAATAATAATAATAATAATAATAATAATAATAAAAAAGATAACACCATTGAGCCTACATCATATGGGTCAATAATAACTAATAAAACCAATTGTGTAGAAGATATTCTTGATGTGGAGAAAAATGATGGTACAATAATTTCTAAAAAAATTGAATGGTTATTATTTATAATTTATATCCAAAGATTTTGTTTCATTATTCAATGTTTATGGTCTATTATATTAATATTTCTAATTATTGAAATACTATTAATTTTTAAAAACTATATGAAAACTACACAAATAAAGTGTGTTTCTTGATAATTAATTTTTTATTTGATTATTATTTATTATAAAAATAATGAAGAATATAGTCTCTTGGACAAATTAGGAAAAAAATTATATTGTAGTTAAAATTTTAAAGTAAATAGGGATTTTAATTCATTCTTATTAAAAAAAGGTCATTTACTTAGCATTTCTAAATATGAGTAAGGAAACCAATACAACTAAAATAACATTCATTATTTTATTTGGTATTTGTATACATGGAGAAAGAAACCAATACAACTAGAAAAATTACCATTATTGTTCTTGATAAGTTGTTTTTGTTTATCTATAAAATGTATTAAGGGACCAAATTTATCAAAAGACATCAAAACTATTTAATTGGTAACATAATGTACTATCTATGTCATAATACAAAGGAGATACTTGATGGAAATTTGGGAACATATACATGTGCATGTTTATGGTCATAAATTAAAGATGAATACCTCCTTGAAATATTGAATCAATGAATTAAGTTGAACATTGATAAATTAAAATTTGTTCTAGGTTGAACTCGGTGCATTAAACAATATGATTGTAACAACCATGGGGGAGTGTTAACCAAATATACACAACACACAAAACTATTAGATTTAATCATAAATAATTTGGGGAATAGAGATGAATATGAAGGTTTCAATATTGTATGTATATATTTCAATGAATTAGTTTATAATATAGAATCTTTAGTTAAGAATTGTATAACACTTGAAAGGTATGATGACAATAGAAACACCAGTTTTGAAAATAAATTAACAAATGTAATAAGATACTTATGTGTAAATGATTATATGTTATATCAAATAAATAACATTAAAAATAATACTATGTAATTCATTTATTATTTAATGAAATTAAAGGTGTGCATGTAAATTTGAATGTTTAACTTTATTATGTTTAATAAATGGATTTATAACTCTATCATGCCCATAATTGACAAAATAGAAACACACACAAAAAAAAAATGCCATTTTTTTTTGAGAATGTATAATGCACATCATACACATATGGATTTCCCATAGGTTAGCTAATAATGTAGAACAATATGAGAAATATGTCAAAATAACTTACATGTCTAAATGACCTGGATAAAAATGAACAAGTGATCACATGGTCATTATGTAACCATGTTGGCCCCACTTTTTCTAATTGTCCTACATGCTATCAACAAGCCTATAACTCTTTATGCTAGCCTAGTAAGCCCAAAATACCAAAAACCCAAAAATAAAATTAGATTAATTTGAGGTGGGTTTGATTAACCCCTAGCTCTAACTACATTATTCAACTCTTATGGTGCTAAAAAACACATTTGAATGAATACAACCAATCATAGGGCTCAATTCACACTTAATTTGTAAAGTAAACTCAAATTATTATTGAAGTCAATTTCAAGGAAATATCTCAAATAAATATTAAATAGTCCCCATACAACCTCAAAATGGTATAAAATATCCCAAATAATCCCCTTGAGAATGGATCACTCCATCTCAATCATTAGATTGATTAAACCTTGATTGTTGGATATGGGCAAAGGTGATGAATCCCTATAAATCATTATATAAGCCAATAAATTCTCCCTTTTATAAATTATGTCACAAATTCAAATTTTATAATGGAGGGAGGAGGTGTTGGAAGATGACTTCTCCATATTCATTCCACATCTCCTTCCTCATCCTTGGAAAACTATCATTAATAGAGTCTCCAAGATTTTGATCCATTTTAAAAATATTTATTATTAAAATCTATTTTAATACTTGTATGCATAGCTTAATTTTATAGGTACCCATATTTATGGAAAGGTTCTAAGAGGTTTCAGTTTCCTATAGTTTCCAAAGAATCTTGGGAGCTTCAAGCTCCTTCACAACCATTAATGACTGCTAGTAAGGTTAAATGTAAAATTTTAGAAAGGTCTTAATTTTAGATTTTTAATATGTATCATATTATATTGGGGAAAAATATCATGTTTACCCTTTTTACCAATGAATTTTGGGTCTTCTAGGAGCCCATAACATCCAAGAAGCCCCAAACCATCCTCCCTAGGAAAACCAAGCCAAAGGTGGAAAATATGAAGATTTGGGTCCCAAAACTACTTCCATGTAGAAGGGGAAATAAAATTTAAGGTGTGTCCCTTTTGGGTTCCCCTACCTCTAAGCCATTGAATCTTTACAACAATGGGTGAAAAAATAGATAACTAGGTTGTAAAAGAGGTCTAAGGCATATATGAGGAAATAGGGGCCATAACTAAAAATGTACATTATTACAATACTCAAAACTTGTTTCAGGTAGAAGAATACAAAAAAATAAGGGGGGTTCCTTATGGGTAATCTTTCCTCTAAGTTTTTATGGCATTGTTATCATCTTGAAGAAACAAGGTATCTTGATAGGCAAAAGTTCTAGTTTGTAAAATTTTCATGAAGAGGTTCCAAAACTTTATAAAAGTCATATTATAAAATTTAATAAAAAATAAAACAAATTTCATATAAACCACTAACCATTTCATTATTATTATTTTTTTTTAAATTTAAAGGGGTGGTGGGAAACATGAGTTGACTACCCCTTAGGTATAATGGGGTGTCTATGGGTTTAGACTCCCACCTCACAATCATTTAAATAAAACTAAATCCACAACATGTGAACAAATAATAACTACCAAGAAAATCCTTTAAATCACCATGCAATCCACTATCCACTTAGGATCTTGAACCAATGTCATGTGGTCACATGGGTGACCACTAGACTAACACCAAGTTGCCCTATAGAAAAGGGTAAAGTACTCTTCCAAAGGGCCTATGGGCTAAAACAATTACTCTTATAACTATTTTTTTGTTTTTTTAAATATAGATATAGAGGTTCAAAGATACAAAATTATTAAACAATTGAATTATGCTCAAAAAACACATAATTATTCATTATAATTGTTTAAATGAGTTTTAGACATCATTTTCATGTGAAAAATTAGGCAAAGCTTAGGCATATTTACAAAGGAAAACAAATAGATTAAGTAGTTAATGCTTAAAAAACCATAACTTTCAAATGTTAATCGCAAAATTATTCCTCAAATTACTACATAATATTAAGAACACCTTATTTTTTTAAAAATTAAATTATGGAAAATTGGTCCATATTTAATTTGTGTAAAAATTACATGAATACAATTGGTCTTCCTTGGCATTAGACTAACCAATGAATTTCATAATTTTAGGAAAAAAGAAATTTATTATCAGTCTACTCTATAAATATAGATATATACATGTAAAATACATAATATACAATCGGAATTTTATCACAAAATAATCATTTACATTACGTTTATATACCAATGCACTTAGTGGTAAGAATATACAAGTGGTAAAGTTCCTAATATTATTTCAAATTATTTAAAACAAGTTTTCTTACAATATATATGAATGTTTTAAAATAAAAAATATTTAATAATCATGGATCTCAAGTATCCAAAAATATTTATTTATAAGTATAAAATAAATTTTTTGATAAATGAGGTTTAGGTAGTAACAAGACTAGGCAAGGGAATTTCACATCCATTTGGATAGACTAATGGGATAAAATTTAAATAATAAATGAATTTTAAATAACCAATAACACTAGGAGGTATTTTATATATCCAAGCCCCAAGTGGGAAAAAAAAACATAGTGGCCATAGGCACAACCATGTTAGGCAATGGTAAAAATAAGGTAAGCCAAGTGGCACTACCCCACTTCAAAATGAGTAAAATCATAAGAGAGAAGCTTCTCGATGAAATAATATAAAAAAATAATGCAAAAATAGCACATGGAAGCCTACCCTTTATTCCTTCTTAGATCCACTCAATATCACTTCTTTTAAGCTTGGATTAATAGTTGAACTCTTCCTTATCTAAGATCTTCCTCAATTTTCTCCTCATTTCTTTCATTTACTTCTCCACATCCCATTTTATAAACTTAAAATGAAAAAAAAATCATTTCAAATAAGACTTTCCTTCTTTATATAAGCTTAGATTCATTAATTTGCAAGCAAATCATAAGTTCATAGGCATCCCTTCCAATCCCTTGGATCTTGGTCAAAAAGTCTTCCCTTTCCAAAAATCCACTTATAAAACCATGTGGGAAAGAAAAAAGAATCATACCCCATAAATTGACTCACTATCCGAATCCATAAATATCATGCCTATAAATTACTCTAAGGATCCTTGAAAGAATCTCCTACCTTCCCATTATTCCAAGGGAAAAATATCAACATAAAATACCTAAAAATTACTTTGTGACACTCTTAAAAGTTGGATCTATCAACCCATCTTAGTTTAGAGTCAAATGGGGCCACTTAAGTGGATTAAATACACTTTAATAAATAAAATTTTAAATATAAATCCTAAGGTTGAGAAGTAAAGGTATGAATGACAACCAAAGTGGTTTTGGGAGTGATAAATAGGACAAAAACGTCTATACTTCTAACTAAGTCCACAAATGATATCAAGAGTGGTTTGGACCTTAGAAGATACAAGTAGACATCTCACCTCTTAACCCATGATGTGCTCATGTCCAATGTAGTCCTAGTTCCCTCATTGGCCTCCCTTGTCACTTGTATAACATTGTGCACATAAAATACCCTAACCTAGATAGTTGACGCTAAAAATTATAAAAAATACAAGTGATCTAAATCCATAATAATGCATATGACATATATAAAATATTGCATATCATTGGTTATATAATGTTTTAGATTTATGGTAAAAACAGGTTTTGAAGGGGCCCCGAAACCCTATACATTAGAAGAGAGATAAACCTTAAGCACAACCAGAATATAAAAAAGCTTGGAACCTGCGTAAACAAGACTAGATAACCAAGAAACTAAAAATAGCAAACAAGAGCTGGACAAATAATTAATATTATTTTTTACAAGACCGAAGTTTCATATCTAGAGGGGGGACCAAAGGCTTAGACTTCTTCCTCTTAATTGCAGTCCAACCATCCTCTACCTTAGCTGCCTCAACAACCCAGTCCTCAGAAGGCCATGATCCATGAAGTCTAGGGGTCGTCGAAGCCTTAGCAAAATCCTTATGAGAACTAGCCAACTTCTGAATTATAAGAGAATCCTTCAAAATAGGTGGAGGAACCACCACCTCCTCAGTAATCAGTTCAAAGAGATCACATTGTCCAATCTCCGCAGTACCTTCAACAGGGTTAGTCTCCAGCGGAGTCTCCTGATCCATTGATTCAGACTGGGTACTCTTTTCATTCTCATCATCATCCTCTGAATCAGTTGAATCTCCCTCGGGTTATTTATCAAAATAGTGTTCATGATCAGCTTCAAACCACCAAGAAGGTGAACTTCTAGATTTGGATTTCCCTGCAGTACACTGGGCTGTAACATGCCCCGTCTGGTGACACTTTCTGCATCGAAAAGGTAAACCTTCAAAATCTAGCATTTGCATCCAAGAACCCCTAGGGGAGTCTAGACAGATCACCTCAAGAAGGCCCTTAGAAACATCCACCTCAACCAAAAGGTGAGCATAGGTCGAGCGGTAAAACCTCTTAGTTTCATCATCCTCAAATAAAAACTCCCCTATAGCATTTTCAATGGTTTTAAACACTGATTCATGCCATAGATGTATTGGTAGATTAGGGAGCCGAACCTAGACAGGGATCTTATTGAAGGTTTCTGTGAGAGGATTAAAATCCATATGCCACCATTTGGCCATAAGAGGGTATTTACCCTGCAATACAAGATTACTGTTGGACAGAATGGTCTTCCTGTCCTTACAGTTTTGGAATAAAGCTACAAAAAAACCTTTAACACATGGGTATATTTCAACATTTCCATCAATCAGTGGCATCTAGATATTAGAGATCCAGCCATGTAGATCTGCAAGAGATGGCCAGTAGCCATGAAATTGACAAATAGCCCCATACTTTGAAAAATATTCTACCCGATTAAAGATTGCTTCAATTGTATCAGGATCTAGATTAACCCTGATAGGATTTAAAGCACTTACTAGTGCAATGCATGATCTCCCAGTAGAAGCTTGATATTTCGCTCCATATATTTTAGCTTCATAGGTAGCCACATCTGCATAAGTTCTTCCCTTTGACCCAAGGACAGAACCAAAAATAGGGGATCTTTTTGCTATATTCGTGACTGGAATAGAGCCCCTTTCTGCAGAAGAGTGGGCGATCAAGATTCTTTCCCCATTCCTAGGTGGAGTCCCTTTTGTTGCAAAGACCTCAGCCACGTCAGCCATCGAATCAACGGCTACGTAGGTCAAGTTTTGAGTTTGCGCTCGCACATGCACGCGTTCAGCATTCAAAATCTTAGGATTCAAATTCTCCATCACATAAAATGATGGTACAAACATATGTATCAATAGTAATATTGGTTATAAAATGTTAATAGTAATATAAACATATGTATAATTGAATTACATGTTTAAGAATAATAACTCTAGTTGTACAAAATCAATACACATCATAATATATAAACAAAATTCATAAGTAAATTAATATCATAATACATTTAATAATAATAATCTAATCTAAACATAAATTATCCTTGCGTGATCACATTGACAACATATCATAATATACATAAATAATATTTGGATCAATCATACTGGACCAATTAACATCTTATCTTTCAACAACATAAAATGTATATCTCAATAAGATGTAATAAATACACCAATTATCTAAAGGTAATCCCTATAAAAATTTGGGGTATCACATCCACCTCATGTTATGTAAAATTTATTTTAACATAAATTATATTATTGTTTATAAGGAAAGGAAGAATGGATAACATTCCTCAAAAAATTCAAGAAAATCAAGTCAACTAAAAAATTAAGCTTCTTTTGGAACATATAAGGTAATGCTCATGATATCCAACAAGGTAATGTACACAAATATGTCCACAAGGGACTTGAAAAATTCCTCTAACACAAAATATATGTTAAAATCATCAAATAGCCCAAGTTTAACATTAGGGGTATTACATTATCCCCCTCTTAAATAAGTATCATCCTTGATGTAAATAATAATAAATGGTAGGAAAAATAAGCATGCCTCCTAGATAACTCTAGATAGAAAAAATTGGACATAATAGCCAAACAAGGTGAAATGTTTCAAACATATGATGATAATTCATCTTACATATCCCAATGGAATACAAATGATACCTAATTAATCACTAATATGAGCATGTAAGTATGAAATTCAATATGATGTATATCATATAGATAAAATATGAGTGACACTTCAAAAAGAGAGTATAATGTGCTTAGATAAGTTCCATTCCATGGAAAAACTACAATGTGTTTAGATAAGTGGCATTCCATGGCAAGACCAAAATGCTTAATAACAAGTAATAGATAACACCATTGAACAATATTTTTCACTATCCAATGGAAAAAATAAAAACATGAATGCAAGTACTATGGTATAATATTTTAATAATACATTATGTACAAGGGCATAAGAACTTGGTTCCATAGTACCAACTATCATAACATACAAAATAGAAGGCCCTTAATAACTATAATTCCACTAACCAACTATAAATGTTGAAATAAAAGATTAATCATTATGATTTAAAATTAATCTCCTTATAACTCCCAATAAATAGGAAAATAAGTTATTTTTATAAATCTTGTATAAAACCACCATGTTTGGTTGGTGGGAGGATGGATCAAGACTTGACCTTACAAGCTTGTCTATCACACATTCTAGCTATATTCCAGGCTACTTTTTCTCCACCATACATGTAATCCATTTAAAATGATCACATTATGACATATAATAAAGAATTTTTATAATAGAAAAATAACTCAAAATCAACTAATCAAAATAAATAAATATAATAACAATTGATTTTGAGTTTCTAGGTCTCTGTAAAACCTGGGGTCTATCTTTTGATGTTCTTGACTTGTGGTTTCAGGTCCTAGTTAAACCTATTTTTGATACTACTCAGTAGTAGGTGTTAGGTTTGTCTCACCTGAGGGCATTATTGTTATATCCTTCTTCCTTTGTTTCAGGGTTTCGAGGCCCCTTCAAAACCTATTTTTACCTTAATCTAAAACAATTGATTTTAAGACCAAGTAGCCTAAAAAAAGTGTTAAAAATAAAATAAAAATATTCATAATTTAAATAAAAATAAATGAAATGATAATTTATATAACTTATTAAATTTATAATTAATAAAAGGGGGTTGGTTTCAAAATAATTTATTTTCAATCATATTAAAATAATTTTCAACAAAAGAATAATGTAGATAGTTCACATCATGTGGACTGTGTGTCTTAGGGAAGGTACTTGATGAGATAAGTACATAAGTAACCATCATATTAGTCTAAATTACTTATGGTAGGTATGAAAACTATGTAAAAATATCATTAGATCCATGTGGCTCAACATAGATTATTACTAATAAATATTGTCTTTTGATAACCACTAAGGGTGAGTGGAGAAACCCTATGTTTGTAAGGTGAACATTATGCACAAATCAGATCACTTGAAAGAATCAAGGTACACTTCATAAAAAATAATAAAAGTGGGTTTTCAATAGATGATAAGTTCCACTTCTTAGCCCCTAACCTAGTCAGACTAACTTGAACATGGTTCCACACCTCCCTCAAGCCCCATAATTGTATCATGCTCAAACATAGAGACATAGGGTTACACTACATGAAATTTTACTAACAATTTAGCATTTTAAAACTCAATAGTTTCACATAGGTGGTATAAACACCAAACATAACACTAATATGTTCATTATAAAATATGTATAAGTAAAAAAATAGAGAAATTGATATTTCACACATCACATTTACACACTATAATGTGATATAGAGAAAATGGTTTTTTCAGAGGCATTTTTAAATTTAAATGAGCATGCAAGGGTTCACATAATAGAGAAAAATTAAAGTACAATATATAAACACATAAAAAATTTGTATCACTTGCATAAACATGAAGTAAATAATTAATCTGTTAGCCCATAACTTTATAAATTAAGTCTCTTCTAAAATTGGTGATAAACTGACCAAGGACTTCTTTTCCCTCCTTCACTCTTAGAGAGATTTTAATAGAATTAAAGTTTTGAAATAAGGAAATTATATACTTACCAAACTTATGGAAATTTTATAAGCCTTTTTGCATCATTATCATGGTGTTTTCTCAGCATAGGCCTCTCCTCTAGAAATGGAGGTGGCTCTCCTCCAATGTCTTCAAGTAGAGCCCTATAAGGTTTACAATTCTCAAATAATTACTTGTGATAGGCCTTTATCTCTTAGTGACCTTCATGAGGTTGTTAAAAAAATTGATATGGATAAATCCCCAAGAATTGATGGTTTCCCATATGAGTTTTATCAAACTTATGGGACATTCTTGGCCCTAATCTGCACCAAGTTTAAACTGAAGAAACCCTAACTAATTCCTTGGGAAACCTTATCAATCATTGTAATAATAAATTCATCCCCAAATCTAGTGATCCTAAAACTATCATAAACTAGAGGCCTATTACATTGATTAATGTCTCCTATAAGATTATTGTATAATATTATTGCCAAAGTTTTAGCTCTTAGTGTAAGATGCATTCTCCCTTTTAGTTTTAAGAGTGAACAAACATGATTAATTCAAAATAGATTCATCTTGGACAATGACATTTTTGTCTAGGAAGGTATGGAGTGGGATAGACATTCCAATACAAAGGCCCTATTTTTCAAGATTGATTTTGAAAAGGATTATGATTGTATTGAGTGGCCTTTCATTTTGGCAATGTTTCAAGTGATGCGATTTGGTCCAAAGTTTATTTAGGTTATTAATACACGTTTTCAAGATGTAGGGGCTTGTATTACCATTAATGGCACCCAGTCTTATTGGTTTGATCTACATCACTCCATAAGGTAAGGTTATCCTTTAGTCCCTTCCCTATATGTTCTTGTAGTATAAGGTTTTAGTTATCTTTTAGATAATTATTCTACCTAGGGTTTGGTTAAAGGTATATCTCTCCCTTAGTCTAATCAACAAATTATAAATGACTATCTCATGGATGACTCCCTTCTCACTCTCTAAGAGGATGAATAATTCATGAAAAATGTTATAGAATGTTTGCATATATTTTGTTTGGATGCAAGATCCTCCATTCAATGGGGGAAGACTCAATGTTATAAGTAATCTTTGGGCTACAAACTTCCTTGGCTTGAATACTTTAAATGGTAGTGGATTTTACTATGGGTGCAATTCAAGTTCCTAGGCATTCCTTTTGCCTTTCAGGCCTCTCCCTCTTACTTATGGTCATACATGATGCAGAGAGTAGAAAAAATATTTCTTTTTGGATAACTAAGCCTCTATCTTTGGATGGTAAGTTTCAAATGTGCTTTAAATTTTTGGCCAACATGCATTTTTACTATTCCTCCTATTAGTCCCCTTCTAATGTTGCCTACAAAAAATTAGAAAAAAAATTAAGATATTTTATTTGGTCTAATTTTAAAGGTCATAAGGGTTTCCATAGAGTTGCTTGGAACATTTTTTTCCTTATCAAAGATTTTGGGGGAGTAGTTCTTCTCAACATCAAGATCCAAGGGCTATCTCTAGGATCCAAATGGACAATAAAAGGTCTTTATATGGATGAGACATGGAAGATTATTCTTTGCCATTATATTTCTTAGGGCCTTTCCTATGGGAAGAAAACATGGCAAGGCATGGATCTTCATTATTTTCTTATTACCCTAATCCCTATCAAAATTAAGGGAACCTTTGTTATTCAATGTTTATGAAAGGATTGGGAGAAGCTTAAGCCTCACCTTAGCTAGGATAGTGATGGGTTTAGAACTAGACTCTCCCTTAATTCTCAGTCTCTTTGGTGGTTACCCTATCTTAATTTTCATAATGTTCCCTTTGCCTTGGTCCCCTGGGTTAAAGGGATACACCTTTTTAGAAAAGGTGTAAAGGTTATTAGTGACCTATTTTATAAAGAAAGTATGGGTTTGCTCACTTGGAATCAACTTCAAAAAAAATATCACCTAATAAATTTAGATGTAGAGACTATTACATAAATTCAAGATTCCATACCAAATGAATATTTGAATAAAATTGAGATTTATTCTCTTATTACTTGGTGGAAGGATTGGCATTAGCCTATAACCACCCATTTTACTCGATAGACTCCTCAATTAGGATATCAATTACTAGATCTATAGCATGTTTCAACTAATATGCTCAATATCAAGTAGAATATTCACTCCCATAAATGGATCTAGGCCAATCATTTCAACATAGTGTGGTTTACTTATATGGAGTCCAAAAAGCTCATTTTTTATGGTGCCTTATCCACCAAGGCTTGTCAATGGGTGAACAAATCAAACATTTAGGTGTGCTTAAACCCATCTTCCTAGCCTACCCCCATCTAGAAATAATTTAGCATATCTTTTGATTTTGTCCCCACACTTAGTCTATGTGGTGCTAGACCCATTCCCTTTTCCAACATTTTTGCTTAGAATTATTCATGTGGAAGATGGATCTTTTGGGGGACTTAACTATGCTACTTGTTAAATATAATCTTTTTTTTAGATATTCTAATCTAACATTTTGTTTCAAATTTTGAAATCTAAGAACTATGCTTGCTTTAGTCATGAAGAGATGGAACATAATTTTTATATCTCTAAAAAAATCATTATTCTATCAAATGTCACTCTTTAGATTCAAATCCAAATATACAAAGTGCAGTTGAATCTCAATCACCTTCAACATTTTCTTGATCACTATGGGAATGCCCCATGTTCAATTATTTGGGAACCACCTAATCCCCCATAGAATCCTTTACCACCCCTTTGAGGATGATGACGTGGGTCAAGGTGGTAGTGATATACAACTAGACATAGTAGCTACTCTCCATTTTGGTCACCACCTCACTAGCCTTCTCCTCATCATGGTGGTTGGAGTGGTTCTTCCCACTATGACAATGATGGTGGGGACTAGGTATTTCATCCCTCATCTTAAGATGGTGAGAATAGAGGCTAGGGTATACCTTCCCAAAGTAAATTCCCATCCTTGGCTTTGTCTATTTCACTTAAAATAAATCAAATTGAGACCTTAGATGAGAAACAAAACTCTGGTTGGGAGATATTACCTACTGATGGATATCCTCCAACCATGGGAAGATGGGGTGATAAGCCTCTAGGTCCATGATCTCCTCTACATTCCCTAAATTCCATATTTTCTACTATTTCATAAGTGTTCTATTTAATATTATATGTACTTTGGTTCCTCTAATTTTTCTACATGTGATGTGATGTAACTTTTTTAGTGTGGTCACTTTGTAACCACTTTTTATGACTTTTCCTAAGGGGTTTTTGGTACCCTCAATGTGGAATTACTTGCAAGGTGTTAATTTTCCACCCATTTATATGTATGATTAGTGTTTTACCATATATTATTTCATATTAATATATAGGCACTTTTCAATTTAAAAAAATCACAAACTACCAAAATATCACAACTACATCTAAAAATAATGATGTCTAATAGGTACCTTATTGAAAAGGTCTCTCTAAGTTCCATGGTAACTCAAGATTGATTCACTAAATCCCATAGATGGATGATCAATTGTGAAGTTTACTATTGTGACACAAAAAATTCAAGTAGCTTCTTGGTATGTAGTATTTTATAGTTTTAAGGTTCATAAATTACTCTATGTTTAAAATGCATGTTTTCTATTAATTTAACCATTCATAAAATTTAATCAAAATAGATATCTCATATATTTAAATGATTTACTACTTGATATTTTAATATATTTAAGTAGATAAAAATATAATAATGTCACACGGTGCCTCTCAAAATAAACATAAGTCCATAAAGTACAATATACTAATATGTGTATAATAAAGAAGGTAAAACAACATTTGGGTCCAAGGACCTCTTCATGTGTATTATTTTACCTCTTCAATGAGGTTCAACACCCAAAAAATACATGATTCAATTCACTATAGGAGAATCAGTATCCAATAATGATCCTTAGAGATTTTAATGTTTTAACCATGCTCTAATACGAAAATACCAAGCCCAAAATTGACATAAAAGAAACACACAAAAATAGATAATTTTTTTATAACATATAATTCAAATCTTACATAAATGCATTTCCCATTGGTTAGCCAATAACATGGAATAATATGCACAACACATCCAAAAAAATCACTTACCTAAATGGGATGGATCACAAAGTGAAAGTGGTCACATGGTCTATACATAACCATGTTGGACCCACATACTCTAATTGGACTATAATTTATAAACAAACATGCAACTCTCTAAGATATCCTAGTAGAACCCATGGTCCAAATTCCTAAAAGTAATATTCAATTAATGCAAGGTGGGTTTGATCAATCTTTGCTTGAACTACACTATTTGAATGTTTATTGTGCTAAAAACATATCTAGGTTAATCTCTCCAATCACAAGGTTCAATTTTCACTTAAGTCAAATTCAAAGAAATAGCTTAATGAAAGATCATATAATTCCCATTTAACCTAAAAATGGGTGTAGATATTCCAAATACCCTTGAGAATGGAGGACTCCAACTCAATCATTGGATCGACTCAACCTTGACCATTAGATATAGTCAAAGGTAAGGAATCCCTATAAATATTTATGGAAGCTAATAAAGGTTTATAATCAGACATCAAGTCACAAATATAGAATTTAGAATGGAGGGAAGAGGCATTAGAGGATTACCTGTCTATAGTAATCCATATTCTCTTTCCATATCCTTGGATGACTTTTATTAATGGAGTCTCTAAAATTTTGATCCATTTTAAAATTATTTATTTTCCAAAATAATTTTGACACTTGTGTACATGGTTTAGTTTTATAGGTTCCCATTATTTCAAAAAGTTTCTAAGAGTCTAAGTCTCCTAAAATTTTCAAAATGGTATTGGGAGCTTTAAGTTCCTCGGCATCCATCAATGGCCACCAATAAGGTTAAAGGTAAAATTAGAAAAAATGTTTTAGTTTTAGATTTTAAATTTATATCAGATATAAGGGTGAAAAAATATCAGAGGCACTCTTTTAGACAAATTTATTTCAAGGATTCTAAGATCCCATGATATCTAATAAGTCCCAAACATGCCTCCCTAGGAAAAAACAAACACAAGGTGGAAACCATAAAGATTCAAGTATAGAAACCACTTCCATGGAAAATGGGACAAAAAATATATGTGGGTCCCCTTTTTTTTCCCCTTGATCTGAGCAATCTAATCTCCACAACCATAGGTGCAAAAATAAATAATTAAGTTTCAAAGGAGATCTAATGTATCTCTAAAGATACATGGGTCATAACTAAAAAAATACATCATTCTAGACCTTGAAACTTGTTTTGTGTGGAAAAGTATAAGAAAATGATGTGGGTATATTTTTTGGGTCACCCCACTTTTAGGTCTTTGGGACTCCACTTTAAAATTTCAAAACAAAGTATCTTGATAGGCAAACATTCTAGTTTGTAAAATTTTCATAAAGAGGTTATAAAATTCTATAAAATTCATATTATATAATTTAATAATAAATAAAACAAATTTCATATAAACCACTAACTGTGTTATTATTATTATTATTATTATTATTATTATTTTTAAATGAGTTATAGTCAACATGGGTTGACCTCCCCCTAGGTATAAGGGGGTACGTAGGGGTTTAGTCTCCCACCCCACAACCCTTTAAATAAAAATAAATCCACAACATGTGAACAAAGGCTAACTACCAAAAAAAAACTAAAATTCACCATGAAATTTACTATCCCTTATGGGTTTAAATCAATGATGTATAATCACATGAGTGACCACTAGCCTAACTATAGGATACCCTATAGAAAAGGGCACAATCCAAAGGGACTATGGACTAAAATAATTACCCTATATAATGTTGTTTTTCATAAATTCATATCTATAGTTTTATAAGTCAAAATTCTATGAAACAAATTGCAGTAGGTTTAGGAAACACATAATTATTCATTAAAAAAATTATAGGATTTTTATACCTTGTTTAGCATGATAAAAATTTAGGCAAATCTCAAGCATATTTACAAAGGAAAGATAACATTTTAAGTAGCTAAATCAGAAAATCATTACTTTCAAATAGTAACTCTAAAAAATATTCTATAAATTACTATAGAACTTAAGTTCTCATTTATTATAAAATTGAATTTGGTAAAATTATGAAAGAAATAATTTTTTCAAAAAAAAAGAATTCAACTATCCTTCCTTAGAATCACACTAATCAATGCAATTCATAATTTTAAGAAAGCAAAAACATTTATTAAAATCATATTATAAAAATAGATAGTTAGGTATGTAAAATATATAATATATAATTATTATTTGATCACGCAATACTAATTTCCATTACTTGTATAATATAATTCACCTGAAGGGAAGATTATACCAATGATAAATTTCATCACGCTATTGATAATGTCTTAATAAATTTTTTATTTCAATGTGTGTGTGTGTGTGTGTGTGTGTGTGTGTGTGTGTGTGTGTGTGTGTGTGTGTGTGTGTGTGTGTGTGTGTGTGTGTGTGTGTGTGTGTGTGTGTGTGTGTGTGTGTGTGTGTGTGTGCGTGTGTGCGCGCGCACACGTGCGCGCGCGTGTGTGTTTTAAGATAAAATAAATACAATAATCATGGCTCTCAAATAGCCAAAATATTTCTTTATAATCATAAAAAAAAAAATTTGGTCAAGTTATCTTCACAAGGAATCCACACAAATTACAAGTCTAACCGAAGGAGGGGATCACCTCCCATCCTTTTTCAATCAACAAGTCTTTGCCATATGCATCCCTGAGCCTAATACTCCTAGATTTAATCATAACCACTTGTGTGTGTGTGTGTGTGTGTGTGTGTGTGTGTGTGTGTGTGTGTGTGTGTGTGTGTGTGTGTGTGTGTGTGTGTGTGTGTGTGTGTGTGTGTGTGTGTGTGTGTGTGTGTGTGTGTGTGTGTGTGTGTGTGTGTGTGTGTGTGTGTGTGTGTGCGTGTGCGTGCGCGCGCGTGTGTGTGTTTTAAGATAAAATAAATACAATAATCATGGCTCTCAAATAGCCAAAATATTTCTTTACAATCATAAAAAAAAAATTTGGTCAAGTTATCTTCACAAGGAATCCACACAAATTACAAGGCTAACTAAAGGACGAGATCACCTCCCATCCTTTCTCAAGCATCAAGTCTTTACCATATGCACCCCTAAGCCTAATACTCCTAGATCTAACCATAACCACATCATGTTTTAAGGTGGATAAGTTGAAAAAGGATGTTTAGGTGGTAAGAAGACTAGGCAAGGAAATTTTACACCCATTTTGATAGCATAATGGTGTCAAATTTAAATAATAAATGGTTTTAAAAAATCTCCAATAATATTAAGATGGATTGTACATCTCCCAGGCCAAAATAGGTAATAAAAATAACATAGGCACAACCGTGGAATTCATTGGTAAAAAGGAGCTACGTAAATTGGCCCTATATCCCTTGATAATGAGAAAAATCATAGGGGAGAAACTTCTCAATGCAATAAAATAATTAAAAAATAAGAAAAAAGATAAAATGTAAGCTTGTCCTTTTTAGTTCTTGGATTGAATCAAGATCACTTCTTTCTATCTTAGGTAAATGGCTAATATTTTCCTTCTCTAAGATCTTCCTCAAACTTCTCGTCTTTCTCTTTCTCTTCTTCGCTTCCCATTTTATAAATTTCACACTAGAAAAAGGCATCTCAAGGAATGCTTTATTTCCTCTTATAGTCTCAACTTCATTCTATACAATCCAATGGGAGGTGGCATGTTTCCCTTCCCATCCCTTGGCTTTTGGTTAAAAAGTCTTCCTTCTCCATAAATCCATTTAAAATCCCATGTGGTTAAGCAAGAAAATCAATAACTCATTAATGGGATCATTATCCCAATCCATAAATGAACATGTGCTGCATCTAAATCCCTCTAATAATCCTTGAAATACACTCCTACCTTCCTATTTATCCAAGGGCAAAAAATATGAACACAAAATATGTAAAACATACTTTGAGACACTTTAAAAAGTTGGATATCTCAACCCATCTAATTTTTTATTCAAAAGGGCCCACTTAAGTGGCTTACAAGACACTTTAATAAATAAATAAAAAATTAAAGATAACTCATAAGGTTAATAAATAAAGGTATGAATAGAAACCAAGGAGGAGGGTTGGGGAGGGGAGAAGGGGAGTGCTAAATGAATCAAGAACGTCTACATTTTCAACTAGGTCCATAAATGATATCAAGAGTGGTTTGGACCTTTGAAGGGTCAAGTAGACATGTCACCAATATAACCATGATGTAATCATTCTTTATGTACTCTTTATTCCCTCGTTTACCTCTCTTATTAGGTGAAGAACATTACACACATAAAATGACCTAGAATGGATAGCTAAAGTTGTAAAATATACATAATACAAGTGATATCAATACATAATCATGAATATGATATATACAAGGAATCACATATTGGTGGTAATAAATTATTATCAATCATATAAACATATGTAAAATTAAATTACATATTTAATAACAATAGCTCTAGTAATATGAAATGAATGCACATCATAATAAAAAAAACCAAAAAATGTCAGTAAACTAATATCATAATGGATATAATAATCATCCAATCTAAGCATAAGTTTTCATTATGTAATCAAATCAAAAACATCATAATATACATAAGTTAACTTTGGCTCAATCATATGGGACCAGTTAACATCTCATTTATCAAAAACACAAAAATCATATCTCAACATGATGTGAGAAATACACCAATTGTCTAAAGGTAAACCTTGTGGAAATTTAGGGTCTTAACTCCCCTTTTGTTATGTATACTTCATTTTAATATAAATTATAAAAGAGTTTTAAAGGCAAGGAATAATGGGTATTATTCATCAAATAACTCAAGAAATATAATTCAACTAAAAAAATTGAACCTTATGTGGAACACGAAAGGCACTACTCATGACAAAAAATTGGGTAAGGCACACAAAATGCATGCACAAGGTACTTAAAAAATTCCTATAACATAAATGATGTGCTATGATCATTATAGGACACAAGCCTCAAATGAAGGGTATTACAAATTCTACCCATTTATTCACATTTAAAAGTTAGGAAATGATGTCACAAACATGTTGGTTCCATCTTGGAATATAATTAAATAATTCATTATGGAAGATTGTGATGCATGTGTGAAGAAAATAAGAACACTTAAAACCTGCTGTGGAAAATATGAATTATTTTTGTTCTAATTTTTATTCATGTGTGTTTAACTGACCTCAATATGACCTTCATGACATTATTTTCCTCTAGTTATTTTCTAAATAGGTTGATATGTTTCAAAATAAATTGGGCTTTGTTGAGTTTATGTTTTTAAAATGTTTGTTTACATTAATTCATTCAATTATTCCAGTACTATTTATGTCATTGATTTACGTGATTTAGATTGTTAAGATTAGATATAATGTAGTATACCTCCAAGTAGATGGAAGGGTTAATTTTTTAAAATTGAGTTAGTGGTTATATTCATATTAATATATCTTTTATAGTGTTAATATTTCACTTATAAATTAGTGATTAGTGGTTAATAATTTGATTTTATAGTTCATAAATTAATCTATAAGACTAAGTTATTGCTTAAATAATTGAGTTACAATAATAGAACTTGAAATTGATGCACTTGTATGATAAATGGAACCAATTCATGTTTTTTATATATGATTATTTTTGAATTCATACTATTTTACAAGCACTTGTGCAAGCATAAACTTTAATT
Source organism: Torreya grandis (assembly GCA_037957365.1). Classification (NCBI taxonomy): domain Eukaryota; kingdom Viridiplantae; phylum Streptophyta; class Pinopsida; order Cupressales; family Taxaceae; genus Torreya; species Torreya grandis. The sequence goes on along the minus strand of JARHVA010003748.1, from coordinate 226,773 downwards.
TCTTTTAAATTAAAAAAAGGCACTAGGTATGGGACTAGTTTCTAGTAATCAAATTTATTTTATGACATGATAGGAATTATTGTTAGTGAAGATCTAGGATTAGGTGATGTTCTCATGAATTCTTTTGGCATGCTACATCCATATAATAATGTTTCAAATAGACCTTATCATAACCAATTAAAGTGATTCAAGTTTCATAAGTTGTTTATCTATTTAGGCTTCATCATTGCAAGATTTTAAATCCTTATGAGAAAAAAATTTATTATTCCAATTGTTGAATATGTTTTATCTAAATTTAAAATATTAAGAATTATTATTGGATTTGGTATAAAGATTAAAATTAGTTCAAGTATTTTTTCTAAGATAGATTATCTTTGAATTGTATTCTATTTGTCAAAATAAAGGATATAATAATACATTGAAACCATGATAGTTTGTGTAATCCATTTTATATGTTAAAATAACGTTCTTGAGTTTTAGATGGAGTGAATAATTTCAAATGTTGTAAGTTATTATTTTTTTTTTTCTTAATTCTTAAATATCAATGAAACAATGCAAAATTTTAGAATGACATTAGGATGTCAATATAGCCTCAAGCTATTTTCCTCTTATATTTAGTAGATGTTATTACCTCATAGACTTTGACTACTCAATTTTTATAGTATTATGATCCTCCAAATAATTTTTATAAGTATGATAAACTACATAATCACATAATGAAAGATAAAATCATGTTTGGGCCTAAAATATAATGAGCTTTTTAGTGTCTTAAATGGCACATGTTAATAGTTATTGAATTTATATTTATTAGTATAACTAGTTTGATGTTCCTAAGGGAACAAATCATAAAATCAAAGGTAAAACACCAAAAAAAAATATAAATCATATAAACTAATATTGAGTGGCATACTTTTCTTATGACAATGACCAGTTGATAAGTAATTAACATTCAAGAGATATAAATCTTTAAGTCACTATTTATAGTATGGTCTAGTAAGAATAAGTAACCACTATAATCAAAATCATAATATTCACTTATTACCTTCACAAATATTTTAACAATTTAGTTTGATTTTAGTATCCTACTATTATTTGTAGAATAAATGCATGTAGTACGATGATTCCAAGAACTATAGATAATGGTATAATGATCTAAATAGGGATAGTCCTATAATGGGTTCTTCACTTACATGAAACTTATTAAATACATATCCATATTGTAGTTTCATATATTTATAGGTGTATTTTTAAATTATTTAACTTGTTTAGACATACACCATTGATTAAGTTACATAGAACAATATGATTTCTTCATTATGAAACTTGGATTATAAAAGGACTGTATGAATAAGAAATGAAATCCTATTAGTATGATACTTCCCTAGCATCCCAAGTAAAATGAAGGAGTGGATAATCTACCCAACCTATACCTAGATTTATATATATGTGAGTCTTTTAGATAGGATAAGTACACTTAGGTGGTCCTATTGGGAAGATGTCTACCTCCATATAGTTTAAAGCTTATCATTATGGATCCCATATCAATACACCCTAAACCACATGTAGATTTATTAGGATAATATTATTCCCCATAAAATCTTCTAGGGATAATTACCCTAACTAAGGCTTACATGTATATAATATAATTATGGAGATCATGATAGGTCACACAAAACCAAGTTTTATGTAGTAAACCCAATTCACTATTTGTCTTGTGAACTCTAAATGAAGGGATGCCCAAATTATTTTGGGGGGTCATTTTACTATACAACAAACACATTATATTTGGCACATGTAAATGGTGTCACCTTAGATAGGAAATTATTTTTCAAAACCATATACTTGGTTCTCATAATGAGATATGCTTTATTTCATAACTAAGTACCAAAAAATAGTCAAACACGACAAAATATGAACTTTCCCATGGATTAACATTAAAATTAGACTTTTTTCACAATATTAAGCATATCATTAAACAAAATTTTGATCTCTTCATTAAATAGGATAAACATGTAGATATTTTGATTGAACTAACTATAATATGTGTTATAGATACAAATGAATGCAATTATAATGAATATATTGAATATTAAGGCTATTATAATAAAAAAAATCATTTTTAAAATGGTGTAGGATAAATCCATACAATGGATAAACTATATGAAATGAATAATAATAAGGCAAGGATGAGTCAATGTCTTTCATAGAATTAAATCAATGAGTATTCATGGAGGTCAATTTGTTGAAGAAAATTTCTAGTAATAAGATAACCAAATAATAAGAATGATATATAAATAGAGGGCATTGAATGTGTGAAAAAGGAAAAAACAAAACAAATGATGTTGGTGTTGATATTTGAAACATCCCCATTTTTTTAAGTTGCATATTAGAGTATGCATTGGATGAAAAATGTGCCCAAGCCTCACTTGTTGAATCAAGTGGTATCAGCGTAACATACTAGTGTATGCATAACCAAAAATGTTAAAATTAAACTTATAATATGTTAATGGATCACAACAAGTCCAAAGATATGGGGACCAAATAAACCATTATTCTAATTGACAATCAAGCATAATACCTAGTCTGATAAACATATAGAGCAACCAATTATCTATTCAAATACATAAATATTATACTAGGGATCATAAGCATACAACAAAATTTAATTTGCATGAAGACGTTCCAATAAATTTAATGTCATGTTTCCCATGACCTAAGATAGTGGTCAAATGTACAAATGGGGTTAACTCATAATCTAACCAATAATGATATAGAGGTATCCATTCATAGAATCGATATAAATGATTCCATATTAGAAAATATATAATATTATATGTATATAAATGAATATCAAACACACCAAGACAACATGGTATCTAAAGACATATAATCCACAACATAGATGAATTAGTTAACTGATGGTTTAAGTAAGGAAGGCATGTTAGTCATTCCATCTTACCCATGAGATTTAGTAAATTCCATTCATAAAGGTAATCATGAATGATTAAGCATAATTAACTCTTAATTCATAAAAATATCATTCAACCAAGGAGTTTGGTAAGGAAGAAATTCAAAGATCTTTCAACCACATATTAAGTATATTCAACATGATATAATAGTATGGTTCTTATACGCACCAGAATAGGTTGTTCACTCATATGGTAGGTTATATCAAGAACCAATTTATTAAACACATAAGCATCAATGTTTACCTAAGGTTGATTATACATTCCAAATTCATACTAACATCCATGATTACTTAATGAGAAAAATCCAACCATCATGGGAATAAAACAATAGTCATTTTCAGCAATATAATCACATAATCAAGGACAAGTATCCTGTGGAAATTACTATTTACTTCACAATATATGTGGTTTAAGATTAATTTCATCATCCATGAACTGGCAATTTGTTCATGTATTAAAAAGTACAAATTCCCATAATGGGCAGCCTCAACAACTAATCCAACTCATCCAAACTTGTCCAATTATATATGAACTAGATCTTACATGACTCTTTATATTACATACCTAAGTTGAAGTCCAACTATGGATTTATTCCATTTACTCACATTAATATAAGATTTAATTCCAACATACATGAAATAAGTGAGCCGCAAGCATGTATAAATATATCAAAGGAATCCATAGATAATACTCAATAATTAATACTCAAATCAGGATTCTAGATTGATTATTAAACCAAGTGAACATACTCAAGCATGCCTAATTACTAATATACATAAAATCCATTTGACTAAAAATCTCTACACCAACATCTCCATGATGGTTTAAATCAATAGAATTTACATACAAGTTTAATAAGATTTCATAAGTAATCAATGCCACATGAAAGCATTCATAACATCATATACCATATATTCCATAATGTAGATAACAAGGTTCACAAATATAGAATTAGTATTGGTATCCCACTAGCATGGCATTAGCAATTGTTAAACAACTATCAATCCAAATATACAACTCAAATATACCTAAACACAAAATAGGTAACTCTTTTCCTAAGAAAGTCACTATCAAATTACCATTATAGTTTATATCATATGAATATAATGAAGCTATATAAAATGGCACAATGAAATATTATTACACTAAATGTGTCAAACCTAATTATATGTTATAACTACATGAAATATTAGCTATGTAGAAAACATAATAAAGAATCAACAATAATAACAATATGGTGTAATACTATAACATTATTAAGGAATTTCCAATTAACAATCCCAGATAAAACCCAAGTGTATCCAAAGATGGAATCCAAGACTACAATGATCTCCAGCATACTACATCATAATTAGTAACATAATCTTGAAATTTTGAATTCCAAAGGATCCCTAACCATATACAAGGTTAGAATGCCAGGAGCCAACTATAATTAATCTAAAATCTAATGGAAGTAATTACAATTGCAACCACTAGTCATGATAGATGAAATTAATATACATTTAAACTAGTAAAGAGATAACTACAAGTGAATAATATTACCAAGTACATCATACCTATCCATGAAGTTATCCAAGTATGGATCAATAGTAAACAATTAGGACAATCACTCCTAACTAGCCCTATAAGCCCAAATTTGGTGGCCCTTACACCCCAACCATCATCTAGATGGTGGTTTTGATAAACAGGGTCAAGGAAGAAGTTTTAAGTAATTAGACACCAAACCAATGGACATACCATCATAATAACATAACACCAACATAAGGTACAATATCCATCAAGGGTACACTCCATGTAGTCATAAGTAGACTAGAAGCACCACATATAACTTATAGTTATACACAACCAATTCAAGAACCAATAAATAAATTCAACTAAGCATGGTAATTAGGTAACTCAACCAAACATGGTAATCAGTCAACACATCCAAATATCATATTCAATAAACTCAACCAAACATGGTAATTAGACAACTTAGCCAAATAATAATCCCAATGTAATAATATAAGAGACTAACAATTGACTAAAATCCTAGAATCCCTCCAGTAATCCAAAAAATCCACAAGGGTAATGAGAGTTCCCAAAAAAATGCAAGAATGAATCAATTTTAAAATAATAATCGATATAGGGGATTCAAGAGATCATCATGAGGTTTCACAACCTCATATGTTCCCCAAATAACAAAAAGCTATTAAATGTGTGTAAATAAATCAACACCCATTTATATGGCTTAATTAAAATAAAAAACCCTCATTATAAGATAATAGTACTAATAGGGTCTCACCCCTTTCTTGTAAATGAACAACATGCCAAGCATACATAATCCCATAATAATGCCATAACATAAACATATCAATAAAAAAACACCAAGGAGAATCCACTCCAACCCACATACATGTATATATAATAGGCTTAATTATTCAAAGGAACAAGATTATAAAGTTTGTGACAAAGAAAGGACTAGTCAATGTTTCACATATAATTATTAAAAATAAGGGATATAATGACAATCCCAAATTTGTTTATTCAAAATGGGAATTATACCTGATAATTTGAAATCCACCATAAGGTGAATAAACAAGAGTTTATTTAGATAAAGTCTAGCAATTTATGCGGACAAATAAATAATTAGTTTAAAGGTTTAAGATGACTGCCAAATCAATTTTGACTTGATTTTAGGATTGTTATGACCAACCAAAACCATAATCTCACATAGCTCAACTCTAATAACATTAAGACCTAGAACATTTTATTTTCTATAATGGGTGAATAATTGGATATTTCAACATCATTAATTTATCCACATTATTGAATACCAAAACCAAATGAGTTGTTCAAAAATGGAAACATAAATGATGACAAAAGAATAAACTATTACAGGTTTAATCATCACGCAAGTTACTTATTTCCATTTAATCTTTGAGTTTTATTTACCAATATATGGCTACCCAAAATAGGGTATGGTGTCCATCAAATATATACATAGGTAGAATAATCTAAACAAATAAAATGTAGTAACTTGTAATTACAAGAATCAAGGTGTATTTTTTTAGGAAAGCAAAACCATTAAATAAAAGTAGTAGATAATAACAACCATATTGATTTCAATATTTGTTTATATATGAAATTTATCACAAAATATTATGGTTTCCCCATATCATAACACTCAAGAAAATTGGGCATAATAGGTTCAATATTTCAAGCTATGCGGTTATGAAATAAAGTGGGGATACACAGTTAAATGAGATGTTCACCAGGCCCGAGATTTAACAAGGACAATCATATATGAAACCATTTTATATATAACAAAATCAATTTGCATTACACCCCCTTCTTTTGAAAAATTATATGTAAAAATGGGTAATGTCAAATATTTATATATATATGCTTTTAAACAAACAAAATCATAACATAAAATCAATAACTAGCTAGAATCAATGACTCACCCATTCCATACAAGGAAATAAAAACTCAATAATATCACTTTTTAATGATGATATTAATAACTCCATGTATGTGATTATTGAATTCCTAGGTTCCAAAACCAATAGCCAAAACACCCAATCTTAGGTTCTTATTTTCCTCCTATGTTATTTCCTTCTCCCTTTCCCCTCACACCATTCTTTTCTTTCCTGCATTATGTCATTGTTCCCACTCCTATATTTTCTCCTTACCTCTCTTTCTACATTCTTTTCCTAACTACCTTCTACATTTTTATTTCCCATACCTCCCTTTCACCTCCATTGCATTCTATTTTTATCCCTTATCTTTCTTCTTACTAGTTGTGTTTTTCTTCTTACTATCATCCTGTTTTTCCCCCTACACATCCTCTTTCCTATTTTTCTACTCATTGACTTCCTTCTCACCTAAATATTACTCCACACACCTCCTTCCAAAATTTTCCTCCAATGCATCCTCATTTCTACCATACACCATCATTTACCATGTGTGGGTATGACTCTCACTTGCTACCTTCTACATCCTTTTCTAACCTAGCTCCATCCCTATGCACTACTCCTCTAAACCACTCCCTAACCTCTTCCTTCCTTCACATAACATCCACCCCTTCATCTATCATACTCCTCCCTCACCACCCATACTCTCCACATCCTTTCTCATTTAATTTTTGAGAGAGAAAGGTCTCCCATGTACTATCAACCCATACAAACAAGTGATCCCCCTTGCCAACTCAAAAGACACTGTAATAATGACCATTTCATATTGAGTCAAAAAGTTCAATAAATAAAATATAAATGTAATCAATATAAACTTAAATAATAGTAATATATATTATTGAAAATGTTTCTCAATAATAATTTCATAAAAAGCCATTAAAATAATAAATAGTTATTATTTTAAATATTTTCAAACATCTAAATGCTACAGATCAATTAACTAGGCCAATAATATTTTATCCATCCACCATGGTTAATAATTCATAAGGGATGGGGTGTCATAGGGAGGTAGTTATAGGTAGGTCTCATAAGGATTCATAGATAAATGAGGGTGAGTCCAACAAGGCCGAGGTGGCAAGGTATACATAGGAGAGTAAGAAAAAGAGGAAGTCCTAGTAGATGGAAAGAACATCAACCAATGTGTAGGTAATAATAAAAACATGATATGGAACAACCATAATATGATGTGATAATAAAAAAATTGAGATAAGTTATAATAAAACATGACTACATGCATGAATAAAAATAAATGACCAAAGACATGACACTGATCAATAATACTAGGTTACCTATTAGAATTCATCCAATTACTCAGATCTACTCTACTACCCCAAGAGTCGATGTAAACATTTAGCCTAGCCCATAGTCAGTACATATAACCATTGAGTAAATCTATTAGTAGTATCTCATCCAAAAACTAAAAAAAAATAGCAATAATGAACTGTAATCAAATATCAAGTATATCCCATAATCCATACAATACCAATGCATAACTATAAACATGAAAAATACATCAACCTATAATAAAATATCATAGCATCAAAATCCAATAACACAACACTAATAAGCAAGGGAGTGCAATAGTAACAATACACATGATATATCATTATTTAAACAATCATGTCATGGTGCACAAGGGCAGGATTGTAACATCCTCCCCCTCTTAGAGAGGAGCAGTCCTGGTGACTATATCATCAACTAAAAACTTGATTGTCCATAGGGACTCAATCACTCTATTAACAAAGATCCCACTACTTAATCATAATACTAATTATAAAAAAACCATCAATTTACATAACAATTAAGCAAGAGGATACAATACATCATCTAGATAAAAATGCATTCATTATTCACATCTTAAAACATAATTATAGCCATAAGAAAAAATTTATTGACTATCTTCTCATTTTATGACACTAAATAATAATGAGTTATTATTAGTCATATAGCAATAATGTCCAAACACATACTTTAACTTAGAGTAAAATTCCATATTTAAGACACATGAGTCATAAAATAATAGCCAAAAATGTTAATCACAACCCGGTAAAAGGGTCTAATAGCCCAAAATCTATTCATAATTATCATAGAAACTAATGGTGTGCCATTTTTTTATCATAGTTCTAATAAACTATTAAAATTCAGCCACCCATATGGGTGTAACTTTCTAATTAAAGCAACATTACCAACCATGGGAATGAAATTTCCCATCTCAATAAAGGAAAACAAAAGAAATTTATTTGCCTTCTAAACATACCTATTTTAGCTGAAAGCTTGTGAAAGATAAGTAGCTTTAATAAATTTTGATTACATAGATCATAAATTTACTAGAAAACCCAACACTAGCTAAATATCCCTCTTATCAAGATGAGAACATACCACATAGTCTAAAAATTTCATGACCAAAGTTTTAAATTTTATAATACAATCAATATTTTAGACACATATCTAAACTTGAAATAATATCTTTACTGATACACATTATTCCTCATGCATAATTTAGTCAAAATTCATCACATAATGCTACCATATGATTGTAACCCATTTTGAACACTTACTTCCAAACCAATAAATACCATTTAAGGAATAACACAACATCCCACACTAAACAATCAAGAGAAGCCAACCCAAGCCTTACATTCTACCAAAAGGTTTAATGCATACTCTCCAACAACTTTGTGAGCTCACATGATGGTTACAGGAATCATAGTTCCACATTAATACTACACTTACCTCATGGTAGAAAAACTATAAGAAAGAAAAGGACATGGGTACCCAAACATACAAAATCTACTTAATTAGGACTTATAATGTTCATACTGAACACATAATCATTATACCACCTAATCATGCATAATAATGAAAAATAAATTCATACCAAAATATATGTATAATAGGTATAACAAGTCAATATCTCACTCACAACATGTTTACACACACATGCCAACTTGTGTAAGCAAATCAATAAGGACTATGCATACACATACACAACGTATGACCAATTGGTGCTTGATAAGTTTACATAAATAAATTTCACACATGTTTTTTAGTAACAACCTATAAGATTCAAATAAAGGAATGCTAAACCATAATCTGACCATTATGTAGGAGGGTCCATGACCAATATGTGGTTCTCATGATGAACACTTTGAAAGAATTAGGTGGTTGTCTTGTGAAAAAGGGTGGAATGGATTTTTAATGTATGAGAGTCTCCACTCCCTAGCTCATACCTCATCTAACCATTATGAAATAGTGTTTGTTTACTCTGAAACTCATAATTGTATCGATATTCATAATTATAATAATGATGAATGATAACAAAATACATCACAACACTATACTTTGGTAACTTAACATGAGATTCAGCTTCTAAAAATGAGTTATAAAACATAAGTGCATAGCTTCATGATTAATAGTTTAAAAATACAAAGTCACACACACAACATAACTAGAGTACTAGGAAAACCAACTAGATAGTACCAAAATTTCACACATTTCACGTAGCTAAGGACTTTCACAACTCACAAAGCTTATGCAATAAGATACAATAATATACATGAAAGAGGGAGTTGCATAAAATAAAAACACCTTTAGATATAATTAATGATGCTAAGTTATTTTTCCACATTAAAATATTCAAACACACATGTGTGTGAAGCAAAAGGGTCCATGAATCTACATCAATCTACTTGATATGTATATGCCATGCAAAAGACATCATATACCTATCAATGATATCACATAATCAATCCACAAACTCTTAACTTTCTCACACAAGTCCATCACACTCACCCTATCAGGCCCTCTAGGCTTGACCCACACCATTAGTCTTCCCAAGATATCATATCTCAATCTCATTGGATGGTTTACTCATGCAAGTAATCAATAGACATCCATACATTATCATAGAATTCTAACAAGAATCTTATCATAATTCAACTGATTGACTAAATCCAACATGTTAAAGGTTAAATGGAGATGTTTGGTTTAATGCAACATACTTGGGAAATGGTGAGCTTAGCCAAAGCTCAAGGAGAGTACCATATCACTACTATGGGAATCATAATTCATCACAATCATCAAGTTCAATAATAACTTGTTCTAAACATCCTCATGGATGTAGGACATATCCAATGTCTCAATAGATATCCTCATGACTGCATAACCCAACCAATATCAATCAACATACACATAGAATCAAGCATACCTATGATTAAAAATACATCATAGACATGAAAGTGATCCATTATCATAATAAACATGCCAAAAATATCTATCTTGACCCATTTTTATAGTTACAAAGCCACTTGATTCATCTAATTAACCCAAAAGAGTCTAATAAAACAAATCCTAACATAGCTAAAATGCATAAGTTTATAGCTCTATAAATATTTACCTATTTATAAAATTCATAATTTCTACCATTTAGCCAACCTGAAAAAAATTAGATAATAAAACAATCTAGGTTTGCTAAGAATCCAATACATTATATGATCCAATGCCTCCTAAGCATTTTTACCACAATAAAATTATGGTATTACTTCCCCCAGTCACTTATAGTGACACCTAGGCCAAGCCTAAATCTATGGCTATTTACCATAGCTATTAACGCAATGTCATTACATGAAACTTTATACATTACAAATTTTTTATAACATAAAAAGAGTTGGGGTATCCTTCCTATCTTCAAGAAACTCACCCCATGGAGATGTGTTCAATCTATTAAAACCATCCATATTATGGACTCTAGATAGCATACCTATGTAAGTTCATAGGTTTTTGATAGTTGAAGGCAATCCTTTTCATGAGCATAGAATTTAAATGTTGCTACTTGCTTAAAAAATTCAATCCTTTTTACACCCTATCATGCCCTCTAGGTTTAATTTGAACCATGTTTAGCATAGTCATTGATGTTTGGTTGTCATTGATGTTAGATAGAGCATGTGGTACTAATGCATTAATGATAAAGTGATCAGATTGATTGTTTGGATAGACATGACACATTTAAAAGTTTGTAAGGGCAAAGAATAATTTTTTAAGAATCCATATTTGTCTTGGTAAAGTTAAATTATGTCACATGTTAATTTATAAATAAGAAACATGCATATTCTAGCTTAAGAGAAGATAGACTGTCACTGCACATCACATAGATATGAATGAACAAACAAGTTTGTGCATTTATTTTGGGTACTAAAAAATTCAACCAAGGTCAACAAATTTCATGGACATGTTGTATATAGTGCCAAGAAGGTAACCTAAATATTTTAACTCTTGAAGTGTTTTCAATATCAACTTATAAACCTTCAAAGTTACTCTTGTAGACTATAATGGGCTAGTGACTATCAAGTTTAACTATGTTGAAGTATGAGGTCACTAGTCAGTAGATCTAATGGTGAGAAATCACCATCTAGTTCTTGATAAAATGGTGTATGTGAAGTCAAATTATCAAAGGTTACTAAAATTAAATGTTATTGTGACATGTGTCTCAATCTCATTGAATTTATAGAAAATCAATGGCTTGAAGGTGTTTGTACCAATAGAGATCGATAGTGTGGGTTGAGTCAAACAGTCAAATATGTAGAAGGCACGTAAATTTGCTAAGTGTCACAAAATGGTAGATCTCATCTAATAAAAATGTTGAGTGTTTAAAGTTAAAGTCCAAAATATTCCTAAGGAGATAGATAGTGCATATTTGATCTATTTGTAAGGAGAAATGAGATCTATATAAAGTGCTCGATGTTTACTATCTAAATAGTGACTGTTGGAATTTGAATATTCAAATTAATTATGGAAAACTAGTCTATAGTTTTTGAGTTATATATTTTTATTTAGGGAAAATTTATTGATTTAGTAAAAAATTAAAGTTGTAAACAACTTCAAAGAACATCCATAAAATCTAATTATATGGTTTGAATGTTTGTAAAACTGTAGAAATTGAGCTCCAAAGTTTATTGTGTTTGACCATATTCTACAAGTGATTTGAGAAGGATAATTGAGTTGTTATTTATGGTATTTTGATGTTTCAATATGATATTTATATTATATAGTGTATAATACTCAATAAGTATCATATCTATTGATTTTATTGGTTTGACCAATGCATATTCAATGTGAACAATTACCTAGAATTTGACTGTGTTTATTGAATGCACTGGTAGTTTGAGTGACCATCTTGGATATGTAAGTTGAAGGTGTTTTAAGTATATTTGATTAAAAAATAAATATAAATATTTCAATTAAGTCTCAATTATTGATGATAAGGTATTGGATGTTATAGTATGTCCCTTATCAGATATGGAGTGTAAAAATAGTATAACTTTATTTTTTATTGTGTGTGACCATTGTTAGTGGTCATTTTAAAAGAGTTGATTTAAGTACTTATAAATTTTATTTAAGTGTATAAATCACATAGATGTATTTAATATGTTTTAAATGGTTCATCCATGTGATCTAATCATATGGTTATGTGAAATACTTGAGTTTTTGCTTCATAAATTTGAGACTATGTTTTCTATGTATGAAGGCCTAAATAACAAGGAGACCTAATTGGTATGTTCAAGTATTAATTTGGTTTTCCAAGTGGAATATACAAATTAAGTATATATAAAGAGAATATTTGAGATAGTTTTGATGTGTTTGAAGCTTTGGTAGAAGGTAAAATTAGCTCAAGGAGTTAAAGTTGTAATGTATATGTATGAAGGCCTAATTGTTTTAGGTTTCATTAAGACCTAATGGTGGTTTGGGGATAATGAGGTATTGGCAAACCTAAAGAATGTTTGGTTACTAAATTTGATCTATATAAGTACTTATTTAAAAGTTATTTCAAATATGTAAATAATCTTGGTTGACCAAGATGGGTTAAATTAAGAGAGTTATAAAAGTATAAGGTCTAATTGGACCAATTATGTTAGTTGTGTGAGTGTGGATTCAAGAAAAGGAGATAGAATTTGAAAGAGAAGGTATAGTTTAATGAGGACCATCAGAGAGTGAATAAAATTAATCATTCTTGTCTGATAAAGTTGGTGTAGGAGGACACACATGTCATTAGAGATAATGAACCTAGAAGAGGCAGTTTGAGCGAGTTAGTCTTAGAGGTAGTTTAAGAAAGAAGAGTGCAAACAAAGGTGATCATGATTATTTGAAGAGTAACAACATGTGTTTAAGGTTATATTTTTAGGTATATAAGTGGGTGGTTAGTTTTCTATGGGGTTGTTTCCTCCTTCCAAGTTAAATTTTGATAAAGGTATAGTTATTGTCGGTGATCAGCTAGAAATGGTTAGTAACTCCTTATGGGATTGGTGTCTCACTAAAATAAGGGATGTGTGTTCATTGATCAGTTGGTACTAGTATAAATTTTACATATTTTATAGGACTATATTCCATCTTTCAAGTTTGAGTGAGTTTTATCCCCCAAGAGGGTTTCTCACATATATAATGTGTTCATGTGATGTATGATCTTATGTATACTTTGGATGTATATTATTTCATGTTTATGTTGCTTAATCAAGTTGATGTATGATGAATGTTTAAGAGTTTGGAATTGAATTAGATTATTTTTCATCACTAATTCACCACCCTTCTTAGTGATTGTACCTCTAATAATTAGTATCAAAGCAAGACCTTCAATACAAGTTTAACCACTTGAGGGGTATCCAATGTAAAATATGGCTATGCATTTGAGGAAAAAAATTTAGAGTTCAGTTCATTGGTAAATGATCTTCAATAAAAATCCAAATCATTCATGAAAAATGGTGAAATGATAGCTCATCTTTAAACTAAGTTTTAAAGATTAAGTGAAATAGTTAAAGACAAGATGACTATGTAAGAGGATAAATTAAGAGTTAAAAATTCTAATCTAAATTCAAAAGAAGAAGAATGTAGACATCTAAAAACTTATTTAGAAGAGAAAAATGCTAGGTTCAATTAAATTCAAGGTGAACATGATGAGTTGAATTCCAATCTTGATTCTGTGAAGATTATTAAAGAGAAAGCATGTATATTAAAGGATGGCATGGATAAAGAAGCTAAGAGGAATAAGGAGACTATAGAATTTCTCAAAATTTAGTTAGAGGTGATAAGTTTAAGTATGATAAATAAATATGATGAGATCATTCAATTGAATACCAAGATAGATTCATTAAAGGATGAGCATGAATAATTTATTGTCAACGTAAACAAGATTATGAAAGAGAAAGAGAGGTCAGGCTAAGACAAGAAGGATGAAAGCACCAATATGAACATGAAAATATCCATTAGGAATCTATGTGACATGAGGTATGAAATATATTTTAATGGTCATAATTATGCTTGTCACATGTTTGGTCATAAGGCAAAAAATTGTAAAAGGAAGAGCAACTAGTCAGCTAGAGGTATGGATAATATAGTCTACTATAATTTTCATGACATGGGACATATTTATAGATTATACCCAATAATGCATGGGAAAATACTAATCAATGTATGGATACCTAATACAATTAATCTTAAGCATAAATATCCTAAGAGACAAGATGGTATGTTTGTTTAGATTCATAATATTCATCAAGTAGAAGGTATGAATGATGTTAATTGTTTTATTTATCATAAAATTGGTTATATTTCAAGATATTATATAAGAAATATCTTAGGTCATAAGAAGGTGCATAGACTTCCTAGTGTGCTCAAGAAATGTCAATCTTTGGTATGGAATCCTAAGGAAGTGAAGACCAAGAAGATTAATTTAGGTGAGCTGAAACATCAAGGTGGACTACCTGCTAAATCAAAAGATGAAGTAGATATGAATAAGTTTTAGGAATGGAAAGAGAATGTCTCATTTGTTTAGATAGAAAAGAAGAATCAAAATTTAGTTCAATTTGGGCTCAAAGAAAAGACCAAGGTGTTACTTGAGGCTAGTTTCGAAGTGTATATGGATATAAGTAAACATCCTACTATTATTGAGAAAGTTTCATGTAAAGAAAATTATTTATCAATTCCTAGTGATGAGGTTCTTTCTTTAGACGAAAAGGTATGTCATGAATATTTATTGTCTCTATATGTTGTCAATCCATTCTTAAAAGAAAAGGAGAATGTTGTTGTGGATGAGATTTGTGCTTATTTTAAACCTAAGAAGAATAAGAAGAACTATCAGTATCAGATGACCAAGGAAGAGAAGGAATATGAGGATTTATGGTCAAATCCTAGTTTCACATTGTTCTAAGACATTGTGGATTAGGGTTGCTCTATCTAAGCTTCAAAAAGACACTTGAAAGCAATAGAAATCATGTTGGATACCAGTTGAGTTTTGGTTGATGTTTTAGGATAAGAAAGATCATAAGAAGATGTGTTTGTTTACTATAGAAGGACATGATAAGATATTTTTATAAATAGTGATCATAAATTCAAAGTTTTTATCAAATTTGAAGGATGGTCTACTTGGTCAAATTGTGAAGAATGTAGATGTTGGTTCTAAAGGTCTGTAGGAAAATAATGGAGGTTTCCAAATGTATGATCAAGGATGGTGAGTTATCAAGATATTTTATTACATATAAAGGTATGTTGATATAGTATATTTTAGTCTACTATATATTAAGAGAAGCTAGACCATCATTTCACACCATGTAGATATGAATGAACCAATAATTTTATATATTTATTTTGGGTACTTAAAAATTCAACTAAGGTTAAAGGATTTCATGAAGATGTTTTATATATTGAAAATAAGGTACCCTAAAGATTTGGACTCTTGAAGTGTTTTCTAGATCAATTTATAAACCTTAAAAGTTACTCTTGAAGACTGTGATGGGCTAAAGACCATCAAGGTTAACTATGTGAAAGTTTGAGGTCACTAGTCAATAGATCTAATGGTGAGCATTCGTCATCCATATCTTAATCCAACTCTGTGTGTTAAGTCAAATTATCAAATGTTCTTGAGATTAAACATTATTGTGATATGTGTCTCAATATAAATTAATTGACACAATATCAACTATTCATGGGTGTTCATATCGATAGGGATCAATGGTATGGGTTGAGTCAAATAGTCAAATGTGTAGTAGGCACATAGAGCTACCAAGTGGCACAATCATGGGATCTTTGATCTTAGATCAATGGTGATAATTTAAAATTAAAGTATATAATAATTCTAAGTAAATAAATAATTCATATTTGATATATCTATGAGGATAAATGAGATATATACAAAGTGCTCGATGTTTAGTGTCTAAATAGTGACCGTTGAAATTTGAATATTTAAATTAATGAGGGAAAACTAGTCTATAGTTTTTTAGCTATATATTTTGATTTAGGATGAATTTATTAATTTATTAAAAATAAAATTTGTAAATTAATTCATTTTTCATCCATAGAATCTAAATATAGGGTCTAAATATTTGTATAAGTGTAGATATTAAGCTCCAAAGTTGACTATGTGTTTCACCATGTTCTGTAAGTGACTAGAGAAGGATAATTGAGTTGTTCTTGATGGAATTATGATGTTTAAAGATGGTATAACTATTTTATAGTGTATTATACTCAAAAATTACCATATTTATGGATTTTATAGGATTGAACAATCCATATTTAATGGAATAATTGCCTAGAAATTGACTATGTTTGTTGAATGCACTAGCAGTTTGAGTGACCATATTGTAGAGGTATTGTTTCTATCGCTAATTCACTTTTTCAGATTCAAGAGAGAGAAGAAACTAAAGAGATAATGGACAAGGCATGTGAAGTACCTAGATGAAGATCGCAAACCGTAATCCAGACGTTGTGGGCACTCCTCTTTGGCTGTGGAGGAATGACACCTGCAAAGAAGAAAACTTGGACAAAAAGGCGTTAGATAGATAGATGGTGGGTTGCCAAGCGAAAGCTTGTTCCCAGAAGTATGAGAACTTCCTTAAGGGAGGTCAACCCACTATTTTGATAAAAGATAAATGACTGATAAATGACAAAATGCTAAAATATACTAAGATGATAACAAACTGAAAGAGAAAAAGGGAAGCAAAGGCTTACCTAGAAGAAGCCGTCAGCTTAGTCACAGTCGCCGGCGTCGGTGGTCCTACCAGCATCGGTTGTCAAAGGTATCGACGTCGGTCTCTGTTGCCGATGTCGGTTAGGGTAATGACTGGCGTCGGTTGGGGAAATGGCCTCCAGACGGGTCAGGGCAGGTTCTGGTCGAGTCTGGATAGAGTCTGGTCCGGGCTTGGTCTGTGGACGTATAAAATGGTTTGGAAGAGTCTGGTTTTAGTTGAAGGTCTATGCAGAGGTCTTAAGATAATGGACAAAATGTCGAAAGGGGATAGAGAGATAAAGGAGGCCGATCAGAGAGATAGGAATCTAGGTCTCCTTGGTTTGGTTAGCAGTCTGGGTTGGGGAAAAGAAGTATTGAATCTAGTTTAAAAGTAGATGACTAAAAAGCATAAAGAAAATAAACAGAGTACTTACCTGTGCCCTACTAAAGAAGGTGTTGATCTTGTTGCTAATGATGTCAGATGTGAAGCCTGTTGTTGATGAAGAATTCTTGTTGTTCACTTGCAGAAGCTTGCTGTGTACCTGAGGGAGAGAGTCAGATTGATTGGCAGAGAGGTCAAGTGGAAGGACGGATACAAGGGTCTGATGTAAAGATTCAAGAGGTGGGATGCTAGAGAGAGACGTAGAAAGTGAAGAGAATTCAGTTTGCGAGCTCCAGGGTCTAGGGGCTGCAACGGATGCAGAAAGGGGTATTGAAGGCTACCGATGCTGGCAATTTTGCCGACGTCGGCTGAAGGGTCACTGACGTCGGCGGTGATAGAATGGGGACAGAGGCTAAAAATAGCCTCTGTGCATTCTCGCATGCCGCCGGGCGAGGGATTGTGGGAAGAACGGTCATGAGTGTGCTTAAATGGGCGTGGGGGGAAGATAATGAGGATATTTGGCATAATAAATGCTAGGGGGAAGGTGGAGGGATTCAAGGGAGGATCCAAGGTGGCAAGGGTGAGGTGGAAAGGGGGCCACTTAATTAAAATATTTAAGTTTATTTTAATTAAATGAATGGAGAAGACTAAGGCCAAGGGTTAGGATAGGGGTTTGAGGTGGACAAGGGGAGAGAGCCAAGGTGTAGACACATTTGTGGTGTCTACATTTGCCCCTTTTTGTCTTGTTGATTGTTCTTGACAAACTGCAAGACAAAAATAGGAGTTGGTTGCCCTAAGAAAAGGATGAGGTGTTCCCCCCTCAAAGCGATAGTCGAGAGAAGGGAACCGAAGATCGAGTGTCAATTTGACAGAGAAATGGATAGAAGAGTGTGAGCGAAAACACTGCAATAGTTGTGATTGCGCATATACCACTTCACGGGATGGTCAGGTCAAATTGTCATATGTTGAGGGTCAAGGAGTGCCAAAATTAAAGTAACTGGGCCCCAGCATTTAGTCGTCTGCTGATCGGGTCACTCAATCTAAGCTGAAACTCCAAATGGTCATCGTGTTCCAGGTATCCCAGGCTCAGGAAGTGCTCCCAGAAACACGAAAGAGCCACAAGTAGTAGGGATCAACTGGCTTGCGATCCTATACTTGTGAAGGGTCAAAAATAGGGTCTGCAGACAATTTTGCTAACCAGCCGTGAGGTAGCATAAAGGCAAGAAACAACCAAGGCAACATTGGCTTGGAAGTAGTCGAAGGTCGAAGGAGATATGCATGATCTCCAATGGTCATTGGTCAAGGGGATGGATGGACGAAAGGATGTGGCCGAGCTAACCTCAGAAAACATCATGTGATCTGAGTGCTACCTACATAGCCCCTATCGTTAGGGGCCTCAGGCCTATGTAGTTCTCCCTAAAAGGGAGGAAGGGTCAGAGAGATTGATTGGTCTTGGTCAAAGTCGTAGAAGAGAAGGTTTGTCCATCAAAGAGACGAACAAACGGGGGTGGTCGAGCTAACCTCAAAAGATGTGGTATCTGAGTGCTGCCTACATAGCCCTGGTCAAAGGGCCTCAGACCAATGTAGTTCAAATTGCGAGGGTCAAAATGATCGATGATGAGTTTGGTCGATTGTCAAAATGATGAAATGATGAGGGGAAGAGATGTTGCAGCCTTTTCCAAATGGTGTATTCTGCAACATTGGTCAAAAGGTCTTTCATCCCTAGCAATTTTCCATAGTCGTGATGGATGTATGCTAAAAATGAATGGGGTCTATTTATGCTTCAGCAAGTATTGGTTTATGCTTAACATAAATTGGGTCTGGTTGATAGTTTCCATGTGTACTGATGTCCATGGAAACTATGGGAAAAGGACAAGGCGATGCCTGATGTCATGTTGAAAATGTTGAGGTTGGTTTGAAAATGTTTGAAGTTGGTTAGGTTTAATGTGACCAAAGCAAAAGATAAGTGAAAGGCAAATTGCTTTTTCATTGACAAAGACCAAAAAGGACAACATGGATAGGGGTTGTTAGAACAAAAGCCCCATGTATACGTTGCATCGTGAACCAGTGTTGTGCTAGAGAAATAGTCGAATCACTTGATGTTAAGTGAGCTCGAAGTCCCTTGAGTGTGTTGGGGTGATAGGATGAGGATAGGGTAACCCAGTTTAAGAGCAGGAATAACCTTGCCCCTTTTTATAGGAGACCCTGAGACAACTACAAGCCAAGTCCATGACTCGTTTTTTTTTTTTTTTTTGACGGTGAACTGATCGATGCGGGAAGTCCACATAATGATGTTGTTTGCTTTGGTGGTCATGTTGTGAAGATGATCAATGTGGGAAGCTTCTAAGAAAGGTTGTTGTCTGTAGTAGTAATTAGTCATAGCCATCCTTCGAGGGAGTGGTCTATACTTTGCTTTAAATGTTTGATAAGTTGGCCTAGCTATCATTCAAGGGATCAGTCTAGTAATACAGCAATTATGTAGCTGTCCTTCGAGGGAGCAATCTACATTTAGAGTGTTTTATGACCTGGTATGATATATTATTTTTGACATAATTGTTGACTGAAGTTTGGCCATGGACGAGCGTGTAGAGGTTTAAGGGTTCCCTTTTATTAGGACAAAGCATTACTGCTTGACAAAAAAGGGTTGACAAGTGTTAGGAAGCAGGGTTGATAGGAAAAGGAATGACAATGACAAGGGGTTGCTCAAGGGATGAGCTCAAGTAAAACGTCAAGTGATCGAGCACTCGACTAACAGTAGAAATGGTCGAAGATGCAAGACAGAAAGGGGGGCTCAAGGTCTGATAAGTCCCTGGGCCATGCTAGTGCGTTAAGGTCTGAGTCAATTAGAAGCAAACTTGCCCCAATTTACCTCTTTCGAGATTGGTCAGGTGTTGATTAATGGATGTGAAGTTGGTTGACATTGTCGTTGGTTGGTTGAAAAAGGTTGAATGTTTGGTCGAGAGGTCTAGTTGATTGATATTTGGTTGAAGTTTGGTTGAGACTGGTTAAATAATTGGTCAGGGGTTGGGTCGATGGATACTTGGTCGAGTTTTAAGATTAAATGAGTGATTGATATGTGATAGAGACTGGGTTGAAAAGTTGGTCGAGGTTTGGATGAAGGATGAGTTCCCCCCGTGGGTAGGGAGAATGTTTGAAAGATTAGTTAAGGTCGGTTGAGGTTTAGTGGTCAGATGGATGGTATTAATGTCGAATAAGGGGGTCAAAGGCGGCAAAGGGACCACAGTCTGGTGTGGGGATCTTGATTTAGGTGATGAGGTTGGAAAGGCATGAGTCGGGGTTGATGTTTTGTTGAAGAGGTGGTCAAGAGGATCCTTGGCGGAAAAGGAATTGTTTTTTCGGTGTTGATGAATGACAGCTTTGAGAGCGCAACAACGCTCAGTGTCATGTCCCAGAATGTGATGATAATGGCAGAATTTAGAGTTGTCAAACCAAGAGGGTCTTGATCCGAGAGTCGATGAGAGAGGCGGTGTTGAGGGTTTATTGATAACATGGTCAAGAAGAGAGGTGTCACTCGCCAGACATTGGCGAATGGCAACCTTGAGGGCACAACAATGCTTTATGTCGTGTCTAGGTGTGCGATGATATGCACAAATGCAAGTGTGGTCGAACCAAGGTGGTTTAGGTCTGAGAGATTGATATTGTCTAAGAGGCGGGAGGTTGAGGTGAGAGGACTGCAACAATTGCCATAAAAGCAAGGTATAAGAACCTGCTAATGGGTCTAGATGTCTTATTGTAGTAGGGGTTGATGACGTTGTTTTGGAGGTGAAAGAGGCATAGGTCGAGGGTTTGAGGGAGATATATGTTTGATGGGTTGAGGGAGTAATAGAGGTGACTTACCTCTGTGAAGGATGGGAGTGGGAAGTAATCCTATTAAAGTGGATGGATGCAGGCCCAAGATTGAAGGCAATGATGAAGGTGGGGGAGAAATTCTCTGATGTGGTCTAGTGGCTTTCGTTAGTTTGGGTCGAGGGCCACTATTGTGTGAGGCAAGGTTAGATGTGGGTTTGGGTTTGGATGTGGACGAAGGTGAGTGAGATGTAATAATCTCAGGCAAAGGGCAAGAGGAAACCGTGACTGGGTCTTCCTCGATTGAAATGGGTAAAGAGACTGGTTCTTCTCTGGGTGGAGAAGAAATAGGATAGTGTGGCTCCTTTAGATGGCAAGAGGCAGGGATGATTGTGCCTTCTGCTTGTGCTTGAGGAGTAGGCAAGGTATGGTCATTGGATGAAGGTGGGGCTAATGGTGTAGGTGTGGTCAAGGCATCCTCCAATATAGGAGAAATAGATGGAGGACTAATAGGAGAAGAGGGTTCTTCATCTTGTGATAGACGAATAGGAGAAGAAGACTCTTCTACCTGTGAAAGAGATTGGTCAGAGACAAGAGGTAAGATAGTGTTAATCGTGTGAATGTCATGGTCATGAGAATCTTTGGTTATGGTTTGGATGTTGTTCTGAGTAGGTGGATGATTTGGAAAAGGGTGTTTGAAGATGTCGATATGTTGATTGAGTGGGGCGTTCAGGTTATTTAAAATAAGATCCCCCTTGTCGATCATGTCTTGGACGATGTTTTTGAAAGTTCGGCAATTGTCAATGTCATGGCCTTGGATGCGGTGAAAGTGGCAGAAGTCGGCCTCCTTATACCATGTAGGGATGGCTTTTAAAGGGTCAAATTGAGGTGGTCGGATTGGAGGGAGATTGAGGACCCCCTACTTGAGAAGTTTTTCCAAAACGGAAGCGTATGGTTCTCCAAGTGGAGTGTAAGAACGCTGAATATACCATTGTTTGAATTGTTTGGTGATGCTGGAAGATGTAGAAGGTTGAGAGTAATTCATTGTTGTCGAGGATGGTGATCTAACGACCACAGTGTTGGCCACTCCTTTGGATTTGGAATTGGTAGAAGAAGAAGGTTTGGAAGAAGAATGGCCAGTAGATTTTGCGTTGGTATTACGCAATTTGACCTTATCTTCTTCAAGGGCGCAGAGTTTGAGCTTTCGAGCCATGATGAAAGCTTCGTCAAAAGTGTGGAATGTCTGAATCCACAAAGTAGAAGAGATGTGTCTGGCACATGCTCGAGAGAAGAGCTCGATGAGCTCAGGTTGAGGCAAAGAGAAGGAGAGCTGGTTAATCAGGCCCCTCCAACGAGCGACAAAATCAACTACAGATTCATCGTCAGATTGTTTGATGGAGTAAAGGTCTGTGATTGAGACTTGTTTGGTGATGTTGATTGAGAAATGGTCAAGAAATAGTTGGGTGAGTTGAATGAATGAAAAGATAGAGTGTCTGGCAAGTGAACTATACCAGTCAAGGGTGGGGCCAAAAAGTGACATAGGGAACGTGCGTAAAAGCAACGCATCGTCATGGGAAATAAGATAACAGGCATGTCTAAATGCCCGTAGATGTTGTTGTGGGTCTTCCTTACTCTGAAAGTGAGTGAATTTAGGAAGCTCCCATTGGTTAGGGTATGGTCGAATAGGGACGGAAGGATGGATGGGCTCATTGCAAATTTGCTCATATGACAAAGTATTGCTTGAACCAGAAATGGAGGCTTCGAGACTAGACATTTTATCCATCAGCATCTTAATGACGTTTGCTGACGGATTGGCAAGTTGGGTGCCCCCTAGGTTGTAAGGCACTTGGAAGAGGCTAAAGGAGGCATGCGACATAGTCGATTGTACAATGTACAGATGACTAGTCGTAGGGGCAGAAGTGGAGGCTAAAGGTGGTTGCATTATGAAGGTCGAAGGTATAAGTTGACTGGACATCGCCAAAGGTGGTTGAATGGTGGCACTGGTAGAAAGATAGGTTGGCACTCCTACATTTGTGGGCGTAAGAGTATGAGGGGTCGAGACAATCATGTTCTGATATGATGTAGAACTTGGTTGAATTGCAGGTGGTTGAGGGGGTAATGGAACCCCAATGGAGGTTGGTCTAAAAATAGACAGGGAGGCCAAACTTTGCGTATTGGCCATGGTTGGGTTAATAGTTGAGGCGAAAGGCTGAGTCATAAAGGGTTGGGTGGCGAATGGTGTGGATGTCATCACCACGTCACCCGAAAGGTCTCGCGTTGGGTTTCTCGTGAGATAGTTTTGGAGGGCTGTGGTATTGAGGTCCAAGAATCTCTCAAAATCTTGGTCCCCTTTAGGGATGATGGGAATTTGAGTCAGGGTCGGGGTCGGGGTCGGTCCTGTAGGAGTTCTTTCAGTCTCCGAGTGGAACTCCATGATAGGACTGGTTAGGGACGAGGGAACGTGGTCAAAAAGGAGGGTCAGATTCCAGAAACTATGTTTTTGCAGTTCCAGAAACTTAGAATGGAGTTTTGGCAGAAAAAGGGTCAGGTTTTAGGCTGCTAGTTTGGGAAAAAAAGGACAATGACAGAGACCGACGTTGGTTTAAAAACCGATGTCGGTAAGGAAGATAGCCGACGTCGATCAGATAACCGATGCCGGTAAGAGAGGAAAGCCGACGTCGGTGATAGAACCGATGCCGGTGACTGGGGAAAGCCGATGTCGGTGGAAGAACCGATGCCGGTGACTGTGTTTTCTAGAGAACCAAAGGATTTGAAGATTCTTGGAAAAACAATGAAGAAAGCATCCTCACTCACTCAAACAAACAGATGAGAAGAGAAGAACAGAGAGAGACAAACAAGCCTAAGCGATAAATCCTAGGAATTAACTTTAGAAGCTGTGGCTTATGCCTTAGATGAATATTTGGGGAGATTGGCTGTAAGAAGGGTCCTAGAAGAAGGAGTCTAGAGCTGGTTTTGGGTCTTGTTTTAGGTGCTCAAAAATCTGTGTTAGGGTCTGGTTCATGGCCTGGTGCTAAGGAGCAAGCTCCCCTCACTTCACGATTCCAGTGGTTAGCTGGTCTCGCTTAGCCAAGATATACCTTGCCTAGAGTTTATCCTTCGCTAGAGAACGGAGTGGGCTTCCCTCTTGGTGATGAAATCCAAGTAGGGTCACCAGGACGGGTAAGGTATCTGCTGGGGGATGAAATCCCAGTCGGGCCTTGTCTCAAGTAAGTTTTATGTTTGTTTTAGTGCATGTGGTTTGGTAGTGTAACATCAAGTGTCTACAATTTATTCAATATGCATCTAAGTTACTAGATGTGGACTAAGAAGATGCAAGCACAAGCTGAAATGAATGCAAAGTGTTTTAATGCCCAAGTCAAAATGTGATGTTTGTTATGAAGACAAGTTTGAGAAAGGGTTGAGAGTATGACATTGGACTAGTCTAGAATGTGCACAAAAGAAAAGAAAGATTCTTTTTAATTCCTGCTTATAGTGTCATTGAGAAGAAAAGAAGGAGGAGGAAAGGTAAGAACCTAATGCTCCTAAATGAATGAAGAAGAAAAGGAACCCAGGAGGAACCTAGGGTCCCACTGGGCGTGCCAGAATGTTTCTATTGCTAATTCGCTTTTTCAGATTCAAGAGAGAGAAGAAACTAAAGAGATAATGGACAAGGCATGTGAAGTACCTAGATGAAGATCGCACACCGTAATCCAGATGTTGTGGGCACTCCTATTTGGCTGTCAAGGAATGACACCTGCAAAGAAGAAAACTTGGACAAAAAGGCGTTAGATAGATAGATGGTGGGTTGCCAAGCGAAAGCTTGTTCCCAGAAGTATGAGAACTTCCTTAAGGGAGGTCAACCCACTATTTTGATAAAAGATAAATGACTGATAAATGACAGAATGCTAAAATATACTAAGATGATAACAAACTGAAAGAGAAAAAGGGAAGCAAAGGCTTACCTAGAAGAAGCCGTCAGCTTAGTCATAGTCGCCGACGTTGGTGGTCCTACCGGCGTCGGTTGTCAAAGGTATCGACGTCGGTCTCTGTTGCCGACGTCGGTCGGGGTAATGACCAGCGTCGGTCGGGGCAATGGCCTCCAGACGGGTCAGGGCAGGTTCTGGTCGAGTCTGGACAGAGTCTGGTCTGGGCTTGGTCTGTGGACGGGTCTGTGGACGTACAAAATGGTCTGGAAGAGTCTGGTTTTAGTTGAAGGTCTATGCAGAGGTCTTAGGATAATGGACAAAATGTCGAAAAGGGATAGAGAGATAAAGGAGGCCGATCAGAGAGATAGGAATCTGGGTCTCCTTGGTTTGGTTAGCAGTCTGGGTTGGGGAAAAGAAGTACTGAATCTAGTTTAAAAGCAGATGACTAGAAAGCATAAAGAAAACAAACAGAGTACTTACCTGTGCCCTATTGATCTTATTGCTGATGATGTCGGATGTGAAGCCTGTTGCTGATGAAGAATTCCTGTTGTTCACTTGCAGAAGCTTGCTGTGTACCTGAGGGAGAGAGTCAGATTGATTGGCAGAGAGGTCAAGTGGAAGGACGGATACAAGGGTCTAATGCAAAGATTCAAGAGGCGGGATGCCAGAGAGAGACGCAGAGAGCGAAGAGAATTCAGTTTGCGAGCTCCAGGGTCCAGGGGCTGCAACGGATGCAGAAAGGGGTATTGAAGGCTGCCGACACCGGCAGTTTCGCCGACGTCGGCCGAAGGGTCACCGATGTCGGCAGTGGCAGAATGGGGACAGAGGCTAAAAATAGCCTCTGCGCATTCTTGAACGCCGCCGGGCGAGGGATTGTGGGAAGAACGGTCATGAGGGTGCTTAAATGGGCGTGGGGGGAAGATAATGAGGATATTTGGCATAATAAATGCTAGGGGGAAGGTGGAGGGATTCAAGGGAGGATCCAAGGTGGCAAGGGTGAGGTGGAAAGGGGGCCACTTAATTAAAATATTTAAGTTTATTTTAATCAAATGAATGGAGAAGACTAAGGCCAAGGGTTAGGATAGGGGTTTGAGGTGGACAAGGGGAGAGAGCCAAGGTGTAGACACATTTGTGGTGTCTACAGGTATGTTGAAGGTGTTCTAATTATATTTGAGGGAAAAAATAAATATAAATATGTCAAGTAAGTATAATATATTTATTATAATCTATTTTATGTCATAGTATTCCCTTGATCAAATATGGATAGTCAAAATAGTATAACTATAATTTTGACTGTGTGACCAGTCTAAGTGGTCGTTTTGAAAGAATTGATTTAAGTGCTTAGAGCTTGTATTGAAGTGTATAAAGTATATATATGTGTTTTATATGTATTTAATGGTTAATACATGGTATTTAATCATATTTATATTTTAAATACTTATTTTTTACTTTAGAAGTTTGAGACTATGTTTTGTATGTTTGAAGGCCTAAAGAGCAAGGAGACCTAATTGGTAGGTTTGAGTGTTGAGTTAGTATTTAAGGTAGCATGGACCCATGAGGGAGTTATCAAGGTCATAATGGAGATAGGTTTTATTTTTTTTCAATATTTGGTATAATATTAAAGTGTCCCAAGGATTTGATGTTGTAATGTATGAGTATGAAGGTCTAATTATTTTAGGTCTCATCAAGACCAAATGGCGGTTTGGGGCTAGTGAGGTATTGCCTGACCTAAAGAGTGTGTGGTTATTAAATTTAACATTTATAAGGAAATATTTAAAATGTGTTTCAAATATTTAAATCATCTTATCCAATAAATATGTGTTAATGGAATAGAGTGGTATAAGTACAAGGTCTAATTGGACTAATTGTGCTAGTTATGTGAGTGTGGATTCAAACAAATGAGAGAACCTTGAAAGAGAAGGTACATGTTAGTGATTTAAATAAAAGAGTGAAGAGGATAAGTCATTATTTTATGATTAATTTGATGTAGGAGGACACACAGGTCATTAGACCTAATGAGCCTAGAAGAGGCAGTTTGAGTGAGTTTGCCTTAGAGGTAGTTTGAGAGAGAAGAGTGAAAACAAAGGTGATCATCATCAATTGAAAAGTATAAATAGGTGTTTAAGGTGATATATTTAGGTATATTTTTTTTATTATTTTCCTATGGGTTTGGTTCTTCCTTTTAAGGTAAAACTTATTTAAGGTCAGTTGTTATGGGTGTTCAGCTAGATAGTGGCAATAACTCCTTATGGGATTGGTGTCTCACTAAACTAAGGGATGGGTGTTCCTTGATCAGTTTGTATTGGTCTAAATGTTGGATCTTTTTTTATAGTATTTTATTCCATCTTGTAGGGTTTAGTGTCTTTTATCTCCCAAGAGGGTTTCCCACATATATGATGTGTTCATGTGATGTATGTTATTATGTATGATTTGTATGTATGTGATTTCATGTTTATGTTTCTTAGTTGTATGATAAATTTTTAAGATTTGGGAATATAATTGGATCATATTGCATCAATGACTCACCCTCCTCTTTGTTATTGTCCTCTAATAAACCCTCATTCTTCCCTAGGTCATAATGTTCTAAGTATTTAAGGAAGGATCACCCATACAAGAAAACCATATATACTAAAACATCATTACCTTTATTTTAAGAGTGAAGATTTTATCACCTAACTCCCATTGAAATGAACATAGAATTAAATGGTTGATAGGTAAGATTTACACTGATGTAATTAGATTTGGGAATGGTTAATCCAAACCAAGGCTAAGGGATGATAATAATAGAAATAGAATAAAATATTAATTCCTTGGAATAATTCCTTTTAAGCAATGCATGGAACATAAAAACAACAAGAAAATTTAAAAATCACCTTAACCTTTAGCCTAAAAGGTTAAGTGTTTAGGGAATTGCTTCTTAATTCTGCCTAATTGGGATAATTAAATGGTCACCCAATAGAAGCTCTACTAATCCAAGAGTTCCCTAGAGTAGAAACACTTATTTTATACTAGATGAAATAACCCCAATTTTTTTTGAAGTTGCATATCAGAGTATGTATTGGATTCATAATGGACCCAAACCTCACTTACTAAATCAAGTGGTACCAGTGTAGCATACATGTCTACAAAAAAATGAAGGTTAACATTAACATTTTAAGACATAAATAGATAAAAACAAGTCCAAATATATGGGGAACAAATAAACCATTATCCTAATTGATAATTAGGCATAATACCCAACCTGATAAACACACAGAGTAAGCAACTATCTATTTGAGTACATGCCAAGGATCATAAACATACAACAAAATTTCATTTTCATGAAGATGTTCCACTAAATTTTCATGAAGATGTTCCAATAAATTTCATGAAGAATTTATATAAATGATTCCATATTGGTAAATATCCAATACAAAATATAGATAAAGGGAGATAAAACATACCAAGATAACATGGTAGCCAAAAACTTATAATCCACATCATATATTAATTGGCTAAATGATGGTTTAGGTAAGGAAGGAATGTTAGTCATCCCATATTACACATGAAATTTAGTAAATTATATTCATAAAGACAATCATGAATGATTAAGCATAATTATCTCTTAATTAATAAAACACTCCTACAACCATGGAGTTTGGTAAGGAATAAATCTCAAAATCTTTCAACCACATATTAAGTATATTCAACATGTTATAATAATATGGTTCTTATATGCAACATAATAGGTTGTTCACTCATATGGTAGGTTCCATCAAGAACCAGTTTATTAAACATATAAGCATCAAGGTTTAACTAAGGTTAATTATACATGCCAAATTCATACCAATAACCATGCTTACTAAGTGAGAAAATTCCAACCATCATGGGGATCAAACAATAATCATATTCAATAATATAATAATGTAAGCAAGAAAAAGTATCATGTGACAATTACTATTTACTTCACAATATATGTGGTTTAAGATTAATTTCATCATCCATGAACTAGAAATTTGTTCCCATATTAAAATGTATGTATTCCCATAATGGACAACCTCAACAAATAATCCAACTCATACAAACTTGTCCACTTATATATGAGTTGGATCTTACATGAGTCTCTATATTACATACCTAAGTTGAAATCTAACTATGAATTTATTCCATTTACTCACATTAACATAAGAGTTAACTCTAACATACATGAAATAAGTGAGCCATAAGCATGTATAAATATATCTAAGGAAATCATAGACAATAATAAACAACTAATACTCAAATTAGGATTCTATCTTGATTATTAAACCAATTAGACATACTCAAGCATGCCCAATTACTAAAATACATAGAATCCATTTTCCTAAAAATATCTACACTAACATATCCATGATGGTTTAAATAAAGATAACTTATATATAAGTTTAAAAATATGACATAAGTAATCAATGCCGCATGAAAGCATGCATAAAATCATATACCACATATCCTATAATGTAGATAATAAGGCAATTCACCAATATAGCATTAGTATTGGTATTCCACTAGCATGGCATTATCAATTGGTAAATAAATACCAATCTAAATACACCACTCAAGTATACCTAAACACAAAATAGGTAACTCTTTACCTAATCAAATCACTACTCAAATTATGATGATAGTTTATATCATATGAACATAATGAAGTTCTATAAAATGGCACAATGAAATATTATTACACTAAGTGTGTCAAAACTAGTTACAAGTTATAACTATAGGAAATATTAGCTATGTAGTAACATAATAAATAATCAATAACTAGTCTCCTAAACAATGGCTTTGGCTCCGGCTACTGCGCGCGTGAAGCCACATTTGAAATCGGATGCTGTGATCCGAGCGGTCGGTGAGGCTGTGGCTGCCATTATGAAGGAGGTTCTTCCTGATAATAGAGGGAGGAACCAAAATACCCGCAAAGGGATTTATGCTGTGGGGATTGAAGATTCTATAGCTATGTGTCTGGCCAACGTTCCTGGGTCAGGGCATGGACCAGGGGGGCGAACCTATGCGGATGTGGCGGCCTTCGAAGCAGATATACACGATGCTCGGCCTCATACAACACCTGTACCTACCCGTGTATCACTTGTAAGTGCTTTAAAACCTATTAGGGTAACTCTAGACTCTGAATTAGTAGAAAATATCTTCCAAGAAGAAAAATGCTTTTCCTCTTGTGCTACCATCTTCCGTTTCCATGGTTTCTAGCCCTCTTTTGTAGATCTACAGAATTGGATTGCTAAGAGTTGGCTGCATATTAAAGATGGTCAAATACAGCCCTGTGCCAGGGGTTTTTTTATAGTAATATTTCAAAGCCCTGAAGATAAGAAGTCTATTTTGTGCCACAATAATTTTTCTTGGCAGGGTAGATTTCCCCTAATGGCCAAACCTTGGCACAAGGATTTTAACCCTCTCTTGGAATCCTTTAACAAGATCCCTATATGGGTGCAGCTCCCTTATCTTTCGATACATTTGTGGCAAGAGGCGGTTTATAAAACCATTGGAAATGCTATAGGGGAGTCTCTATATGAAGAAGACAGTACTAAGAGCCACCATTCGACTTGTGCATGATTTCTGGCTGACCTGGATGTTTCAAAGGGCCTTCTTGAGGTGATTTGCATTGATTCCCCAAGGGGCTCCTGGACACAAATTTTGGATTATGAGGGGATTCATTTTAGGTGTAGGAAGTGTCACCAGACGGGACATATTGCTACCCATTGTGGTGATGGGAAAAATAATCCCAGACGTTCACCTTCTTGGTGGCCTAAGGATTTCTCTAAACATAGCATAGATAAACAACCTTTGGAGACAACAATAGATTCCAAGACCGAGAATGAGGAAAGGTTGCAATCTGATTCAGAAGATGAAGAGGAATCACTAGAAAAACAATCAAACATAGCCTTTGAGGAGGCTGAAGTTAAAGATACAGCTGAGCCTGAGGAGGAGGTGGTGATCTCTTCCCCTATTTTGGAGGATCTTTCTAAGAGCCAGACTGTGTTAGACTATCACAAGGAGTTTATGCCTATGGTGTCCACAGATCAGTGTCTTTTGAGGCATGGGTTGCTGAGGTAGCTAAGGTAGAAGATGGTTGGACAGCAGTCAGAAGAAAGAAGGCTAAGCCTTTGGTCCCTCCTCTAGATATGAATCTTTGATCATGCAAAAAGAAAAATCTAAATTTAAAAGATTCATCAAAAGTTCCTTTCTGCTGATTGGTTTTTTGGGGGCAGCAAACCGGTCATTTCTTCTTGGTTTGATGGTTACGGATCTGGAAGTTTGTTAATCCATTTGGTTATCTTTCAGTTCTATGTTTTGATAGCTATTTTTTCATGTTCTTTTTTGTCGGTTACAGGTCCCTGTAAAACCTGGTTTTGGTTCTTTTTTGTTATCAGGTTCTTGTGTTAACCTGGTTGTGCTTAAATGTTTATCTTTCTTCTTGTTCAGGGTTTTGGGGTCCCTTCAAAACCTATTTTTACCATAATCTAAAACATAATAAATAATCAAAAATATTTAAAAATGGTGTAATACTAGAGCATTAGTAAGTAATATTTGATTAAAATTCTAAGATAAAACCCAAGTACATCCAAAGATGGAATCTAGGAATATATATGAGGTTCAACATACTACATCGTAATTAACAACATAAGCTTAAACTTCTTGATTCTAAAGGATCCCTAACCATATACAAGGTTAGCATGCCAAGAGCCAACTATAACTAATCTAAAACACAATGAAATTAATTATAATTTTAACCAATTGTCATGCTAGATGAAACTAATAGACATCTAAGATAGTAAAGAGATAACAACAAGTGAATAAATTTGCCAAGTACATCATATCAATTCATGAAGTCATCCATTTATGGAGTAGTATGAAACAATTAGGATAATCCCTCCCAACTAGCCCTATGATCCCAACCATTGGTGGCCCTTACCACGCTAACCATAAACTATATGGTGGTTTTGACAAACAAGGTCAATAAGGAATTTTTGATCAATTAGACACTAAACCAATGGACATCCCATCATAATAACATAACACAAGGCATAAGGCACAATCCCCATCAAGGGTACACTTCACACATTCATAAGCAGACTAGAAGCACCACATATAACTTAAAAATATACATAACCAAGTCAAGGACCAACAAATAAACTTAGCTAATCATGGTAATCAAGTAACTTAGCCAAGCATGGTAATTAGGCAACTCAGCCAAACATGGTAATTAAGAAACTCAACCAAACATGATAATCAGATAACTTAGCCAATCATGGTAATCAAGCAACTCAACCAGACAACAATCCTAAGGTAATAATAAAGGGACTAATTATTGATTAAAATCTTGGAATTACTCTAGCAATCCAAAAAGTCCACAAGGGTAGTAATATTCCCAACAAACATGTAACAATGAATTGATTTTAAAATAATAATCAATACAGGGAATTTAGGAGATCATCATGAGGTCTCACAACCTCATATGATCCTCGAATAATAAGAAGTGAGTCAATATGGGTAAACAAATTAACAACCATTTAAATGGCTTAATTAAAAGTAGAAACCCTCACTATAAGATAATAGTACTATCAGGGTCTCACCCATTTATCATAAATGAACAACACACCAAACATAAAAAATCCTAGAATAATGCTAAAACAAAAATGTATCAATAAAACAACACCCAAGAGACTCCACTCCAACCCACATACATGTTTATATAATCATCTTAATTATTCAAAGGAATATGATTATATGGTTTTTTATAAGGAAAGGACTAGTCAATGTTTTACATATAATTATTAAAAAATAGGGGATATAATGATAATCCTAAATCTAATTATTCAAAATGGAAACTATAATTGATAATCCTAAATCTGTCACAAGACAAATAAATTGAACTTGATCTAGTTAAATTCTAGTAATCTGTGTGGACAGATAAATAATTTATTTAAAGGTTTTAAATGACTCCCAAATCAATTTTGAGTTGATTTTAAGATTTTTATGACAAACCAAAAAACATAATCTCACACAACTCAACTCCAATAACACTAAGACCCAAAATGTTTTCTTTTCTATAATGGGTGATTAATTGGATATTTCAACATCACTAATCTACTCAAATTCTTGAATATAAAAACCAAACAAGTTATTCAAAAATGGAAACATAAATAATGACAAAAGAAAAAACTGATGTACATTTAATCATCACCCAAGTCACTTATTTCCATATAATCCTTAATTCATCTTTACTAGTATACGACTACCCAAAATAGGGTATGGTGTCCATCAAATATATACACAGGTGTAATAATGTAGTTACTTGTAATTGCAAGAAATGAGGCATAGGGTTTTAGGAAAGCAAAACCATTACAAAGAATAAAAAAATAATAACCATATAAATTTAGTTATTTGTTTATATATGGCATTTTTCATAAAAGAGTATGGTTTCCCAAACTCATAACATAGGAAAATTGGGCACAACAGGTTCAATATTTAAATTTATGTGGTTACCAAATATAATGGGGATACATGATCAACTGAGACATTCACCAAGCTCAATATTTAAAAATGAAAATCAGATTTAAAACCATTTTTCATATAATGAAATCAATCTACATTATTTTCCCATCCTTTTATAAGTTTGTATGTAAAAAGGGGTAATGAAATACACACACACACACACACACACACACACACACACACACACACACACACACACACACACACACACACACACACACACAAGCGCACACACGCGCACACACAAACATGTACATGCACGCACACATGCGTGCACGCGTGCACATACACACACACACACACATGCACACACACACACACACATGTAGACATGCACATGTGCATGCGTGCGCATGCACACACACACACACACCCACACACACACACATATCCACTTTTAAATAAACACAGTCATTACATACAAGAAATAACTGGATGGAATCAGTGACTCACCCATTCCATGCAAGGAAATAAAAACTTAATAATATCATTGGTTAATGACCAGATTCATAACTCTATCCATGTGATTCTTCAATGTGTGGGTTCCAAAACCAACATCCAAAAATCCCACTCCTATTTTCTGGATCTAGGCAACAATTCAAATGACAATTCAAGTGATGGGTCCACCCCAATTGATGATAGAACTTCTGGGAGCCATAACTTTTGCACCATAGCTCTAATTGACTCACCATTTAAAATGTTGGAAAGCTAATAATGAGGGAAACATCGTGAGATGGCATTTATATTTGATAAATGAATTTTGACCCCTTAAAACCCAATGAAAGTGTCCCAAATTTCAATTTTAGTAGTGCAGTTTAAAAGTAGTAAGTTTCTAAAGATAGTAATTCCTCAAATTCTATATTGTTGTAAATCATGGAAGTAGAACCAATTAATCTCCCTAAATATTGGTGACCTTACTCATCCTCCCCACACCTTAAAATCATGTATAAATGAATATGTAACCTCAAATGAAAGTAGACATCTCTTCTTAGAGATAAGCATATATTTGGGTCTACAAATTTGATCAATAAAACATCTCTTCTCAGAGATAGCATTATTTGAATTGTTTTGTTCTTATTTATTGAATTATCTTTCAACCAAATCTTTTGAGTTTTGGATTAGTGGTATCAGAGTGGTTTGTATTTAGAGTGTATGATCCCAAGAATGAGGTTATATTAAAAGAAGCTTGTGTGGAAAATCAAACCAGTAGACTATCCACCTATTCACTCCAAATGACTTCAAAAGGTGGACAACACCGAGACATCTGATCCTTTCAAAGAAATGGTGAATGAAGCTCTCCAAAAATAGAAAGCATAGATGCTACAACAATTTGCTCAAATTCTCCAACAAATGTCAATGAGAAATTTTGGCTCCTCATTTACATCTGCACATCCTTTTAGTGCCCCAACACCCTTCAAGGTTCAGGTGAATTTTGATATTCCTAAATTTGAAGGCAAAATCAATGTTTATGCAATATAAAATTGGTTAGATCAATTGTTATCTTATTTTTCTATAAATAAATTCACTGAAAAAGAGAATATTACTTTTGCTCTTCTAAAAGCATCATTGCCTATCAAAAATTGGTGGGAAGTGTACAAAAAGAGATTCAGTGCAGATGATATTGGCCTTGAGATAGAGCCTACTTGGGATGATTTCATAGAAGATGTGAAGGAAGAATACTACCCCATTGGAGCATATGATGATCTATAAATAGAGTGGTAATAACCTCACCAAGGTAAGTAATAATTTGTTCAAGATTACACTGATATTTTTTATTCTCTATTTGCAAGATTGGGCATCCAAGAAAGTGAGAAACACAAGGTTCTCAAATATTATGGTGGAATACAATGGTACATATGAGGAGAAATGGAACTCTTCAATTTGAAAACCCTTGGTGAGGCATACAAGTTTGTAATGAGGATTCAATAGAAGCATGGAAGAATGAATATGAAGAGTCAACCTTCAAAATGGAGAAGTGACAAAGAAGGTCAAACATGAGGCCAAAATTGGAATCAAAAAGAAGGAAAGGTTAGGAAATGGTGTGATTATCACAAATCTGGAACTCACTCCAAAGAAGAATGTCAAGCCATCAAGTCCTTGATTTTTGAGTCACAATCCTCAACATCTACTACTCTACCTCATATAGACCCTACATTTGAAGAGGTTGAATAAGAGATTATAGATTCTAATCCTAAATCCATTGTTGCTTTTTACAGACCCATGAGGAGAGGCTAAATGGCAAGGAAATGTTGTTTCACTATAAGTTATGGGTGAAAGGTAAGCCTCTATATTTCATTCTTGATAGTGGAAGTCAAAAGAATTTAATCTCTGCTAATGTTTAGAAAAGCCTAAATCTATCCATGAAGCCTCACCCAAAGCCATATAGTATTGTATGGTTTAGTCCAGGGAGAAACCTTCATGTCACCCACCAATGTCTTCTCTCATATGCAATAAAACCTTTCCAAGATGAGGTCTTATGTGATGTGGTAAATCTAGATGTTTTTGATGTACTATTTGGTCAACCATTCATGTATGATCGACATGGAATCTATGAATCAATAACTCAAAGGACCACTCTCACTCTTGGAACATGGTGCTATAGAGTACTAGAGGTACCGCCTTCTACATCTATCTCTCTGATTAGTGCCAAAAAAATTGTTCTCATGGTGGTCAAGCCACAAGAATCCAAAAGATTTGATGTTATAGCCTTGAATACAAAAAAAAAAAACAATAGAAGAAAATAGATACCAAGCTAAAGAAGTTCATGGCCTTCCATCCACAGACGATGGTCAGATAGAAATGATGAACAATCGGGCCCTACACAGTTCTATAAATCACAGTCCCTTCCAAGTATGCATCAAGAATAAAATTGAAGCAAAAATACCACACTTGATGAAAAATATTAATTTAGTGGGGACCATTGCTTCTCAAGGAGGGAGGAATGATCCAGACAATAATTCAGATGACAATTCGAGTGATGGGTCCACACCAATTGATGATGGAACTTTTGGGAGCCATAACTTTTGCATCGTAGCTCCAATTGACTCACCATTTGAATTGTTGGAAAGATAATAATGAGGGGAACATAATGAGATGGTATGGATATTTTATAAATTAAGTTTGAACCCCTAAAATCCAATGTAAGTGTCCCGAATTTCAATTTTATTACTGTAGTCTAAAAATAGTAAGTTTCTAAAGATAGTAATTCCTCAAATTTTGTATTGTTGTAAATCATGGAAGTTGAACCAATTCATATCCCTCAAGATTGGTGACCTTCCACATCCTCCCCACACCTTCAAAACATGTATAAATTAATATTTAACCTAAAATGGAAATTAGACATCTCTTCTCAGAGATAAGCATATGTTTGGGTCTGCAAATTTGATCAATAAAACATCTCTTATTAGAGATAACATTATTTGAATTGTTTTGTTCTTGTTTCTTGAATTATCTTTAAACTAAAGCTTCCAATTTTTGGATCAATTCTTCTTTCCCCCTACATTTTTTCTTTCTCCCTTTCCCCTCACACCATTCTTCTCTTTCCTATGTTATTTTCTTGTCCCCATTTTTGTATTTTCTCCTTGCTTCTCTTTTTACATTATTTTCCTATCTACCTTATATGTTTTTATTTCCCATACTCTCCTTTCAACTTATTTTCATTCTCTTTTTCTCCCCCATCTTTCTTCTTACTACCATGCATTTTTATTATTATTGATATTCCCCTTTTTTCCCCCTATGCATCCTCTATCCTATTTTTTTAACCATTGACTTCTTTCTCACCTATGCCTTATTCCACATGCTTCTTTCCAAAACCATCCCCTAACGCGTCCTCATTTATACCATATTCAATCCTTTACCCTGCATGTGTATGCCTCTCCCTTATTTCCCTCTACATTTTTTTATGTCCTACCTCCATCCCTACACATTCCTCCTCTCAACCACTCCCTAACCTCTTCCTTCCTTCGCACACCATCCACCCCTTCATCCATCATACTCTTCCATAACCAACCATACTCTCCATGTCATTTATCATTTAATTTTTGAGAGAGAAAGTTAACTCCCATACTATTGGCCCATACCAACAAGTGACCCCCCTACCAAATCAAAAGGCACTATCATAATGACATTTTCAAACTGAGTCAAAAAGGGTAATAAATAAAATATAAATGTAGTCAATATAAATTTAAATAATAAAAATATATTTTATTTAAAATACCACTCAATAATAATTTTGTAAAAATAAATAATAACCATTAAAATAATAAATAGATATTATTTTAAACATTATTAAATGTCAAAATTCTATAAGATCAATTTATTAGGCTAATAATAGTTATCCAACCACCATGGTTAATAATTCACAAGGGAAGAGGTGTCATGGGGAGGTAGGTCTAGTTAGGTCTCATAGGGAGTTAGAGATAAGAAAGGGTAAG
This sequence comes from Torreya grandis, assembly GCA_037957365.1. Classification (NCBI taxonomy): domain Eukaryota; kingdom Viridiplantae; phylum Streptophyta; class Pinopsida; order Cupressales; family Taxaceae; genus Torreya; species Torreya grandis. Next base: position 188,285 of record JARHVA010003748.1, on the reverse strand, counting down.
TATGACAAGGCCAAAGTGTCAAGATATATGTGGGAGAGAAATAAAAATCGGAAGTCCTAGTAGATGGAAATAATAATAAGCAACATACAAGTAATAATAAAAACATGATAGGGAACAATAACCATAATATGACATGATACAGAAGTAGCTTAAATAAGGTATAGTAAAGCATGAGTGCACACATGAAGAAAAATAATTGACCAAATACATTACACTACTCAAGAATACCAGGTTACCTAGTGGAATTCATCCAACTACTCATAACCACTCTACTACCCCAAGAGCCAATACCAACATCCATCCTAACCCATAGTTAGTACCTAAAACCATCAAGTGGATCCATCAGTAGTATCTGATCTAAAAAATTGGTAAATTGATAAACAATAATAAATTGTAATCAAACATCAAGTATATCCCATAATCCATACATCACCAATGTATAACTATAACATGATAAATACATCAACTTGTAGTTGAATATCACAACATCATAATCCAATAACACAACACTAATAAGAAATTGAGTGTATTATTAACAATACACATGATATATCAGTATTTAAATAGTCATGTCAAGGTGTGCAAGGGTAGGATCATAACAATATTTTACCATATTTGAATAATCATATGAGTTTTAATGGGTGAAAATTGTTGGGGTGTAAACAAGAGTATTGTCAATATGAAAAGGATGTTAAAGATAATATCCAAATGGGTTTTTTTTCATTATTTTAGGTGAGTTATGAACTCCTTTGTTAATACCTAGAAAGTCTAGTTTTTGAGGAAGATCAAATAATTGAAAATGAATTTGACAAACACATTTATAAATAGAAACACATTAAAACTATACAAGATCAAGAAACCCAAAATTATTTTATGAAATAATCACATCAAAACAATTTAGTATTTTATGTTCCTTTGATTCAAAATATCACATAGATCAAGGTTGAAGAGTTTCATGAATTCATTTGGCCTAAAATTGAGGTATTTTCATCTGATATTAATCCATTTATTAATTTAATATTTGATAAGAATCATTATTTTAAATAAAAAATTATGAATCTTCTTGAAACGAAAAGGAATAAATTGAATGATATAAATAATCAATATAAAGTTTTTTTCTAGGTCGAGAACAACAAAGGGTGAAAGTTTGTTATTACTAGGTATTAGGAAATGTCTCTTATAAAATTTACAAGTTCACCCTCCAACCTTGACTATGAATTTTTAGTGTAGGCTAGGAGTACGATTAGATTATTTTTGTCTTCTTACATACATAGAGTTGTTTTATTTCACTAGCGTTAGTTCAATAAGTGTTGGTAATGGAAAAATGATATAAAATAATAGAAACTATTCACACATCATCTACCACTAACTAAGTTTAAACTATCCACATCCATTCCATATGGTATCCCCAATCATTATAAATTAGTCAAATGAAGTTGAATTCTCTATAAAATGTTGAAAATTATATAAAATATGATATTTTTTAACTTAATGTCAATATCATGTATTATTATTTTATGTTATCACTATATAATTTAATATTTATTTTTAAACTATCACATAAATAAATAAAAATATTTTAATTCAAGAATAGTCATGACTACACTTTATCACATTATTTATTACCTTGAGGCCTATGAAAAATAAAGGAACTATCACTTGTATTAAAAAAATCTGACAAATCCCAATATTAGGATATATTGGTTCCTAACCTTTTGGGAAACTAAAATAAAAAGAATTAAAATAAAGAAAAGGAGTATATGTAATATTTAAATCAAAATAATAAGTTTTATGTAAATAGGGTGATCCAAGAAAACTCAATCATGGCTATGGATGTCTAAATGGAAATGGAGAAAGTCATCGATTGGAGTTAAAGGTATCTTTGACACCTAAATGGTAGTAGAGCAATGCCTAAGTCTTCCTCTCAATCCATTGTCATTAAAAAATAATTATTAAATGATATACCCTTAGAAAATGTTGATCAAGTTATCAATCTCAAAATATAACATTAATATAAATTGTAAAAGGTAAATGAATCAATACACATACACATATGACTCTTTGTAGATGTCCTAACTTTCTATATTGTGTGATAAGATGAAAACCCATGTTCAAATTTTTAGTCAATATATGAAATTTATTAGATGATGTATTTATTTTCTCTAAAAATTAATCAAATATTTTAAATTATAAACATCTAAAAAAATCCCCATATTAGTCTCCATTTATTTTAACTAGCACTCCCCCATGCCTTTCAAAATAGGGACCCACTTTTATAGAGGAAAATTTGTAAATAATAATAGAATTATATGATCAATATAAGAATTTTAATATTTCATCAGTTTGATTTGAAGGCTTACAATATCAAATTAATTTTGATATGTTTTAATGGATATCTCAGACATGATATTAAGTTTGATGCATACAAAATCACTATGTTTTTGTAGGTTTGGTCTTTGATAAATTTCACTGCAACTCACTACATTTTAGATTATTATAGATTTTTTCAAATGTACACCAACCTTATGATTGAACATTTTATTATTTACACATTCTATCATAATATTTATTATTATTTTACTTGGTATAAATTCATATTTTGACACTAATTTATGTTTACGTAAGTGACACTAATTTATGTTTACATAAGAGCATAGGCTTTTCCATGCACCACATAGTCTTCAATTTTATATTCACTATAAACCAAGAATTATGTAATATTAATCCAATTTTATGACATCATATTTCATGATGATACTCACTACACACCTCATAGTTATCACTCCTCACAAAAAAATTAGGTTCCAAATTTTTAGCTATTCAAATTTCTTTGTGGATTGTGTTTATAACACCTCACAACCTCACACAAATTAAAAAATAATACTATATGAAACAGATTTTGATAAATATATAACTTCAATCTAACCTAAATATTACATGCATCATACCTCACATTATCATGACCATAAATTACCCTCACATCCCAAATGAGATTTGAGAAGGATTGACAGTCATGTGATTGTGAAGCAATAGAAATGAGGTACATGTAATGATCTTCTTCACCATTCACTTTATATAATTCTAAAAAATAAATTTAGGATGCTCTGATAATTGTTATATTATGAATCCATCATACTAAAATGTGTTTATTTTTAGTGTAACTTGCAGTAGTACACATACAAATAATGGCATTAATTGATTAAAAACCATGATACTCTAATCCAATTAAATATTTCCACTTGGATAAGACATTGGAACTCCACTTTGACTAATAAAAAAAAGAAGATCATGTAATCCACAAGGCATGTGAAATATAACTTGATATTCCTCATAACTCATGAAAATTATGTGATGAAGGCATATGGATGATAATTTTATACTTTAAGACCATCCTACACTTTGGATCTTATCGAGAGCATAAACTTTTCAAATTATTCCATATCACTTTGTGATCATGAATTTTAAAGTGGAAGTTATCACAAATCATCACACTATTACAAGTATCAAGATAATTCATAAAGTTTTAACAATAAAATAAATTTGAGTATAAAAGTCACATAGAGATATTCATATAAGATGCACAATGACAAATAAAAATGTCTAAGACACATGAATAAAAAGGGGGGATAAATTGACTAGTGAGGTTTGATATATGATCATATGTGACCAAGATTTTATGTGAAAGATTGAAAAACCATAGAGATCATTCAAACTAAAATATATGGAAGAATTACTCATCATTATTATGGTTTTCATGCTTGTCAGGGTTAATTTTTTTGATTTTTTTTCATATTTTGGATCGTAATACCTTTTTAAAAATATTGGCTTCTAATTTATAAGATCACAACTCATTAAATGTGTGTTGAGACTCTGAAAGCTCCAAAAGTGACCTAAAATCCCCTTAAAATTCCATATAAAATGTGAAGTAGGAGAATTATTAGAAGTTTAAAGTCATAGTTGCATAGATAAAACATAGTGACACTTTGCATGATGTCTTATAACATCTAAATTAAGACAACAGATAACTCCAAGAAGCCTCAAAGTGTAATTCATGTTTCACTTTTTCTCATAGATTAGATTAGCTCACTTTACAATTAAATTTGAAGCTTGTTTTTTATTTTTAGTAGATTTAGATTGAGACTCATAATATATTTAATTAAGGATCACATGTAGTAATTTTTTCAAAAATAAAAAATGGTGAATATAAAATTTTATAAATATTATGTATTCAGATAATTTTATTGAGAAACCTTTTTAATAAACTCAACAAGCTTGAGAAATCTTTATAGATGTTCACCGAGTCTGTTTTTAGTTTATTATTTTTCACAATTTCATATTAATATTATGTGTTTTTAAACTTTAATGGATTACCATATAGATCTATTTGCTTATTATGGTTAGGTTAGATTGTGTAATTCTGCTATTTCGACTACTTCAATAAGATAATCTATGATCTCTTATTGTTGTAATTATATGTTTTGTATTTCATCTTTATAGAATTATTATATAAAAATGTAAAAATTAAATTTATTTAATGATAATTTTATCTTATAAATAGATGTTATTTAAATTAAATAATAATTAAATATTCCTTAGACTCTAACACTTTATTAATTTATATTTGAGTGAATACTAAATTTGATTATTTTTTATTTTATTTTGCATTCGATGTCAAAAGCATTGCTTGAGTGAAATAATTAATAAGAAAAAATATTAATATTTTTTTCCATGCTACCCTTCCATCTATTTTGATTTTTTTTAACGAGATCTAGTTATTTTACTATATAATCATTTTATATCCACTTTTAGTGTTATTTTTTATACCTAGGTGAACTTCCCTTAGTAGGATGTATGGTATGTGTTGTAATTACACCATAAATACATAGGAGAGTCACAAATTGAAATTCATGACTTGGAAAAAATTATTAGTAGTCCTAAAATGAGAGGGTGAAAACCCATATCATGTGATGTGCATAAAAAACATCAATTAATTATCTATGGATATGATAGGGGAACTTTATGATCAGTGACATCTACTATGTTGCTTTTATCTTAATTTTGATCAAATAAGTAAAAAATATATAAAACCATAAAATTTAAACACATCTTAGCATGGTGAAATAACCATTATCATTCCTAGTGTTCAACATGAAATTTGAAAATATGCTTTCAATTACATTCCCAAATTCTAAAATAATATAACTATGGAAAAACATGTTCATGCTTTCAAAGAAATTTTATGATTATTAAATATTTAACATGATGATGTATCATATTGGTTATTTTATTTCACATTAAATGTTATTAAATATGAATGTTTTTTAATTTCATGTATGGTTCAATCTATAACTAGAATTAACTAGAATATTTATTTATTCTAGAGTTTGTACAAGTCATCAATCCATTCTATTTTTTCAATCAAATGTTCACACTAAATATACAACCTAATTAGTTAATCATGGGTTTCATTCTCAAATTTATAGATATATACAATAACATTCCTGATTGTTATAAACCCCAAGATGTTGTAATTATAGATATATACACATATTTATTAAATCCCATTATATTTATGTTTATTAAACATATAAGACAAACACATTAGTTTTATCATATGCCAAGGTTTTCATCTTAGATAGGAAATTATTTTCAAAAACCATAGACTTAGTTCCCATGATGAATTATGCTTGATTTCAGAATGGCGTATCAAAAATTATTCAAGTGTAATAAAATCTAAATTTTCCCATCGTTGACCATTCAAATCAAACTTTTGTTCACAATATTGAACCTGTCATTAAAAAAAATTATGATCTCTTTGTTGAACATGACACAAATCATGATATTATGATTCAACCAACTAAAACATGTGTTATAGATATAAATTAATATGGTGAACATGAAGGACTCTATAATAGGTTGTTTTCAAATTTTAAGAATGATGCAAAGTAAATCTATATAATGAAATAATTGCATGAAATTAAATAAGAATAAAGAGAGGAAAAGGCAATTTCACACATTATATTTAATCAAGAGTTATCATGAAGGTAAAAAATTTAAATAAAAATGATGTTAATAATATAAATAAAGAAAAAAAATGTATAAATAAGGACACTACCTATGTGTAATAAGAAGAAACAAAAATCACGATGTTGATGCTGATTTTTTAACCCATATTTGAACAAGGATGCATTATTTTTATGGGTGTTTAATGTTGGGGTATTAAACATGAGCATTTTCAATATGAAGAGTATGTTAAAGATAAATATAAAGTGTATTTTTTTCATACATTTGAGGTAGGTTATTCTCCCTTTGTGAATACCCAAAAAGTCTACTTTTTTAGGAGGATCAACTAATTCAAAATGAATGTGACAAACACATATGTAAATAAGAAAAAATTAAACATGTACAACCTAAATAAATATAATTATTCATTCCAATGGAATCACATCATGAACTATTGGCTTTTATTGTTCATTCGATTCCAAATCTCACAAAAACATGGGTAGAAAAGTTTCATGAATTTATTTGTCTTAAATTTGAAACATGTTTATCTTAGACCAATATATTTTGTAATTTAATAAAAGGTAATAATAATTATTTTGAAAAATAATATGTGATTTTCATGAATTTGGAATGAATGAATTGTATTATTTATGGAAGCCATATAAAGATGTTTTTGATATACTAATAAAAATAAAAGTTGAAAACTTTATATTATAAAGAATATGATATTTTAATGGATGAAAAATATTGGGGTGTTTATTAAGGTCACTATCAAGATGAATAGGATGTTAAATATAACATCCAAATGATCATTTTCATGTCTTTGAGGAAAATTATGCTCCCATTTTTGAAGAGCTAGGAAGTATACTTCATGAGGAGGCTCAACTAATTGAAAATAAATGTGATAAACACATTTTAAAATAGGAACACATTAAAAATATGTAATATTAATAAATAAAAACCTACTTTCCAATGGAATAATTAAAAAAATTGGTATTTACTATGCCTTCAATTATAAATGTCATATAAATCTAGGTGGAAGAGTTTCATGAATTCATTTGGCCTAAATTTGAGGTATGTTTATCTTACACCAATATATTTTAGAATTTAATATTTGGTAAGAATATTTATAATAAAATTAAATTCATATATATAATCAAAACTCTATAAAATAAAGTGTAAATTTAAAATTTTTGACACAGTTTCAACTAGAAATATGCATTTTTACACAACTTATGAAATATGAAAAAAATAAAAATATAGATAATAATCTTCATAAATTTTTATCAAGTGACCTATCTAAATATGTTACATAAATATCAAGATTTAAAGGTAAATGAGTCATTGTATATACACACATAAATCTTTATAGATGTCAAAGCTTAGTATGTTATGTGATAAGATTGAAACATGTGTTCATTTTTCAGTGAAGGTATGAATTTTTATTAAATATATTTTTTTATTGTATTTAAGAATCAAACAAATATTCTAAATTATAAATACTTAATAGTATTTTCCAGACACTAGTCACCATTTTTGGTAACCAACATGCCCCCATACCTTTTAGAATAGGGACACACTTTTCTAAAGTAGAATTCATAAAGAATCAAAATATTATAAGATCAATATAAGTGTTTTTAATATTTTATCATTATGATCTAAAGTTTTACAATTTTAAACTCATTTTGATAGTAATGGTTATTTCACTTAAGATCATAACTTTGGTATGCATATAATAGCCATGTTTTTGAAGACCTGGTATTTGATAAATTTCTTCATAGTATGCTACATTTTGGATTATTATCCTAATTTTTTCAAACACACAGATTTTCATAGATGTGTGACCTTATGATTGACAATTTTATTATGTATACATTTCTTCAAAAAATTTATTACTATTTTACTTGGTATGAATTCATATTTTGACACTAATTTATATTTACATCAACACACATTTTCCCATGCACCACATAGTCTTCAAATTTTCATGCACTATATTATGATAAATACATAAGATTGATTCAATCATAAGACACCATGATTCATGATGTTAATCCCTACATACCTCACAGTGCTCATACCTCCTCACAACAAATTTTTGACTATGAAATTATAAGATATTCAAATTATAGTACATGTCATGATATTAGTGACTCATAACCTTGAAACCTCACATAAATTTAGTTAATAAACTCTATGAACCACATTGGTTTTAATGTGTAGCACTAATACAACCATATTATTCCATGTGCATTTATCTTATAATATTGCAACTATATATTATCTAAACATCTCAAAAGATCTCCAAAAAGAACTGATAGAAACATCATTATAAAGAAATAGAAATGAGATGTGTGCTAGGATCCTATTCACTAGGAACTATATAGAATTAGAAATAAATTTAAGGTCTTCTAAAATCTTCAATATTTTGAATTACTAATAGAGTGTGATGTGTATAATTTCTATAGACCTAAAGATAATACACAACTAAGCAACACCATCTATGGATTCAAAAACCACAAGACTATGATCCAATTAAATATTTATACTTGGATAAAACATGGTCATTCACACTTCTACTAGTCATGAGAATAACTTCATAAAATCCACATGGTACATGAAATATAACTTGAGACTCCTCATAGTTCAAACAATTTTTTTGATGAAGACATGTGGATTGTGATTATATACTCTAAGACCATCCTAAACTACAAATATTCGCTAATACCTTGAACCATTCATGGTATGACACATCACTCCATGAACACAACTTAATTAACCAATAATGGATTTCAATATCAAATTGCAAGAGATCTATAAAAACATTCCCAATGGTAATAAACTGAAATATCTAGTCATCATATATATATATATATATATATATGTATGTATACATATATCTTTGTGTGTGTGTGTTATGTATGTATGTATTATATCTCATTATATATATATATATATATAAAATAAACACATTAGTTTTATCATATGTAGAGGTTGTCACCTTGGATAGGAAATTATTTTCCAAACCCATAGACCAAGTCCTCATAATGAAGTATTCTTAATTTTAGAATGGTGTAACAAAAATTATACAATAATAATGAAATATAGGATAATAATATAAATAAAGACAAAAACATACATAAATAGAGGACACTAACTATGTAAAATAAGAAGAAACAAAAAAATCATGATGTTTATGTTGATATTTTTGCCATATTTGAACAAGGACATGATATTTTTATGGGTGTATAATGTTGGGGTGTTCAACAAGATCATATTTAATATTAATATGGTGTTAAATATAAATACAATATGTATTTATCATATATTTGAGGTAGGTTATTCTCCCCTTTGTGAAGGCCCATAAAGTCTACATTTTTAGGAGGATTAGCTAATTGAAAATAAATGTGACAAGCACATATGTAAAGAGGAACAAATTAAAACTGTGCAACATAAAGAAATAAAAAAATTATTTCCAATAGAATAACATCATGAAATATTAAAATGAAAACCTTTACAGGAAGAATTCCAAGATAAAGATGTTATAGATAGATGCAAGCAAAGAGTGGGAATTATGGTTAATCAATACTGGCAGAACAACTCTTGGGTAAACCTAATTGACTATGATCAAGATCTCAAGGAAATTCAATTGTCCCTAAATGCTATATCTCTATATCCTAACCATGAAGATAAAATTGTTTGGCACAAAGAGCCAAGCGGACAGTTTAAAGTCTCTTCCATTTTCACCTCTAAGGAAAATGGCAGCAAACCGTTATGGACGAGAGCCTGGATTAAGGGGCTCATCCCTAAAATCAAATTCTTTTTCTGGACCCTTCTCCAAAACAAAATATTGACTTTGGATAATTTACAGAAATGCAGAATTAATATTGTCAACATGTGTATTCTTTGTAAAAAAGACCTTGAAGATAGAGATCATCTGTTCGTGAATTGTTCCTTCACTCAGCTAGTTTGGAAGGAGATACTCAATTTGTGGGGTATTACATGGATTCACCACAAAAATGTGGAATTATCTTTCAAAAGCTGGTACTGCCCCTCAAAGAATCCTGAAGTTCTTTTTTTATGGAAACTTACTCTTCCCCATATTTGTTGGGGAATATGGAAGGAAAGAAATAACTGAATCTTTAGAAATAAAGAACTTCCTGGATGGGTGGTAGGACAGAACATCATAAGAGCTTTAAAGGAGAATTTTTTATCACATAAGAATCCAAGCTCAACTCTTCAAGTGGATAATCCCTTGAGTATGGATAATTCTATTGGTAAACCTAATAATCCCAGAGCAGGAGTTACTTGGAATGTTCCCCCTCAAGAATGGATTAAAGGAAACTTTGATGGAGCGGCCAAAGGGAACCTGGGGAATGCAGGTTGTGGTGGAGTTTTGAGAAACCATACGGGAAAGGTAATTGATGTTGTAGCTATCCCTATTGGAAAATTGAATTGTCACATTGCCGAAGCTACTGCTACCCTTCAGACTCTCAAAATAGCTGTGGACTCGGGATATCCCAAATTGTGGCTTGAAGGGGACTCCCTGAATATTATAAATATTCTTAACAATATAAATAATATGTCTTAGACCATAGAGAATAAGGTAATGGAGATGAAAACATTAATTAAAAAATTTGAAGAAGTGATCATAACCCACACCTATTGTGAAGCCAATGGTGTTGCAGATTGGCTAGCTAATTGTGCAGTCTGGGTTGGTCAAACAGTGAGGTGGCATGAAACATTAGAAAATAATGTGGATTTGAGGGCACTCATTCTTCATGATGCAACCCATGCAAAGGAAGGAAAGATCAAAGTGTATAAGAAATAATATGAGTAGGAGGAGTGGCAGCGCGGGGAAAGGACAGCAATCATTAAAGAGTAAGGCCCTCAAGAGAGAGAAGAGGATCCTAAATAAGCACAATCAAAGCCAATTTTCCTATCAACTTGGCAATAGACAAGATTATTGCAATGACCTTAGCAATTGGGTTTCTAAGAAAATGAGCATGGCAAGTGAAAGGAAGGAAGAACCTCAGAAATAGGAACCCAAGAGCTGTGATGAATGGAAAGAGAAACAAGAAGTCTGGAAAATTTTGCAGAAAGGAAAAGTTGCGAGCTACCTAGAAAGACTTCATGGATCAAAACCGCATATCACCATGGTTTTTTTCAAAAATTGGAAAGATGAAAGGGTCACCCTGCATGGTGTTACAGTGAACTTAATAGAGGATTTTATAGCTGAGGTTACTGGGCTGCCTACAGATGGACTCAAATTATCCAAACAGACAAGCATTTTGAATGAGTACTTCTGTAGGTTCCCCAAAACAGAAGTGGAAGAGCAAAAACTGGTCAAGAACAGGGATTTCTATGAGTTGGATTAGATTAAAGGGATATGGAGGGATGTCTTAAGCTGCATAAGGGAGTACTTCATCCTGGACAGAAGAAGTAAGCGTGTGCACAAATTCCACTTTGTCTTCCTTAACCATTTCAGGCACAAGGTTAGTTTGTCTTTTCCCTTTTATCTATGTTTCTCCTTGGTCCAAAGTTTATATGCTCATAGGAAAAAGGAAACATGCCCTATCCACCATGAAGGCCTTATTTTGTTAATCAAAGGCTACTGCAAGAATAATGCTATGGTAAAGCACCCAAAATAGGGGAAAAACAAGGAGTCAGGGAACAGAAAGAGTGAATGTGTTACTGAGAAAGGTAAAATCAAGCTCCCTAGTACTAAAAAGCAGATTTTAGAAGATATGGAACGGGAGAGAATTGATAAACCCAATGAGGAAAACTTGGAGGAAGAAGAAGGAACTGAAAGTCAGGCTACAAACTCTAATGAGGAAGAAGAATGTCCTGAGAAGAATGAAAAAGAAGATGTCAACATAGAGGAGGATTCTGCAAATAGAACTAAAGACACTGAGGAAAATCAAAAAGTGGTGGAGTTTGATTTTGTCCAGGATGACCCTGTTGAGGACCCAGCATCAAAGAATGCAAAGGAAACTACAGGGCAAGATGATAATCAAGATATGGATATGGAAATTCAAAATGGAATTAAAGAGTGGGAACATAAGGGTCGAGAGGATATCACTAAAAAAGATAGGAACAGTCCCAATAAAAATTTTGAAGAATGGAGCGGGAAAGAACATAATGATGAAACACATACACCAATGAACTGGGTTAATTGCAAAGTAGAGGCATCTTCCCAATTTGATTCTTGGATGTGCAGAGAGATTATGAACCTCAAAAGGAAAGTGGAAACTATGGAAGATACCCTGAAAGAGGTATGGAACAAAATTAATAATATGGATAATCAAATAGGAGAGATCCCAACCAAGCTCAAAGCCTATGAGAAAAACCTCCAGGAACTAATTAAGGAGAATAGAATGAAAATGGAGGAAGCTACGTCTAATATTTGTGTTGCTGTTGTCAATATTGGTAAAAGAGACAGTGAGGAGACTAAAGCCTTGGAGGGACCCAGTAAAAGAATGAGACAAAGTTCTAGAAAGAAGGTAACACAAAAAGGAGCAATGCTAATGGAAACCACTACCCAGGATACTGTTCTGAAAGAAAAAGAAACCATGAAAATGATATTAGAACTGGATAAATAATCTGGTTCCTCTTGTTGGTTAAGAATCTGGTCTAGTTCTTTGTTTTCATGTTGTCTTCCTTTATCTTAGGTGCTGCCAGATCTCTGTTTATCTGGGTTGTGACCGGTAGTCTTTCTGGTGGTTTCAGGTCCATTAAAAACCTATTTTTTGCTACTTCCTTGTAGTAGTTTTTAGACTTTGTCTGTGTTTATGGATGCTCTATATTTTTTCCTTATACTAGGGTTTCGGGGCCCCTTCAAAACCTACTTTTACCATAATCTAAAACATCATGAAATATTGGTATTTATTGTTCCTTTGATTCCAAATCTTAAAAAATATATATAGTTAAAATAGTTTCATGAATCCATTTGGCCTTAGTTTTAGGCATGTTTATCTAAGACATATATGATTTGAATGATTAGAATTGAGTCTCAAATTATTTATGAAACATAAAGGGATTAGAGATAATTAATTTCCTCTTTATATTTTTGAATCTTTAGGCTTGTGCTAGGTTTATTTTGTATGGGGATATTTTTACAACAATCATTTCTTTATTGATAAGCAACAATGTTTATGAACATATGAACACAAGTTCCTACTAGATGCTTTAATAACAAAGATTTATTAAAAAAATACCTCATTTGTTTTGATTCATTTTTTTATTTTCTTAAGGATTTGGGAAATAATATAGATTATCATTGTGATTTATAGAAAATTTAAAAGAAGTGATATAAACATGCACAGAGCTAAGAATCCTACTCAGGGGTGGCATAGAGTCGTCACTTGATGATGGCAAAAGGTTGGGAGGTGATCTCACTTTTGGTTGGAAAAACTTGATCTTGGAGTAAATAAGAGTTCATCTTCTATGATTGATCATTCTTATTTTTTTGCTTTATACAATTTTCTATAAGCCAAGTATTAAGCATTTTTAGCTAAAATTACTGTATTTATGTATTAATTATTGATTTTGGGCTAAGTGGAGATCCACTATATTTTGTATTTTACTTTTTGAGTGTTTTATTTATTACTTTAGAGAAATAGTATATAAGCTAAGTTTTATATCAAATTAATAAGCCTCCTTGTGAGGGATCCTAGTTGAAAATAGAATTTGGGTGGATGCTTGCATATTCACGATTGATTTTGGCCAAGTTAATGTCTTTAATACATATACTAATCATAAGTTGAATATTTTGTGGTTGCCTTGTACATTATATCTTCATTTTTTGTAATACTTAATGTCTAGAAGATTCAATATGAAAGATATATTTAAGTATGAAGGCATGTAAGTAGTATTCATATGCCTCTGATAATAAAAATAACATGTGTTTTGCTCATATGAATTTGGTTATGTAAACCCATTCATGATATGCATTATGCTCAGATAATATAGATCACTGGGATGAAACTTGATATGGTTCAATATATGTAAGATAAAATCTTAATAAACTCTTAGAAAGAGTGTTATTAATAACTCAATATGCCCTGACCATAGATCTCCTTAGAAGAATTTTTCAATTAAGGAGCAAATTTTAAGCATGTATGACTCTTTTAATAAATTGATGAATATGTTATACTTGGTCAAAACTTATTGAAATTCATCCTAATAAATTATATTTTTTGCCTTGTGTATTCTATTGGAATTGACATGATGGACTAATCTTATCTATAAACAAGTAGAACTCAAATACATGACCTAGTAATTATTATTGAAAATAACAATATGGCAAGACTTAATAGTCTAAGGATTGATATTATTTTGGCTTGAGGTAATTTATTGTATAAGGATTTTTATTCAACCATTAAATAAGCATTATGCCTTAGACTTTTCCTATATCAAGACCCTCTTGTATAAAAGGGAGGATTTTAATAGAGCATGGATCTTGGGATAAGATATTAATAATGCAAGATAATTAGGTTGGTTAACTATACAAATCCTTGAAATAATTTAACCAATGTTAGATGATGATAATAACTCTCCTTAACTCTATGATAATAATCTTGATTTAAAATTTTTATTGATCTCTTAGCTTAGTTTAACAAATTAGGTCTCTATATTAATCCTTGAAGTTTTTATCTTCTATTGAACAACCATTCAATTTTCAAATTTAGTTTGCCTTATGTTTTTTAAATGATCTACTAAACCAATAAGAATATTTGTATATTTATTAGTCTTGTTTAATCCTGGATGATTTTCATTTTATTTCTTTCCAATTCATTCAGCTTCATATTTTATCCTTCATGTTTTACACTTCACTTTTAACGTTAGATTCTAAATTAGCTAAATTATTCTACATAGAAGAATGGATTAATAAATAATTTATTTCCTTGACCACCTTTTTATTTATTTTTAATATTTTGATTAGTCATATTTAGGCCTTTCCCTTAGCCAAGTTACCTCATAGACTAAATTCATTTGGCTATACCTTCCTTAGACACCTCATAGATAGTTTTTTTTTGTTATTTTTATCTTAACCAAATTATGTCCTTGGAATTTTATTTTAAATTTTGCCTTAGCCAATTTTATTAAATTATGGTGAGTGGTTCATAGGAAGCCCAATGTCACTAAACCATGAACCTAGGAGTGATGTTAGCATAGTCATTGTATGACCAACACTAGGCTAATAAACTAGTAGGATGTTACCATATGGAATAATATTATAACTCTATAGTCCCATAAATTAATGTACTAGGTTCATAGCCTCTTGGTAAATAGGTTCATGGGATGTTTCCATGTGGAATCATCTTGATGACCCACTATCTTGGATCTATCCATACAACTTGCAAAACCTCTAGGCAATCAAGCTCATAAGATGCTACCACATGGCATCATCTTGACAATCCATGATATTAGAGATGTTAATGTAGATTTTAAATCCTATAACAAAATGGGCTCATGGGATGAAACCATGTGGCATCATCCTAGTGACACACTATACCAAAGATGTTCATACTAGGTATAGATATTGTGGGTAAGCTAGTGAGTGAGATGTTACCATGCAGTAAAATAATGTTTCTATATTATTATGTAGATGTTCATACTAGGCATGAATACCATGGTAAAATTTGTGAGAAGGATGCTACCAAATGGTAAAATCTTGATACTTTGCTACTCTAGAGGCATCCATATCAAATGCAAATCCTGCAAGCTAATGGGTTAGAAATTTTTTTTGTTTGGTATAATTATACTATTCCATATCCCCAAAGAAGCTATGTTATCCTTTTAGAGTATCAGGGTGGTGTTTTATTTACATTTCACCATGTGGAACTTTTCATAATGTTTCATAAGAAGAAATAGGTGGAAAGAGTGTCCCCAAGAACTGATGATAAGCTATCATGGTCATATATCCTACCAAAGATGTAGATACTACAATTTAATATGTCATATACAATTAAATTTATGTCATAAGGACCTTATTATTATCATAATATCTAAATATTCCTATCTTAAACTCTAACTTATTTACTATTTGGTACTGAGTAATTTTATTTTTAAAAATTATCATTTTACCTCCCTAACCAACTAAATCTAACTACAACCCATGAAATCCTAACCCTTTAGCCAACCAACCCACATATAAACCCATTCCTAAAAACCCTACACATATTATCCTAAAATTTCTCATAGTTGTAATAAACCAAAATGGATGAAACCAAAACCTTACTAAAAAGGGTGAGTCATTTTTTATTCTCCCATGATTGGTGTTGATTTTCCCAATCGGTGATGATTTTTTTATACACTACCAACCCTTTGGTTCAAGGACCACTAATTTTGAATCTAAAAATGATGATTTTATTTTGTCAAGATAATTAAGGAGAAAAATATCCACACTCTATCAAAATTATGATACACCTAATCTACATCAGTCATCATGTACCATAAGAATCGCTTGCACCTATGGGAATAATACATTCTACCTACAATTTGGTTCAAGGTAAGCATTATTTTAGTTATTTAATTTCTCGTTTACTATTTATTCTTTCTTATCCTACTCATAAAACACAATATATCTTTATATTTTCCTTTGTCATTATCCTCTATCATCTTGTACATTCCTATTTTTTATTAGGTGTAATATAAATAGAATCTATGTCAATTCATTTGAATCAAAACTAATTATTTAGGGTCAACATTGATCCATTGCACTATGTTTTTAAACCTAAGCCTTTTAATACTATAACTCTATACTGAATCTATTCTAATTTAATATTATATCTTTTGAAACATTAATGTGTAAATGACTCTACCTAAAATTATGTATGATGTTATTAATATTACTAATCTTTCCATCGTATCTCAACTTTTTTCACCTATGAAAGTGATATAGCCTTCAATTTAGCACTTTATGTTATTATTTACTCCCCCTTAGTTGAATCCACTTTTGACCAACTATATTTTATACAAGAGGAAGTGAATGTTGTTACAATGATAGTTTAAATGAATATTAATTCATAATCATTTTGTTATCATCTCTTATTACATCTTTATCTTTTGTAATTTTAGTGTTTATTCATCCACTTAGTTATGAAAATAGTGATATGACAAACAATTGATGAATTTAATAACTTCCTAGGACTAGCTTCTAACTAGGTATCTTACTTATCTATTTATTAATCCATTTTGTCCAAGTTATCTCTTTGTATGTAGGTTATTCTTCCAAGACAAAAACAAGTTCTCTCTTTGAGCGGTGCAGAACCATCTTCATATCTCTAGGTATTCTTTATAAACCTTGTATTTATTAAAAGTTTTTAATATAAAATTAAATTATGATTATAATGAAAAACTAATATAACATTCTAGCACACTTGGTGGGACCCCTAAATTATTATTATTATTATTATTATTATTATTATTATTATTATTATTATTATTATTATTATTATTATTATTATTATTATTATTATTATTATTATTATTACAATTCGTTGTGAATTTATTCAGTCATTTCCTTTTCTCTTGATTATTGTCTTCATTCAAAAGGAAAATCCAAAATTTATTTTTTTAATCTCGTTTTAAAGATTTAAAATTAATTACATCCATTCTTTGATTTCTTAGAATATTCACATAGAGTAATTTATGTGGATGAATTTATCATAGTAATCACTTCTTTTCACCCACATACCAAACTACTTACAAAATCAATTCATTAAACATTAACATAAGGAAACTGACTGGGATTTCATCACCTAGAGATAAACTTCATCTTGTATATCTTAATTTGATTTCACCACCAAGGGGAGAACCAACTCAGTACATTGACTGAGTATAAACTCTATATATCATGTATATACTATAAAATCACCTAACACCCTTATCCTATAATGTGTGAAGTGAGGGGGTAGTCCCTAATACCAAGCCATGTATTATTTTTGATATAGATATATTTTGAGCCTAAATAAACCTAAAACTGTCTATATTTTCATTTATTATAACCCTCATTAACCTTTTTCCTTATCATAGTTTAAAGTTAATTTCCAAAAAAGGTAAAATCTTTTTAGGTAGATTTTGTAGTGTGTGTATTTTCTCACTAAAATGAGATAATAAAAAAGACTAGTATGTGATTTTTGTTTTCATTTCTTTATTTTTATTCATTATTACATGGTTTTTATGTGACATCTATATCTAAAGTAAATCAAATCCCCAACTTTATCCTCATCCATGGATAACTCCCTAAGTCCTCCTACCTCCCCTAAGTCTATGGGGGAGGGTATTACCTAGTTTTATACTTAGGGAGATCCTGAATTGGCCACCATATTAGATAGTAGTCCAATTATTATTAACCATTACCTTAGCACTAAATATATATACATTCCACTTTTCCCTTATACGTATTTTTTTATAATGCTTTTGGTATGCCTATAGTTGAAAATGAAAGGTTTACTATAGTTATGGTGTCCTCCCTAAAAAATTCTCCCCTAACAAGTTCTGATACTAACACTATGCAACCTTTAAGAAATATTCCTCCGTTAACATCTAGTGATCCATCTTCAACTAGTACCCAAGCTCAAAATATTACTACACCTCAACCTACATTTACTCATCCCCTTACCATGACACCTAAAAATGTAGTAATATATATCCTAACAACTCTCCTACCTATTCAAACTAAAATAGATTTAAATCCCCAAACTCATCCTTTGAAATAAGCCCCCATAAGTCAACCTTAATATTAATATATCCCATTAACTATCCAATACATATCTCCATCACAAACCCTTGGATCCACTTATATACCCTTACAAGCCTCAAAGTATGTGGTGGCATCCCAACCAATTATGACCACTTCAGTTGGTTATCCTTTGCCACAACCCTTTTCTTCTCCATTTCCTATCTATCAACATCCATATTAGAATTTTTTTGTGGGGTGTTCCTCAATATAATACCCAACCAAACCTTATGAATATCTTAATGAATAGGATGGTGAGTATAAAAGCCTCTACCTCTAGGCAAAAAAATATTCTCACTTATCAACAAATCTACAATGAACACATTAACCTAGTTGTCCCCATTAGACCATACCTCTCATAATGGGATCTTCCTAATTTTATGAAGTTTCAAAATAAGGAAGATCGTCAACAACACATTTCTGCATTTAGACATGATTTATATCTTATAATTCATAACAATGTTTTTCTTATTAGAACCTTTCTCATGTCGCTAGCTAGACTAACTTTAGACTGGTATAGTTAGATCCCTCATCATTATCTATTATATTTTGGTTAGCTAGCCTAAATTTTTTTAGAGCACTTTTCCATCAACATTTCAAGAAAAGTAACCATCACCAACCTCCATGTCATTATATAATTAAATGATGAATCTATCATTGATTTCATGGCTAGATGGAAGAACCTTATAAACTAACTTAGCTTCTCCCTTCCTCAACCCAAACTGATTGAATTATTTTCAAGATGATGTGATAAACATATCTCATCAATGTTACGAGTTCAATCCTTCAAAACTTTTGACAAGGACTTTTTTATGGCCCTTAAACTAGAAATTTGAGCTTTGGAAGAAGGGAAAGTAAATTTACATAGTAAAAACTTCAAACCTAATCCCTATAAAGGGTCTAAAATTAATAAAAACAAAGGCAATGCTAATGTTTTGGTCTTAAAATCAGCACCCTCACAAATAATAATCCCATCCAAACCCTCTACCTCTCAAGCATAATCCCAAAAACCATTAACACATTTTTCTCTATGATATTAAACATCCTTAAGAGAGTCTTATGCTTATGTCTTAGGAAATATATAAAAAGAATCTATCATCAAACTTCCTTAAGTTATACTTGTTGATGACTCTCACCCTATACCTAACTATTTCAAGGAAAATTACTTTTATAAATACCACTATGTAATAGATCATGATGTCAATAGGTGTCACTATTTTAAGGGTCTATTATAAAACCTTGTTAATAAAGGGGACTTGAAATTACATAACCATAATTATCCCCCTAATCATTCTATAGACATCTTTAGGAAGTTTTTCCCTAACCATGCTTCCATGTTTATTTTTGTATAGGCTATTTTGGGATCTACCTCAGACCATGAGACCCATGTGATCATTATGATCTATGATCAAATTTTGTATAAAGAGGTTGGTGGTGATTATTTCCATAATATCCTTATAGGATATTCCTTTAAACCATCTTAATTAAGTGAATTTACCCCAAAAACTCACTCAATATTTATAGATCTCATTAGATGGGATCCTCTTTAGGAAATATTATCTAGAATCATTCCAAATAATCAATTAAAAATAAAGGAGGAAAGAGTTGTTAAAGATAAATGTTATTTATGCATCTTATAAAATATGCATACCAATCCTCATATCACCTAAACACATGTATACAACACACCCATTACCTCTAGATTACCACCCCCTGAGGAGACTATTATGTTGCCTCAAAAAAACCCAAGACCAATTTCACTCATAACTTGAGAAAAGCTAAATCTTAGAAAAATTAAGGGGAATGATATAGATATTAGAACTAAAAACCTAAAGGCATCATGAGGAAAATCCTTTTAACATCTTCTCATACGGATTTAAATCCCTGAATAGTATATCCCTTCTACCCTCAATCAAATTCAAAAAGGGAAGGCACCTCTACCACCTATTTAAACTAAAGAATCTACATTGGGACGTCATCCTTTGGAAAGACTAAAGGCCACCATTATAGAATCCTCTTTTAAATAACATTTACCATCACAAAGGGATCTTCCCACTATGATAATGCCAACAAATAAACCTGTAAACCCTTATTATCTATAAGGCATAGGCATGATATCTTATCCTAATCTTAAAGTACCTATTATAGGGAACATTCAAATAACCAATTTGAAATATCAAGGTTCAAAAACAAATGTGAACTCCATACCAATGCCTTAGAATATTGAAAAACCTAGTCAGGATCCATTGAAGGGGTATTACTCTAAGATTCTTGATCAACTTCTTCAAACCTCCTTTGTCACTCTACCACCCATAAAACCTATTAACCCCCATATTCAGAGACTAGTGTGGCATTGAGAAAAAAATACATGCACATATCATCGAATAGTAAGACATGTTACTAAAAGTTATAATGCACTAAAATTTTTAGTCTAAAACTTATTAGAATAAGATAATATTTTAATGGAACAATTGGATCATGACTATACCCATAGTCAAACTACTAGGGTCACATCCACCTCAAAAACTAATATATTACCAATAGTATCAGAATGAGATTCAAATGAGGATAAAATCTTTGATAGAGCTCAATATCAACCCCTCTTGAAATGTCTAGATTTTGACAAGTCTAAAAAGATGACAAATCCACCTTTGTTTCAGATAAATGTGATTCACATAGCTACATGATCATAGACCTAGGGTCATAAGACCCAAAATCATAACAAATCCAAAGTGACTATTATAAAATATCTTGTCCATCCCATAATTAGTCTTGCAATACCCACCCCAAAACCTTAAACTTTCATTTTAATAAAAGCATAAAATAATAATGCTTCAAAATTGATATAAATATCTATCCTTAAGTAGCTTCATTAGCTCCTAATTAGGATGTATTTATATGAACTTGTCTAAAACTCTCTATAGCATCATGAGGCTATGATAAAATCTTTACAAGATACTAAAATACAATCTGATAAATCTTATCCTTGAATATATTTTATAGCATCACTTTAAAATACATTACCCATAACATTCCATGATTCTAAAATATCGTCATTAAAACTTGATGATCAATATTCACTTCTATTTATCACTACCCAAATTTATCATACCTAAATAATATGAGTAATGATTGATAATAGAGCAATCATAAATATTATCTCCTCTCGTGCATTTAAGAAATTGTAATTACCTAAAACTATTGTATCCTAGTCTTCAGCCATTTTATGAGTATTCAATGATATTGTATGAACTCTTATTTAGTTAATTTATGTAATAAAATGGGAGTTTGAATACATCATCTTATTAGGACATCCCTGGATACATGTTATGCATTTCATCCCCTCCACCTTACATTAATGTATTAAATTCAAACATGAGGGTAAGATCCACAATGTCTTAGTCGATTCCCATCTATTTAAAACTTGTAACCTTACATTTTGACCAAATGATGTCTTAATTATATTATAAAGTGAGATCCCATCATCATCCAATGAAGTGTCATATAGTATGATAATCAATGCATTAAAAATTATTGATAAATATTCTATTGATTATATGTTTCAATAGCTATTGATTGGAAATTATCAGTTATTGATTCTCAACACTCTCCACATTCCCAAAGAATATGGGTGTCTAGACAATTATCATGTGCATTATCCTAATCTAGGATAGCTCATTCCCTTTGTTCCACCTTTATTTTGCACTCATTTGATCTATAGGGGAATTGATTAGTCTTATTCAGGTCTTACTATCCAAACCCATGCCAAACCATTCACCTCAACCTTTTTATTCCTAGATAAACCACACTTTAAAAAAATATACCTACAATGGTGTGCTTAGAAGGGTTTTGGCATAGGATGATATGAACAAGGGTCATATGATGTCATGTTAGGATATTTTAGGAAACCCCATGAAAAGTATGGCCTTGGTTTTTGAAAAAACTCAAATCTACTCCATAAGTTACTCTTCTACCTATTCTTGAAGAGGAAATGCCTTCCTCAACATCCAACACCCCTTCTAAGATAGATGAAATTGTATTTATTCTTCAAAACATTATTTTAATCAATGACATCACTATATAACCTCTCATCTATTACCATAATGGGGAGGTCAAAATCATTCCTCTTTCCTACCCAAACATGATAGGATAGGATTTTCCCACCATCCCTATTCTTTTGTACTAGGATGTTGAGTTGATATTAACTCACTTAGGCATAGATAACTCCCATCTACATAATTTTTTTCTATCTAAAATCTCTAGTCTTTTAAATGAGGCTATTATTGATATTAACATAGGATCTCATTAGAATCTATGAATTGTTAAAGTCAAAAAATCTTTAGATCTTCAAGAGCACCAAGATTTCACTACATTTATAATAGATCATACTAAAGCATTCACTTGGTCCTATAATGACATGCTTAGTATCAACCCTGTTATTGTCATTCATAACATTATCACATTCCTTAATGCCAAGATTATAAAGCAAAAACTTTGAAAGATGTACCCTCACATTACACTCTTAGTCAAATAAGAGTTGTAAATTCTCTTATCCTTTAACTTTATCCAACCTATTGATTACCATCAATGGGTGTCTAATATCATCCCTATCACAAATCCCATAGGAGGACTATACCTTTATACTAATTTTCATGACCTTAGTCTCACTTGTCCTAAGGTTGATTTTGCTCTCCCTAATATTGAGCAATTAGTGGACTTAATAGCTAGTCATGAATTGTTATCATGTATGGATGTTTTCTCTAGGTATAATTAAATACTTATTGCACTACAAGATTAACATAGACTTCATTTATTACTCCTTAGGGGACATTCAGCTATAGGTTTATGGTTTTTGGCTTAAATAATGTTAGGGCTACCTATCAAAGGGACATTAATTATATCTTCCATGATATAATCCATAAAATCACTAAATATTATGTGGATGATCTCCTCAGCAAATCAAAACTGTGAAAAGACCATCTTCTAGTACTTAAAATAATCTTTGCATGCCTAATCTAGTTGTGTATTTGTCTCAATTCTAATAAATGCATTTTTTGGGTTTTAATGCATAATATTTTAGGTTTTATCATCTCTATTCAAGGGATATAAGTCAACCCCTCTAAGATAAATCCATTATATAAATTCCAACACCATCTAATCATATGTAATTCCATAGTTTAAAATGAAAATTAAAATCCATCCATAATTTTACCTTCTAGATATCTGATCTATATCAACAATTCCATCCACTCCTAAGGAAGAATACCCACATTAATTGGGACTCTAGTTGTTAAAAGGCATTTAATGCTCTAAAAGGATATATGATTTCATCATCGGTTCTTATTCCTTCTAAGGAAGGGCAACCTTTATTCTTGTATATTTTGGCTATAGAACATGTCATAAGAGCCATGTTTGCCCATCATGATGAGAAATATAAAGAGTATGTAGTTTATTATATCAATCACACACTTGTTGAATACAATATGTACTATTTGCATATAGAAAGGTTATACCTAGATTTGGTCTTTGTAGCCTATAATATTCTCTATTATCTACTCAATCATAAAAATAATGTGATCATGAATACTAATACCCTAAATTTTATGCATTCAAATACTTATCAAAGTAATCAAACATTACACATGAGAAAAAATGAAAGGAAAATAGTAAGAAATCACAAAGGTAACCATAACTAGATGAGTCTCTATTGATATCATCAAAATTGGAACCCCTTTATACATACAAACAAAAGTATATATAGATATTTATAGTCTATGAATATTCATATTCTTCTTGTACTTGGTGCCAAAAGTGGAGACTATTCATATTATATCCTATTATCAGTCATGAAGATAGGGAAAATAGACTTATACATGATAAATTGAGTACATAATGCATGAATATTAGACAAATATCCTCATTAGTTTACAATCTAAATTCTTATACCAAAACTTTCCTATAATTAAAATGTTTTCTCATCTCAATACAACATCAAAGGATCTCCAAAAATGCTCAAGTGAGTAGAGGATAAAGAAATGGTTAGACCAGTAAGAGTTTTAGTAATCGCTCTAGGTACTATTTTTTATTTTCACCTTTTGTGCACTACTTAACTACCATTTTTGATTTTCAATTAATTATCATACCAACCTAACACCCTTTTAGGTTTTTAATAGGATATCATAACTAGGTGGCTAACCTTAATGGGTTTTTAACCAACCTATCCCTACTTATCTTACTAAATCGTTCCCAATACAAAATATTATAGATTTTTTTTTCAAAATTTGTACTCTACATAGTACTTAACTTAATGGAGGTGGTATAAACATAAATGATGATGGAACCAAAGAGTCCTCTAACTTAGACTGTGTGTCCTTTCATTGAGTGATTATTTATTTTAGATCCAAAGGTGTTATATACATAGGTGTGTTGATAATCTAGGTGATTGAGTTGAAAAAGGGCATTAGATCCATCTTGTAGGCATGCTAGTCCAACATCACTTCTTGGATCAACCACAATAAGATACATAATAGAGCATGGTAGCCAATGATATACTTGAGATATACATCATCAATTATGATCAAGGAGGCCTTGGTTTTAGTGGCCTTTGTCTTAATATTTCAGCTTAGTTTCACCATCTTCTCTACATATTGTTGATCTTGGAGGCTAATGAAAGAACTATGAAAAATATAACTCTGCTAATTTAGGAGATTGTCATGCACCTTATCCCTAACATTTAATTATTTATGGAGTGTTACATAATTATCCTCCATAGTGGTAGTGTGGTTGAAGATGGTTACTTTGGTGATGGAATCCTTTGCAAAGTCTATAGTAGAACTAGCTAAAGAATTATCCAGTTATTTCTTCTAGTCCAGCAAGCTATGTGTGACCTATTATGCTTGAAGTGTAGTAGTATCAAATATTCCTTGGTAATCCTATAGTAGAGTGATGAGATTCATAACATTGGTCTTAACATCCTACCCTAATGTGCTTATTAGATAGATTTTTTATTAGACACACCAATCCTTGGTTAACCCAGAAACAAGTGTCTTGAGTTTGCATTGATTAAACATGACTTGGTCCCTAATTACACAAGTGACCATATTAAGACAAGAATATTGGAATATCTTGAAATATTCATGTAGGCAAGCCTTAAACTTGACATTATCATCATTGGATTGATCCATTTATTATTAAAAAGAGGTGGACTTCTATGCAATGGACTCCTAGAATGTTGTTGCACCCTCTAGCTATTTCTTCAATGGTAGTCTAGAGACATCCAATGATGCTTCCTACTATAGGGAGAATGATGCCAATGTGGTTATTGTCACTAAATGGTCGGGTTGTGGCATGGTCACAAGTGAAAGAGAGAAGATGGTACATTAAACACTCATTTGTTAGAACATCCCATAACCAAACTCCTCCTAAAGGTAATTGTGGTTATTGTGGACCTGTTGGGGTTGTAGATGGTTCTTTTTCTTATGATGACTGCTTTGATCCATCCTATTATTACTCAATAATTTTCTTTATTGTGATATATCTTTTGCTATAATGTTAAGTTGTCGCACAATCTCTTTATCTTATTTTCTTTTGGCATCCTCCTCTACTTTCATATTAAGCTTTTCCTACACATCTTTATTTTCCACTTTTTCTTCCTCCTATAAATTTTGTCCATAGTCTACTTCTTTATTTTTTTCCTCTAGTGTAGTATTCTTATCTTATTTATTAATATCATGTGCTTTTGCCTATGCCTATGCTTGTGTATGTACCTATGCCACTTGGTTCGCTTGTGCCTTGGATGTACTTGCTTATTGTTCATACACTCAAGCCTATTATTTTCATAGGGATTCATCATATTATTATTTATTATTCTATGTAGCTTATTTTTCTTATTTATATTTTCTATTGGCATCCTCCATAACCTACTTTGTATACACCATTACATCACATTATTGATTTTTTTTAGCTTTGCCCTTGGTAGTGAGCATATCATCTTTGTTCTTATGATCTTTAGCCATCTTTTGATTCACCTCCCATGCTTACTTGGTTTCATCAAAATCTTCTTGTGATATATTTTCCATTTCAAGATCCTTATGTTGGTTATAATTTGTGTCATGGGCCTTTGGTGTAGCCTTGGCTTCTTCAACTTGTCACCTTATTGAGCTTGTTATTGTTGAGCCTTCTCCTTATGGTATTTATTCTCCTCTTTTATAAATTTCCATTTTATTGGATGATTTATTTCCTCCCATGAAGTTTATTATTCTTCTATTGTACATTACTATAGTGTAATCTATTTTACCTTTAGGTCTTGTTGTAAAAGTGGTGGATCACTTGGATGGACCATGGAGCTGGAAATATGTGTTTTCTTGAACCACATGGTAAAAACCCTACATTTGGGTGGGGGTGAAGTTGAAGATGGAAAATGATACACTTCCTACATCATGGATATTCTACCAAAGGTGCATTTTTTGATGGTTGGTGAAACCCTAGCCTTGTGTCTAATTCTTGACTTACATATGAGGGACTCCTATGGGCTTTCTGGTAATGGTGTAAAGACATATACAACTAGGAAAGTGGTGAAAGGTTATTACTAGAAGAAGTCACCCCTTCACTATAGTTGATCAACTTCTCACACAATGTCAACCATGATGGATGAAAAACATAGTGGTAGTTCTACCCACAGACTTAGAGAAACCTTTTTATGTAATTACATTATGTGCACTATCTTCTAGAAGAAGAATTCCTTCTCCTCCTCTCTATCATAAAAATTTCCTACCATGTTTTCAACCATTACCTAGTAAAACTCCTACTCATCCATGCCCATTTAATGTAGGTCACATGAACTTGTGATTTGGGGCACCTTAGGGTCATTATGCCAGGTTATGTTACTCCTATTATGCTTTAGTGCAAGAGATATTGATTATTTCTTGGTAGAGATCTTGTGATTTATTTTATATAGACAGAAAGTGGTGTATTATTATGGTTTTTATACTATATGTACTATTACACTAGGTCGTATATCTTGGAGTAGTGTGGCATGCCTAGTTGCATAGAATTTTTTCTTGGTGAATTCATCTTGTGTCATGGCCATGGTAACAAAGAATGGTATAAGTCTAAATGGAAACCTCAAAAGATTATGAATATGGATGAATACACCTTTTTTTATGAAAGAGACATTATCATGTTGCCCCCAAGTATTACAGATGTTTAGAGGCACCCAAGGATGTGTGGCAATTATCTCTAAACAATCCTCCCACCATTTATTAAATTTACCCTCATGGCCTAGGGTGTCATACTAAGGTTTCCATATTAGGTTGAATAATTATTTTGCTACTTGGTAGTTAGTGTCAGGGTGGATCTCTCCCTTAGGTAACTTCTATTGGGTGAAGCACAATAGAAAAATGAGAAATGGGTACTAGAATGTCTACTTGGAAGATGTGTGATACTTGTATATGTTTATCAGTAACTCATAAAAAAAAAATTTAAGGCAATTAAAATACTCATTATAGTGGATCGTGTGGTGTGTAATGTCTATGACCCCTTTTGGAATTTGATTTTTAGAATTGATGGTCGACCAGAACTTCCATGTGGTACATTCTACCAAGATGCACACTAGTTCATCATGAATTTCTAAATTAGAATTCCTATGGATCTCCAAACATATAAGTATCTAAAATTGTACAATATATAGGTTTTCTCATTTGGTATGGGGCAATAGAATCTCCTCACATAGGCATGCCCAAAGCTTGGTCCATTACTTATATATTTATTACTATCATGGTGTTAGGGATAAGGTAGATGTTTATCATCATTGTAGCCAAGAAATAATTGTATAATCTCCCCTAAGACATTGAAAGTGGGCATGTAAAGTAGTTGCTCAACATATGTGTTCTATAACCAATGGGAAACTACAAGATCTAGTAGTTTCATAACATCTATAGATCTAGTTGAAATAGTTTTTACTCTACCACTTAAAGATAATCAAAGGGCTCTAGATAAATGAATTTTGTTTGACTAAGCATAAATTTGATCCCCATTAGTTATTTTTGAGAATCTTTCAAAATCGTAATGAGATGTAAATGATCCATGATCACTTAGGGATGAAATTGACAATATTTTGGCTCTCTACATAGTAAAATTACCTCATATATTAAAACTTTAGCTTGTGAAAATATTTTTAGGAATTAAATGTAGACTTGGTTCACAACCTTTTGTATTTATATATTTTTTTCCTTTTTCATAAATGCCACATTGAGCTATTCATTCAATATCAATGAAAATGTTGATGTGGAAAATCTTATCCAATTGGGAAATTAAGGAAGTTAGTTGTAGGCACATGTGTGGAGATATGTCATTATATTATCTGTAGTCTATAATATAGTATAGATGGATGATGTTGATTGGACACCAATTTTTTGAAGATTAGGTCAATAAAACCTTGGATCTAGCATTAGTTACTTGGGGATGACCATTATATGGAGAAGACCTTGGCTGATGTGACTTGAGCATACATTTCCTATGATGGTGTAATTGAATTCTTCTATACACAATTGGTGCATGTTATACTTGTTATTTTGATTCCAAAAATTTATTGAAGGTATCATCTATAAACACACACAACTACAAATATAAAAATAAACACACAAAATAACATATAGAAATGGGAAATTCTAATCTACTTGATGTTACTCAATACCCACTCATTTATTAGAAAAAGATAAATTAAGAGTATTGATGGTAGGGATTAAGCCTACAACCATTGACCTACCCTAGAAAAATGATTCCCTATAGATATCTACAAATAATGGTTCCTTTCTATGATATTTCATGTAAACATAATTCCCTTTCCATCTAATATTTAAATTTCCCATTAACATTCTAAAATGACTATCATATAACAAAACTAGTTGATCTTAATGAAATTCCTTATGGCATAGATTTTAGTCATGCCATGCTTTCTAGTTCTACTTATGTACTTCTTACATCTAAGATGATCTATATTGATACTATTCCATCCTATTGAGTTTTATAAGCATGTTGGTGAGAGACTCATGATCCCCTATTTGCATGACCATTGCAATACATAGATTGGGTACCAAGTATTCCATCAACATGATTGTTTCAAGCCCATAAACCAACTAGAATGGAGTAAAACATGTATCCATCTTATAGTATGTTTGATATTACCAAATAATTTTAGGAATTAAATCTTATCAATCATCCCTCTTGACATCACATACTTTTTTCAACATTTTTCCTAACACTTTGTTAGAAGCCTCAACTTTGCCATTAGCTTATGGATGGTACATAGTAGTTTTATGATAAGAAATCATGAATTATTCAATAATAAATTTGATGGAATTATTTAGGAAATGTGTCTCTTAATTACTAATGATCTTGATGGGGAAACCAAACCTTGTAATAATACTCTCATAAAGGAACTTTGATGTATCCTTTGCACCATAGCTCAATGTTACAACAGCTTCAACCCATTTGGTAAACTAATCTATCACAATGATAATATACCTTGATTTCCTATGTTTACTCAAGGGGTTGATAGCTCCTATAAAATTTATGCCCTAATATTAAAAATGTTGTTTGACTAATAAAGGTTAAAAGTGCATCCTAAAATTATTTAGCCACCATAACCCACTATTTAACAATTTCCTTGTAGTATGTTCTTTGGAAAAATACCCTCTTACTATTCCTTGGTGTACCTCATATAAGAGTTGTGGACATTCATGTTCCAAAAATATCCTACATAGTACTTCATCCTTCCCTAAATGATATAAAATCCCATTGATAAGGGTGTATGACAAAGCTTTGGTGATTAACTACTTATCTCTTTCTTGGTAGTGCACTGGGAATACTCCTTATGCTAGAAAGTTAACAATTGCTTTAAATTTTTTTAGAATAATAGAAATGTGAAATAAATGGGTATAAAGAGAATATTCTTGTAGTTATTTTGGTTATTCCCCATTTATAATGTAACTGAGATGATCTGGTCCAATATTTTCTCTTCCTAGCTTGATGTTAATGTAAAATGGAATTCTTGAAATAACATCAACCATCGATAAATGCATCCTCTAAGAATCATCTTATTGACAAGGTATCATAGATCTTGATGATCTATAAAAAAATTTAATGGTGTTATAAGAAGAAGGTGCCAAAATTTCTATAGTAAGAACACTATATCTAGTGCTTCCCTTTCAATTTTTATGTAATAATTTTCTATGTCAGATAACTTTCATCTTATAAAATTTATGGGGTGGATAATTCCACCATCTCCTGGATATGCAATCATAGCATCAATTTTGATACCTAAATCATCAATGTGAACATGAAATGGCTTTCTCTAGTCTAGAAAGATAAGAATATGCACAATGACCAATCTCTGATTCACTTCTATGAAGGCTTCTTAACACTTAGTAGTCCATACAAATTTCACACCTTTTCATAGTAAATAATATAAAAATGGTTTCATATCCCTTAATAAACTTTTGGTAGTACCCTATATGACCAAGAAAATATCTCACTTCAGTGGAGTTAACTAGTGTAGGCATACTCAGATTGACTACAATTTTGGCCTGGTCTCCCAAAATGCCTTCACTACACACTATGTGACCTAGTAAGACACTAAAAGTTTTAAAAAATAGGCTATTTTTTAAATTTAGGTTAATTCACAGAGCTTGAAAACATTATAACATGAGGTACAACTTGTACAAATGTTCTTTAAACAAAGAAAATATTTCCCAATTATCAAGATAAACTTCCAAGAAGTAATGAATGAAATCCTTGAACATAGTCACCACTACTAAAAAAAACTACAAGTGTGTTATTGAAGCCAAAAAATCATTACCTTGTAGGCAAAGGATCCCCATTATATGTATAAAGTCATTTTAGCTCTATCTTCTTCTGTGATGGGTATTTGATGATAAACACTGAAGCCATATACGAAAGAGTCGACTTCATGACTTGCAACATATTCCAAAAATCATCTATGAAGGGAATAGTAAATGGATCATTCACACATCCATTATTCAAAATATGATAGTAACCACATATACTAATCTCCCCTATTTTCTTAGGCTTCACTACCATGGGACTAACCCAATCTACCCTTTTTATAAGAAATATTATACCTGCATCTTAAATTTTATCAAGTTTAACATTAAAATTTAGCTTCATGTTTGGATTAAACTTGTAGGGCCATTTATTTATAGTTCATGCACATTCCTTGAGTTTAATATGTATTTTGACTAGGAATGGATCAACTCCTCTAACCTCTAAAATTTAGTGGGAAACACATCTTGGTAATCCTACAGAAGTTGCATGACTTCTAAAACTTTATATTCAATCCAATAGTAACCTATATGTTCCATTTTAGGATTCTCCTTACTTTTGATGTTTTACACATTATTTTTAATAGGATACTAATAAATCTTGCACTTTTTCTCAATAATATATTCTTGTAGAATTTTTCGCCCTTCCTGTTCTAAAATTTATATGTTGTGTAACTTGTCTTTTTTTAGTAGGTTCTATGACTGGGTCCTTTATTAGTTCTATAGGCTATTCGAGTTCAAATAAATCAATAAAATTGATATCACCATCAATATATGAATCATCAATATCCTCCTCTTCATCCTATATTTGATGACATGGTTGCATATGAGATTGGTCTTCCATCTTGATAGCTTTATATATTTGTAATTTTGTATTTATATCATAGGTTGTGTTCTTTTATGTAGTGGATTTTGTCATGGTGTTACATCTTATGGACACCCATGGATAGGAAATGTTTAGTTTTTAGTAGAGCATTGTGAACTATAGGGTTCTCATCTTCAAAAATAAATGTCTATATGAATTTTCTCTGCACTTGCACCAAATGCTTTGTCTCCCTCCTATATTCTTGATGCCTATACCATGTTGATGGTAAAGGGACAAGTGTGTAATTAGTGATGTCAACCAAGTACTTTAGTGCTACATGTTCTTTTGTCCAAACCTAAACACATTTATGGATATGGATTTTAGGGCACTCACCTTCTTAGAAGAAAGGTCAACTACTTTTGATTACCTATGGTAGTTTAAATTTTCTAATCATAAGCTCACACACATCATCCCAATTGAGTTGATAATTTTTATGAATTTCCCACCATGTCAATGTAACTCCCTTAAAAGCATAATTTAAGGCACTAACATGCTATCTAATGGTAGGTACATGGACTTATATGCATATAATGAATTGATTGATATCCTCAGTTGCATATTATAAAAGAAGTTGTATTTCATGGGTGAATGCCATTCTCATAGGTCAGAGTTCATGATCATCATGAGCTTAGTTAAGTAGATCTGTATCTAAGTTTCCACTAATAAACAAAGCTATTTTACAAGGTAAAGTGCCTTCCCTATTTAGCTTTATTAGTCTTACATATGATCATATATTTGATATAGGAAATCAACTTTGGAGAAAGTAGGAGATCTAGCAATCATGGATGCATAATCCTCTATAACAAACTAATGTGATAATGGCTAAGTAACTACTAGTTTGGGATTTTATTGTTCCAATGTCTTCAACTATTGAGTGAGTAAAGATTTTACCTAAGGTTTAGTATACTCATATAAGAAGTTACACTCATTATGTGTAGAGTTTTTAGGTTATCTTCAGAGTTTACCTTCATCTAGCTAGTTTCTTGTGAAACATAATGAGAGTTTGGTTTATTTAGAATGATATAGGGTTTGTACACCTTATTCAAAGGGATGATGACAATTTTATCTCCTTGATGCACCTATAGTTGATTTTTCACAGTATTAATAGTCATTTAACCATCATATTCTTGTTTCTTGCTAATTAGTGTAGGGTAATGCATCATTGTTATCTTCAAATCGATGAATTCAAAGTCACCTTGCAACACTAGGTTTCCAAATTTGATCTCAATGTCTTCTAATATTCCAATGGGCTCAACTTTTCTATTATCTACTAACCTTAGAGTTATTAGATTGTAACTTATAATTGATCATCTAATATCCTCCCATGTAAACCTATGGATTATGTTGACCATGCACCAAATTCAAAGACAACATTCTGAATTTCATATCTTATAACTTCAATGTCAATTCACGCATCTACATCCCATATCTTATTATTTGGCATACCAAAAAAGCTTTTTTGTTTCCATCTCTATGTACACTCTAGTAAATTATGTAGCAAGTTTATGATATTCTGAGAAATATCTTCATTGTGCAGTGTACTTAAAACTTTAGTAAATATTTTAGTGCAATAATAGCTCCATCCTAATACATAATGCACATGATTTTTCTATACATTTAGGCATCAATTGATTCATCATTTCCTTTAGTAGTGTCTTGATGTTGAATATTTTCCAACATCTGTGTAACTTCATACATGAGTCCCTTTTCTATAGCTAACTCTAGGTATTTATCATGTTTTGCTTTCTAGATTCCCTAATCCTAAGGAATTTCAAGAGGAATCAATCCCTTCTCTATATTTTGGTGTCTTTTAAAAACATTTAGGAATGCATCCTCCTTAGGTTGTGTATTCACCATGTTAAAATTCATAACAACCGTTTCCTTTATTTTCTTTTCTAAAATAGGATAGTCATGTATCTAATGCTGATCATATACTATAAAATATGAGTAGTGTAGTCATATAAAATGCAAAATATTATAAATTTAGAATGGCCTCTTATTATCTCACACAACCCTTCTAGGCTACTTCTTTCACTAATTCCCAATCATCTAAATCTTTTTAGACTTATCCCTTTCAGACCCATGTAGCCCTTTTAGGCCTAGATCCATCCCCCTATGTCTCACCCCCTTAGGATAATAGTGCCCAAATAAGACACGAGCATTGGAACCTAGGGTGTCCTCTTTTTAGTGTTGTTGTCCAAGTTCACTTTTGCCTCTAATGATTATATTCTTCTACTTCCTTATATTTTTATCTGCCAACCTCACATGAATTCATTTAACCCATGATTATTATTTTCCCTATAAAAGGCCATTCTAAGTCCATTTATAAGGGTTATCACTCATTTTCAAGAGAGACATAAGAATACAAGCAAGTACAATCAAGCACTTTTCATTATTCTTTGCATACAACCTTCAAATATTATTCAAAGCCTACTCAAGTCATTACAACAATACTTAGTTAGCTGAAGCATATCTAATTTCTCATTCTAGTTTCATTGATCATACACAAACTACACCAAGAACATCAATGGGAGAACTACATTAGTGTGATCCCTCTTTGAAGTATTGGTATGTAAGCAACATGCCCACACACAAGTGTGAAGTGTGTCCAACGTATCCTTTACACACTAACCCCTTATCTCTTTTCCAATTTTTCATTCAATTTAAATCACTAGAATCTCATAAGAGTTTTTAAGATTAAAACATGTACACAATGAGCTCCATGAGGTCCTAAACCCTAAAATTTTAGAGATGGGGTAACATAGGCATTATGAACAGAACCCAAAAATATTTCAACCTCAAGATAACAACATTGAAAGAGGACTACAATGGTAGATAATAGGGTATCCTATTTTTAACACTCTTTTATAATCAAAAAACAAAGTCCACATAACTATTTTTGATTATTTCTCAGTCATGTTCATCTAGTATCAGACTTTGTCGCAGTCTAGATTAGTTAGAATAAGCTAAGTTATAACTTCTCTCACTTACTACTATATTTAGAAAAGGTAAAAATATAGTATATTTACATAAATTATTAGGTAAATTCTAGCATATTTATTTACTAATTTACATTACTCAGACTCTTTATTATTTAGGAATATAACTCCAATTTTCTAAAAATAATAAAACATTTGGTGAACCCAACTTTCTTCGAGTTGTTGCATAAAAACCCTAGAAACCCTAAGGCTAATTATTTCTGATTTTTTTCAATATTTTCTTAAATTTTCTTTAATTTAAAAATTAAAAAACTATAATTTCATTTAAACATTTTCAATAAATTCACCCAAAACCCAAGTTTGCACATACTAAGTCCTTTTTTTCATACAAACACTTTCAAACCACTAGGAAAAATATATTGGTAATTTTATGAATATTTTCAAAATTTTCATAAAATTTTCAAGATAAATTCTACAAATTCATAGCAAATTTTTCAAATTATTATACTAATTTTGAAAAAAAATCTTTTCAAACCCTAATTGCATCAACTAGTTCCTAGTTATTTTTCCATATTTTTTCCAATCATTTTTTGCATTTTTAGTTGAAAATCAAACTCAAAAAATCAATTTCAAATTCCAAAGTTCATAGTATTTTGTAAATGATATTTTAAAAAAATCCCTAGTACATAGTTTAGGTAATACTAAGTACCTTCTTGCTTTTGAGGTATCACCTTTTATGTTTGGTAGCTTAGTGTCCTTTTTGCACAAATTTCAATTCACTATTTTTAGAAATTATCTTGAAAATTTTATGAAAATTCATAGTGTTTTGTAAATAATAGTTTAGGTAATACTAAGTAACTTCTTTCTTTTGAGGTATCACATTTTATGTTTGGAAGCTTAGTATCCTTTTTGCACAAATTTCAATTCACTATTTTTAGAAGTTATCTTGAAAAATTTATGAAAATTCATAGTATTTTGTAAATAATAGTTTAGGTAATACTAAGTACCTTCTTGCTTTTGAGGTATCACCTTTTATTTTTGGTAGCTTAGTATCCTTTTTGCACAAATTTCAATTCACTATTTTTTGGACTTTGCATTTCTTATATTCAATACTTTCCATTTCTAGCACATTGCCTATTAAAACATATTGCAAAACATTTCAAATTGTTTTCCTACTTTACTAATGGCTTGATATACCAATTTTGATAAAATTGATAAAAGACAACTTTAAGAACTCTTAACCAAACATCTAGATATGCAAGATGACATGCTTTCAAGAAGAACAATAAAAAGTAACCAATGGGAAATATTATCAAGCCACATAGTAGCTAGTTGCAAATAAAACTATAGGGGTAACTATGTCTCAACAACCCCATATAGTAGTCCAACCTTCTTCCATGCCACTAGCTACAACTAGTACATCCCTATCTCCTAATGTGGTAGCCCTTATGTAAGAGACAATATCTCTTCAATACAAGGTTCAACATCTTGAGCAAGGTATTTCAATACCTACACAAGTATCAAATTCTTTTGATTTAATACATACACCATTTGCACATCATATTGCTTCTACAGCCTTACCATAAGGATTTGTTCAACCCAAGCTTACTCTTTATTATGGAAAGAGTGATTTAGAGACACATTTGAGATATTTTCTTGTAGCATGTTTGGATTATGTACCCAATGACTAGATACTTACCAAACTTTTTCCATTGAACCTAAAGGATTATGCTTTATAATGGTTTTATAGTCTATCAAATTAGTTAGTCATAGCATTTAATCTTTTAGTAGACATGTTCCTAGCACATTTTAGTATCAAAATTTGTGATAAGGTTTCATATGCATAGATTGCACAACAAAAACAAAGGTCAAATGAGCCTCTCACAGATTATGTTCTTAGATATAAGACTATTATAGATAAGTTAAATATCCACACGACTAATCAAGAGCTATAGGACATCTTCAAATAGAGCCTTCTACTAGCATTACATGAATATATTTTATTCAAAAGATTCTCTTCCTTCACTAAATTATGTGATACACTCAAAAAAAGAGAAGTCAATCTAATTTTAGTGGGCAAACTTAAATATTCAAGTATCCTAGACACAACTAATAAGAGTAACAACAAAATCCCATATAAGGTCAAAATTAATGATAATAACAATTAGAATAAATGAATAGTTAATGGAGCTTTCAAGTCCCCTCAACATGTGGCTCTATCGACACCTCTTCATCATGCGCTTACCAATCTACCAATTTCTACAGCTAAGATTTTATAACAATTATTAGAATCTAACATCATCACTCTCCCTCCTATCTAGGAAGTAAATCCAACAAAGCCTCTTACATAAGGATATGATCAAAATGTATTTTGTGATTTTCACAGGGCATTAGGCCACACTAAAAATAGATGGATTAGTTTGTGACATAAGATACAAGAATTGATAGATGATAATCTACTTGATTTGGGCACTTCAGCTGAGACTTGGAAATCAAAACCAACATAAGATAAAGTTTTGCAAAAAAAAAATAGATCTATTTCCATATCAATCTAAATAAGAGCAAGGGGATACATCAGGTGCTCACCATACATACCAAGCACCTTTAGTGGAATCACATCCTTTGAGTGGTATGATAGGAGTGTATGAGTCCAAAGTTCTAATGAAGACTTTGATATATTTTTCAGATCATGATATTATCAAGGATAATATAGGTTACAATGCATTATTTATCAGAGCACATATTTGGAATAAACCTATTGATAGTGTACTCATCGACAATGGTTCTAGTCTTAACATGTGAACTTTCAAAGTTATACAAAATTTAAGTTATTTAGAGTAGGATATCACTATGACAAACATAGTTATTAGTGGTTTTAGTGGGAATATATAGAGTTCATTGGATGAGATAGTACTTCTATTACAGGTTGGTCCTACATATGTAGCCACACCATTCACGATAGTTCCCACTGTAAGAGTTTTTGACATATTACTTGGTTGACCATGGATTCAAAAACTTAGGGAAGTAACTTATATAGTTAATAAATTCATGAAATTCATTCACACTAATTAGGTTATTACAGTTGGTGGAGTTCCTTATGAGTCACCAGCTTCAATTCTCCCACTTGTTTTAACTTCTCCTCTAGTTTTAGTACAACTTCCACTTTTGATCTAGCCATAGTTATAACATCATCACTAGTACAAAGGGTTCATAAACCCCCATAGTTTTAAGATTATAGACAACTTCTAGCTATAGTGTTCACACCTAGAGCAATTACATTATGGTCTCATACAACTACACAAAGAGCACCTATTCATAGAGCTTCTTCTCATACTTTCATATGGGTACCTAAGAGCCCTATAGTTGTATATAATTTTTAGAGTCATATGGTAACCCCACATTTAGTTTTCACTTCAAATATTTTAGATAATTTATAACATACATAGATTTTAGCTACACAATATTAGATACTCCATCATGCCTCATGATCATGCATGAACCCATTATTTGATACAAGACACCCTAACATGGGGTCTCATATGAGAATCATTGGTTAGTATCATTTATTTCTAGAATTGATTGTAAATATTATCTGCTTATTTATTGTACATAGTTAAAATATTTTTAAAAATACAAAAATAATATAACACTTCAAAATATAAAAGCATTCAAAAAATTACAAAAACACCAAAAACATTTTTGATTGTATGCATCATCCATGTTTACATCACTACTATCATGATAGGACCTAAATTTTCTATTACATGATATTGTATGTCAATTTATATAAAATACCATGCTTCATTTGATCTCTTTTGAGTGTGCACAATGACATCTACTTCTTTGATTGATTCACTCTACCCATCGAGTGGCATTTATACTTCTACATTTGAGACACACATTGATATCCATGCCCATTAGGGGAATCTTCTACATGAATACACCATCTAGGTTATGTCATTATTACACTACACACTCTAATTTATCATAGTGATGCATATTCCTTATTAGATTACATAGATTACTACATCGACATTTCACTAGTACCTAGAATTTGTGTATTTCTTAGCATATACCTAGTCTTGTACTATACATATTTTACATACTTTCACATTTTATTTTATTAGTTAGATGTGTTTATAAATTCTAGTTCTTACTTTTACTTTCATTCCTTGCTTAGTATAGCTTGTGTGATTACACTTTATAGTTCCTACTTATCTTATGTTTGCACTTTAGGACATCTACCAATGTCCTTTATTTACAATCTTTCATGTGCTTGTGGCCATTGTGCCAACTTTGATTCTTCCACTTATATACATATGTGGCATTTGAAAATGCCTTCCATGCTTGTCTTCCTTTTTAGTGACATGTGTCCATGTCCCTTATTTGTTTGGCCCCTTGGCCACCTATATATGCTTCTTTATTCATATGGTTATTTTATTTGTTTCTCCTCATTATGTGCAATGCCATGATTCCAATCATGCATTTATCTTACTTCTTGGATGGCATGATGGAATCATGTTCCATCCCTCCATGCTTACTAACAAACTAGCAACTAATAATTAATATCTAATATTACCAGTCTAGTTTAATATCATGCACATGTTATTACATTGTTATATCTATCTAGGTATATATATGTTAATCTAACAATCTATCAATTCAAATATTTAATGTTATATCTTGCATATATATAGTTTAACACACTTGTAGGACTCTTTTCTTCTGAGGGAGGTCATTATAGGTTAATCATTCATACCCTTAGAAGAGGGGGCATTGAAAAGGGGTTTGTCATAGAGATAAAACTCCTAATAGTCAAAATGGCAACATTAAAAACACTCAATATAGAATTCAAAGATCAAACTAGTCAAACTAGAGTAGAAAAATAGTGATAGTTTCATAATAGTAGTCAATTTTCACACTATATAATAGAATCAAACATAGATGGTGTAACCAAACATAAGGGTGTCCATATTTTGGTGCTCCTATATAGGTAGGAAAACAATTAGGTTTTCCATAAATAGGCAACAATTTTAGTTTAGGGATAGTTTTTGCACTTCTAGATTAGTCAAATTTAGTAGTTTAGGTATAGTTTTCTTAAATACAATGGGTTATCATGCACGACATGATGGTTCTCACTTTCAGTTTAGATTAGGTAGTTGACATAACTTCCATATCAAAATCCATGTTCTAGACATTAGTGATTAGGGGCAATGTGCAAGGCACATTGATCTTCTTTTCTTTTTGAGTTTAATTTTATTCTAGGAATTCTTATTAGTTGTGTTCCTTACTCCATCTATATGTGGTTGGAATCACATTTGAGTTTAACTTTCATTCAAGTTTATATTTTTGAGTAATTGACTTGCTATGTTGGATTTCACATAAGAATTTTATCATTAGTTTTAGAGAGGCTTTCATACAAGCCTAACTTCCATCTTTTGAAATGGCCAAGAGTGGCCTAGTTTCTAGCACACATTAGAGCTATTCATGCCACATTTTCAGATTTATAGGACATCCATGGGCTCCATGAGCCATCTCATGTGACATATATTATATACCAATATTACTTCATAGCTTTAATTCATAGGGCAATGATGGAGCTAAAATTTTAGCTAACCTTTGTATTTTTGAGCCACCTATTCAAAGGGATTGGATACATATTCTAGACATTGATTAACACATGCATGATTTGTTAACTTAACATAGCTGGTGATGATGGAGCCAAAGGGATAACCTTTGAATACTTGAGCCACTTTTTAGGGAATTAATCACTCATCTCTGTTCACAATATTACTCTTGATTCAACACACACTCAACATCATCCTACACATTTTAGCATCACAATAGATTCATAATTCATAGTGTGCTCTCTCTATGTACATCTAACATCACACAAATTCAAGAGCTTCACCCTTATAAGTAAGTTTAGGTATGATTTTTGTTTTCTTTTATCTTAGTATTTTGCTTTGTTTCATCATTAGAATAAAGTGAGGGAAATTTTACTCATGTAAAATGCAAAATTATACAACTTCAGTATGGCTAAGACACATAATCCATAGGTCCTCTTGTTGTCTCACACAACCATTCTAGGATACTTCTTTCACTAATTCCTAGTCATCCAAATCTTTTTGGACTTATCCCTTTCAGACCCAAGCAACCCTTTTAGGTGTAGATCTATCCCCTCAAGTCTCATCCCTTTAGGACAATAATGCCCAAATAGGATAAGAGCACTGTAACCTAGGGTGCCCTTTTTTTTGTGATATTGTCCAAGTTCACTTTTACCTCCAATGGTCAGATTTTCTTGGTTCCTTATCTTTTTCCCTTTTGGCCTCACATGAATTCATTTAACCCATGATCATTAGTTTCCATATAAAAGGCCATTTTAATTCCATTTAGAGGGGTTGACACTGATTTTTAAGAGAGACACAAGAATACAAAAAAGTACACACAAGAATTGTTCCTTATTCTTTACATACAACCTTCCAATATTATTCAAATCCTACTCAAGTCATTTCACTAATCCCTAGTCAATGGAAGAACATCCAATTTTGCATTCTAGTTACATTGATCATACACAAATTTCACCAAGTACTTCAATGGGAGAACTACATTAGTTTGATCCCTCTTTAGAGTATTAGTATGTAGGCAATGTGCCCATACATGGGGTGTGAAGTGCATCTAGCACATCCTTGACACACTAACCCTTTCTCTTTCTTTCCCAAGTTTGCATTCAAGTTTAAGTACTAGGAGATCCTAAGAGTTTTGAAGATTAAAATAGGAACATAATGATCTCCATGAGGTCTTAGACCCAAAATTTTTAGTGATAGGGTAACATAGGCATTAAAAACAAAACCCAAATAACTTTTAACCTCAAGATAATAGTGTAATAATAAGTCTACAACACTGGACAATAGGGTGTCATATTTTTGGCGTTCCTATCCAATCAAGAAATGAAGTTTAGAGACCTATTTTCAATTGTTTCTCAGTCTTACTCATCTAGTATCAAACCTTGTCTCAGTCTAGATCACGTAGAATAAGATAAGTTCTAATTTCTCTCACTTTCTACTATATTTAGAAAAGGTAAAATATAATATATTTACACAAATCAATAGGTTAATTTTGGCATATTTGTTTACTAATTTACATTATTCAACCCCTTTATTATTTAGGAATATAAATATAATATGTTAAAAAAATAAAAGAAGATTGTCTTTGTGTATTTAAAGGGAAATTACATTACACATGATTATACTTTCCACACAAATATCATTACAAAGGAGGGAATTGATAATTATTTCCTCTACCACCTTGTAACCTCCTTTATATACACCCCTAGATCCTCCTCTATTTAAATGATAACCTCCTTTATACCCTCCCTATTATTACATTATATTTAAATATTAGTGTTATTGGGTATTATCTCTAATTTTAAATTCTTATTATGCAACTAGTGGGGTCTAGCTGGTTTGTTGTTGCTTATCATTGCTAGATTCTAGGGTGTTGCATACTGGTAGTGTGGTAATGGTGGTGTCCAACTTGGTGAAGGAGGGGTCCAACTAGCTAGACCTTAAGGCTAGTACTAAATTTAACTAGGAATCCATTATAGACCTACATGGTTTACATAACTTTATCAAACTTTGGGCTTGTAATTATTTGCTTCATTGAGGACACTTGTTGTGTAGCAATGATGAATACATTATTTCTAATATATTCTTTGAGATCCTAAAAAACCCTATAATTCTTTTAATCATGATTATGTAACTAATTAAAATTACAATATATACTTTGTGGTATTTTGACACACTATTGTAAAATATTGCACTACATTATTGCATGCCCTAATACTCTACATATTTCTTAGAATTCTATCTTGATCTTAGGAAAACTGTTCATATGATTTCCTTTCCAAAAATCCATGCATCATAGATTTAGCTTAGGTTTATCTACCTCATGATATTATTCCATCCTATTCATAAAATCTTGTAATGTATTTTCAATCTTAGAACCCATGATGGAAGCTTGCCCATAGTCTTCAATTTTCTCCATGCATAGAGAAACAACTCTAGCATTTGCCTTAATAGTGTATTAAGTCTACACTATAGAAATTCTAATTCTAGAATTCAATCCTTTGAAAAACCACATAGATTTATCTTTAACTACTAATTAAAATTACACCTTATTCATAACATTAAAGAGCCTAAAATCATGTTTGCAAACTGATTCTCCCAAATTTGGCCTAATCTCCTTCAAGTCTTGAATAGTTTGACTTGTATATATTTTTTATCTTAAACTCTATGATAAGCCATTCCTTAACTTACTATAGACTTACCTATTTAGTT
Source organism: Torreya grandis (assembly GCA_037957365.1). Lineage (NCBI taxonomy): Eukaryota > Viridiplantae > Streptophyta > Pinopsida > Cupressales > Taxaceae > Torreya > Torreya grandis. The sequence continues at coordinate 144,555 of JARHVA010003748.1, read as the reverse complement.
TATCTATAGTACATTAAATTGAGTGCTCTTCCATTCAGTTCCCATATTAACCAGCACATCTTGATAGCCTCATTAGTAATACCCTTAGCTTGCCATCTCATCTCACATGTTAGTAAGTATTGTTCTAGGTTCACAAACCCATCATATGTCACTCAATTTATAAACTCTCCTATAATAGATATTATATAAAATGGTGTCAAGGGGATCTATTATGCATCTACTATAAGAAGAGGTTATATTATGTGCAATCCTACTTGCGTGTTACAAAGATTTATCTATGCACTAGGAGATTTAACCTGTGCATTCTAAATTTCTATGTTTCTTTTTTTCTCTATTTGGTTTCAACAAACCCTATGACCTTCAAATAATTTTGAATTGATGTTGTTTCAATTTTAGTACCCCAATGATGCACTTGTTTTGTAAATAAACATTTCATACTACTATCTTATTGTCAACCTATTTAAAATCTTCTACTAGAATATAATAAATTAGGTTATGGGGATGTGTGCTATTCTGGTGAATGATTCTTTCTTTTGACTTATTCTTATTCTAAGATTGAACTTGTAATTACATTATGACTTTTTTCTATTTATTTTTTTAATACTTCATGTCTTTCTTCTGATAACACCCATTCTTGTGCCTTTGCACTACATATATCATATAATTGTTCTGCTTATACACTATTTTTGCCTTCTTCTTTGAACATCTCTTTTTCTTCTCGTTCTTCATCACTTCTCTCTTTCTTTCAGAATTCAACTTCTTATTTTATCTCATCTTTATTCATCCTTCATTATTCATCTATTTCATCTAACTTTTCAGGTCTTCCTACTCATTTATCATCTATTATACTTTTACTCTTACCTCTACTCATAGTTAATTATGTATTCTTCTCTATACTCCATTTATTATTTTGTCATAGCTCATGTTATAAATCTATACCTTTCTTATGACTCTTCTTACCTTGTGTTTCCATTATAGATTCAGGTTTAGGCATTATCTACTCATTTAATCATCATTTAATGTCATGTCACACACACCCCCATATGCCTAAAGTGACTATGTCATATTGGCTAGAGTAGGTGCCATGGTCTTGTCTAGAACCAACATATTCACAAGGATAGGTAGTCACTATAAAAAATTTCATCAAATTCCTCTAACAAACAAGTCATTCATAGCTTCAAAATTTATGTATCTTTATACTATAAAATTAGTTATATATCTATCTATTATAGTAGTAATCTAATGATTTATTACTCATGTCCAATTAGTTTCCAATTTTTATAATCAATTTATCTTTTATTCAATCTAGATTATAATGTCTTTCATTATTGGGTTAAAACAATAATATTCCAATCATGATAACTAGTTAGCTAGTAATTTAGGAAAATCACACAAAAAAATTTCACAAATTTCTCTGTGATTATGTTCTCAAATGATTTCTTGTACGGTAAGACCAATACTTTTTTATTCTTCTTCTACAAAATTACATATCCTTTGGTCTAACCATGTCTCAATATCTCTCTAACCTGGTAGACATATTAGTATAATTTCCTCTAGAAGGATCATTTCACACTCACCACACCATTGTTAGAAGAGGTTATGGAAGCATCAGAACATGCTAAGGATGAAGATATCTAGGATATACTTTAGGTGCATAGAATAGTAAATTGAATTCATACAAAAGTATTGATAACATGAACATAGTAAGCATGAATGATTATATGTTATCTAGGAATTAATAATAAGAAATGTTTCATAAATATAAATAAATCATTCAAGATAAATTAGGCATAAATTAACCAAATATTATACATGATAATGCATGAAATGAACATAGTAAGAAATCACATAGCAAAACATAACCAGATGAATCTATATTGATCTCTTAAAAATGGAACCCATTTCTACTTACAAATATAAGTATATATGTTATATATTTGTCAATGATGTCTCAAAGGTGGCTAAGGATGTTGATGAGGTGTCATGTGTATTATAATCAAAATGACAAAGCTTGCTTCAATGTGATTTAGTGTTCTTACATGATTCTTAACTATGTGCTTAAATAGGTAAGTTGATGGATATTATTGATGGTGTGTTCATGTTAAGAGACCCTATAAGGTGTTATGAGTGCTTGGAGTACTTTTGGAAGTGAAAATAATTCATCAAAGTAGTCATATGAATGTCTAGGTTCTTCTTGTCATCTTGATAAATAAGTCTAAGTAAGTAGATTAATGACATCAACATTCACATGTGTGAAGGTCTCAAGAGTAATTTGGTATATATATATATATGGATTCCCATATGAGATGAGATTATATTGTTCAATTTTTAGGACATGAGGTGGTGTGTATCAAAAGATATCAAGTTGAAAAGTTGGCCTCCCAAGCAAATTTCACTACAAATTTCACTAGTTTACATACTTCACCACATTTGTAATATCAAAGATCTATGTTGAGAATTCAATCATGAAAATGGAGATCTAATGGTTATAATTAAATTGTGAAGATTTATATCTAACTATGATAATGAAGTCAATAGGTCAAAGGATCTTGATATTAAATTTGATGATGAGATATGTCACATACATAGTGAATTAGTAGTAGATCAATGGCCTATGTTTGATCATATGTTTAGAATATAAATAGTGCATGTTTGATCATGTAGATCAAAAATTTATGGGATGAATTCAATCATGCATATGGATATCAATGGTGTAAATCAATTCAATGAGTCAATAAGACCAAATTGTATTTAGGAATGCCAAGTAGAATAATAAAATTAACTAAATGGAGGCTGATAGCAAGATATATAGAAGGAACATGGGGCTACTAAGTGATTTAATATTGTTAAATAAATGGAGATTAACAATAGGGTACATAGAAGGCATGCAGGGCTACCAAGTATCACCATTTAAGAAGCCTAGATCAAAGATTAGAAATGAGCATAAATTCAAGTCTAGGAGACTCTTGAGGAGATGTATGAAACAAATTTGATCAAGTTTACATGGGTCATGAGATTAAGACATGTGTTTGAATATTTTACATTAAAAAGTGACTGTTGGAATTTGAATTTTCAAATTAACAAAGGAAAACCAATGATGATTGATTTGCTTATATCTTGATCATATGGAGGAATTTATTAATGGAGTAAAAAGGAAAGTTTTAAAGGACCCCAAGAGGAATCCATAAAAATTGATTATAATTTTTTACTATTTGTATAATTTTAATTATTGAGCTTCAAAGTTGACTATGGGTTTGACCATCTTGTTTAAGTGACCCAATAAGAATGTGTTTATATTAATGGTGTTTTGATATTTCAAGGTGAATTTATTATTAAAAAGTGTTTTATAATCCATTAGGATAATATTTATTTATTTTTTAGGTTTTACCAATCCATCTTCAGTATGAAAAAATGCTTATAAGTTGAGCATTTATTCATTCATGATGTTTTTTCTACAAGACTATGAGATAGTGACTTAAGGAATTGATCTATTAGACCAATTAATAATTATAGAATAAGAGAAATATCTACTTTAGAGTGATATAGAGATCAAATATAATCTATTTATTTGGATTATATGTTATGAAATTATCCTTTTAAGTGCTAGATAAGAACATCTACATGACTGTATTATTATAAGCTATAGGTAGTCTAAGTGGTCATTTTAAAGGAGTGAGATGGAAGTGTTCTTGGTATAATTAAAGTATAAAATGAATTTGAATATATTATATAAGTATAAAATGTGAATTATAAGTCTTGGTTTGTCTCTGATCAGATGTGGAGGGTCAAAATGCTTTGATTATATTTTGACTGTGTGTGACCAGTCTGAGTGGTCATCTTAAGAGAGTTAGTTTGAAGTTGTTTGGCCTATGTGATGATGAAAAATATATTTCTTGATGTTTATTAGGTCATGGAGGACATATAGATATTATTTTTTTATGATTTTATGTGATAAAATTGATAGTATTCTTTAGTTCTAGAAGATTGTGTTTTTTGTGTTTGAAGGCCTAAATGGTGAGAAAACTAAAAGACTTGGATCAAAGTGTGAAATGGAGTTTAAAGTAATTTTTATATATACGGATGATATAAGGTACCTATTTATTTTAAATATTAATTTTTTGAATAATTGGTGAAGGTTGAAGGTGGACCAAGGAGTCCAAGTTGTAATGTGTGCATGGATAGACCTATTTACATTATGTCTCAACTAGGGCTAATGAAGGATTTGAGTCCTAAATACTTTGTATAAATTATATAGTTTTTGGTTATCACATTTAACACATGTATGAACCTATTTTTAGTATTATTAAATTGGGTGAAGGATCTTATCTAACCAATATGAGTGAAGACCAAGTGTGTGGTATAAGTACAAGGCCTAATTAGCCTATTCATCTAGTTATGTAAGTCAGCAGCCAAGCGAAGGAGAGAAATTTTGAAAGAGAAGGTATAGGTAATTTAGGACCATTATAGGGTGAAGAGTATTGATAAATTTTAGTCTTGATGACACATAATCCATCAGACCTAATGAGCCTAGAAGAGGTAGAATGAGTAAGCCCTAGAGGCTTATTGAGTGAGCGAAATAGGGAAAGAGTGAAAATAAAGGACATAATAATCATTTTAAGAGTACAAAAAGGTGTTAAATGTGATTTGAGTTTTCAAGGTAGCTAAGTGGGTGCTTGGTTTCCTAGGGTGTTGGTTACTCCTTGTAAGGTGAAGCTTGCAAAAGTCTAGTTGTGTGGGTACTCAGTTAGATAGGTGTTTTAGATCCTTATGGGATGGGTATCTCACTAAATATGGTTATTTTTATTATTAAAAAAATTATAATTCTAGGCTATTGTGGGTTTTCATCCCGAAGAGGATTTCCCATGTGTCATGTGTTATGTGTTTTATCTTGCTTTATCTTCCTTATTCATTTCAATGGTTAGTTTGTATGCTTCATAATTGTGTGTTTAATGGTTAAGGGTTTATAATTGGAATTTTATTATCCAACATAACTAATTCACAGCCCCCCAAACTCATATATTATACCTCTAATAGTTTGTATTAGATCATGACCATTTTTTCAAGTTTAACCACTTGACGGTGATCCAAGGTACAATATGGCTATTTGTGAGATTCAAAGAGATTCATTTATTTATGATAATGAAAGTGATGAAGAAGGTTTACATGACAATAAGGAAGAATAAATTGATGTGGATATAAATTATAATCTCATTATTTCTCTTGGTGATCTGAAGAAGCTAAAGAAGAGGAATCATAAGATGAAGTATGTGATCAAAGGTCTTGAAGCACACATCAGGGCTCTAGGAGAGTGTTTGTGTGGAAAGTCCAAGAAAGATGAGAGGAATAATAAATATTAGATCAAGTATCTTGAAGAAAAATCATATATATTGAAGGATGACATGGATAAATAATCCAAGGAGAATAAGGAGACCATAAAATATCTCATAATTTAGTTAGAGATTTCAAGTTCAAACACAAGAGCTAAAGAAGATTAATGTGTTCAATTGAAGACTAATCTTGTTTCCATGAAGGATAAACATGAAAAGGTCATACTCAAGATAGGAAAGCTTGAAAAATAACAAAATAAATCAAAACTAGACAAAGAGGATGGTGGCATGAAATAAGTCAGATCAAGTCAAGAGTAGAATAAAGACAAATCAGATCAAACGACCAAATGTCATGAGGTATGCAAGTTTTAATGGTTACTATTACACATGTAATAAATATGGTTATAGTGATAGAGAGTGTATAAGACCTAATAATAATGAGTGTAATCATCAGTCAAATAACATGATAAAATTTGAGTGTTTTAGTTGTTATGACATAGGACACATTACAAGATTTTATCCAAATCAAGTATGGTAGGTTGAGTTTCCTTCAAGAAGAGTGGTTTGATACAACTATGAGAATATTTTAAAATTTGGTAGGTTATATAAGCAAAGGTTATCAATTCAAAATAATTTATTTTAGGCTCCTATAGTGTATGGAAGAAGGCTAGTTAACCATGTAAACTAAAAGTGGAAAGTGTGAGTCATGATAAGTCTATAGGTCCAAGTGGTCTATTCGTTGTAGTGGAGAATGCTATAGATGTTGAAGAGTTCCAAGATCTCTCATTGTCTACTAATGTTGGGATTGAAGAGACCAAGCTCAAGGAGAAGAAAAAGGTGCTAGTTGAGTTTAGTTCTAAGGCGTGTATGGATCTAAGTGAACATCTTTCTATTGTTGAGCAAGTTTCATGCAAAAAACATTAGCTGTCAATGCCTAGTGATGATGTTTTTTATTCAATTGAAAATTTATGTCATGAATCTATGTTATCTCCATGTGTTGTCAATTAAATCTTAGAAGAGAAAGAGAATGCTGTAGTGGATTAGAAAATTGTTTCTCCTAACCCTAAGAAGAAAAAGAGGAACAAATAGTCCTATAGCTAGAAGAAGCTCAAGGAAGTAAAAAAGTAGATGTGGGTAACTCCTGGTTTCACATTTTTCTATGACATTGTGGGTTAGGGTGTCTCTATTTATGATTTTTATGAGACATATTTAATTTGGAGAAGCAATCATATGTGATCAATGTGTGTTTAATTATTTTGGTCTTAAAAGTAAGAACTTGTCAAATTTTATTACTTAGATTGGTTGGTCAAATGATGAATACTGAAGGCAAGGTTGATATGGAGTATAATTAGGATGTGACTAGGTGTATTATAGATGGTTTCATATTATAGTTTGGTCAAAGGATTCTGATCTCAAAATTTGGTCCAAAAGTGTGTATTGGTGACATTCAGGTGTGAGCAAAGTTTCAATTGTTGGAATTGACCATAAGGTTGTTAAAATAGCCAAATGGGTTGTCAAAAAAGGTGCTTCATAGTGATCCGAAAGTGTGTGGTGTCTTCCATGGATGAGTATTTGTGAAAATGGAGGGCTAATTGGTAAGTAGGATTTTGAAGGAGCTATGGTTCAAAGGTAAATTTGGATAATGATTTTTGGCATGATTGAGAGGGAAAATGAGTTTACTTTAAATATACAATTTCAAGTCTTGAATGTATCTAAATAGAGATTTATTGATGTTGTAATGTTTAGATTGGTTTGATCATCTATTGGTGGTCATAGAGGTGTCTTGAGAGAGATGGTATGAAGTCAATTATGTTATTTCAACATGGTTTGTGGTGGTCTGAAGGTGCTCAAGTGGTGCCTAAGATTAGATGACTTAAGGGGAGTCCCTTTTAATGTTTTAAAGGTGAGTTTAAGTATTTTTTGGTATTCATGTGTGTTTTGTCTTCATAGAGCTATGTATGGTCAAGAAGAGTATTTTATTTGAAGCATATTTTAGAAGTTTAAGGTAATAAGAGTTCTACATGGTATTAGGGGGAGTTTGTATCATATCTCATATGTGTTCCTTTCCTATTGGTGGTTCTTCATGTCTTGTTAGGTAAAAAGGATTAGTTGGTTCACACTTTATCATTGTGTTAAAGGGGGGAAAAGTGATTAAAGAGAGAGAGAGAGAATGTGAGAATAAGATTTATAATTGATGTTGATATCAATGATAAAGGGGGATATTATTGGAGAGTTTTCAATGATGTCTCTAAGGTGGTCAATGATGTTGATGATATCTCATGTGTGTTAGAATGATAATGACAAAGTGTGTTTCAATGTGCTTCAATGTTCTTTCATGGTTCTTCAGTATATTCTTGGGTAGGTAGGTTGGTGGATGTTATTGATGGTTTGGTCATGTTTGAAAGACCTTATAGAGTGCTATGAGTGTTTGGAGTGATTTTTGAAGTGAAATTCATTCATTAGAGTAGTAATATGAATGTCTAGGTTCTCCTAGTCATCTCAATAGATAAGGCTAAGTAAGTATATTGATGACATTGTAATTAACACATGTGAAGGTATTAGGAGTAGTTTTTTAAATAGAGGGATTCCCCTATGATAGGATATCACATGGTCCAAGTTTTAGGACATGAGGTGTTGTGTAACAAAAGATATCAAGGTGCAAATTTGGCCTCTTAATAATTTCCATACTTGGCCAAATTTGTAACATCAAAGATCTATCTTGAGAATTTAATCATGTATATGGAGATATAATTATGAGCATTCAATCATGTAGATGGAGATCTAATGGTGAGCACAAGGTTAATAGGTCAAAGAGTACTGATATTAAACATGATGGTGACATGTGTCATATACATGGTGAATTAACAACATATTAAAGGCCCAAATTTAATCATATGTTTATTAGATTAATGATGAACATTTGATCATTTAGATCAAGATAAATGGCACATATTCAACCATGCAGATGGAGATTGATAGTGTGAATCAAGTCAATAAGTCAAGAATCCTAAATTGCATATGGGACTACCAAGTGGTGTAAGAATGTTAACTAAATGGAGATTGATAGTAGGGTACATAGAAGTAATGTAGGGATTCCAAGTGGTGTAATAGAATTAACTAAATGGAGACTAATATTAGGGTACACAGAAGGCACATGGGGCTACCAAGTGTCACAATCTAGGAAGCCTAGATCAAAGAGTAATGATGAGCAAAAAGTCAAGGCCAAAAAACTCTCGATGATATTGATAGAGTGAATTTCATCAAGTTTATAGGGGGAATGAGATGAAGACACATGTCTAAAGATTCTGCATTAAAAAATTAACTATTGGAATTTTAATTTTTAAATTAACAAATGAAAACTAGTGTTGATTATTTTGCTTATATTTTGAGAATATGGAGGAATTTATTGATCTAGTTAAAAGGAAATTTGTAAAGGACTCCAAGTTTCATCCATAAAAATTAATTAAAAGGTTTTAATATCTATAAAATTATAGTTATTTAGATCCAAATTTGACTATGGATTTGACCATCTTCTACAAGTGACCTGAGAAGGATGTTTGTGTTTGTATTGATGGTGTTTTGATGTTTTAAGGTGAATTGACAATTAGAGAGTGTTTTAGACTCCATGAGGATCATATGTGTGTATTTTTGAGGTCTTACTAATAAATGTTTAGTATTAAAAAATGCTTATAAGTTTATTGTTTGTTCATTCATGATGTTCTTGTGTACAAGACTGTAAGATAGTGACTTGAGGAACTGATTTGCTAGACTAATGAATAATGATAGAAAAAGAGAATTATATAATCTATATTGATATGTGTGTGTGTGTGTGCGCGCGCGCGCGTGCGTGTGTGTGTGCGTGCGTGTGCGTGTGTGTGTGCGTGCGTGTGTGCGTGTGTGCATGTGTGCATGCATGTGTGCATGCATGTGTGTGTGTGTGTGTGTGTGTGTGTGTGTGTGTGTGTGTGTGTGTGTGTGTGTGTGTGTGTGTGTGTGTGTGTGTGTGTGTGTGTGTGTGTGTGTGTGTGTGTGTGTGTGTGTGTGTGTGTTTCACATAGAATCTTTGTATTTGGATTAGATGTTATGAAAGTATCCGTTTAAGTGCTAGATAAGAACATCTGCATGATTATACTATTGGAAGCTACAGGTGGTCTAAGTGGTCATTTTGAAGGAGTGAGTTATAAGTTATTGGTAAAATTAAATTATATAATGAGTTTTAATATATTATATAAGTATCAAAGGTAAATTAAAAGTAATTTTAAGTCCTAGTTTCTCCCTGATCAGATGTGGAGAGTTAAAATGATTTGACTATATTTTGACTATGTGTGATCGGTCTGAGTCTTCATCTTGAGAGAGTTGGTTTGAAGTTGTTTAGCCTATGTGATGATTAAAAATGAATTTGGTGATGTTTTAAAGGTAATTTAGGACCTATAAATATGATTTTTTCATTATTTTATGTGATAAAATTTATAGTATTCTTCATTTCTAGAAGATTGTGTTTTCTCTATGTGAAGGCCTAAATGGTGAGTAAGGTAAAAGGTTTGGATCAAAGTGTGAAATGGAGTTTAAAATAATGTGGATGTGTGTGTGTGTGTGTGTGTGTGTGTGTGTGTGTGTGTGTGTGTGTGTGTGTGTGTGTGTGTGTGTGTGTGTGTGTGTGTGTGTGTGTGTGTGTGTGTGTGTGTGTGTGTGTGTGTGTGTGTGTGTGTGTGTGTGTATATGTATGTATATATATAGATATATATGTATATATATACATATATATAAATATGTATATATATATATATGTATATGTATATGTATATGTATGTATGTATGTATATATATATATATGACATAAGTTACATATTAATGTGACATATGATTTATTTAAATCATTTTTGAAGGATTAAAGTGGACCAAGGAGTCCAAGTTGTAACGTGTGCATGGATAGACCTATTTGCTTTAGGTCTCAACTAGGCCTAATGGAGGATGTGAATCTTAGGTGATTTGGAAATCATGTATAGTGTGTTTTCATCACATTTATTATGTTTATGAATCTATTTTGAGTATGATTCAAGTGAGTGAAGTATCTTGGCAGACCAATATGAGTGAAAACTAAGTGTGTGGTATAAGTACAAGGGCTAATTGGCCTATTCATGCTAGTTATGTATGTGAAGAGCTAAGCAAAGAAGAGAACCTTTGAAATATAAGGTATATATCATTGAGGACCATCAAAGGGTGAATAATATTATTTTTTTCCTAATCAAGTTGATGTAGAAATACACATAGGTCATTAGACCTTATGAGCCTAGAAGAGGTAGAATGAGTGAGTAAGCCCTAGAGAAAGATTGAGTGAGTGAAAACGGGAAAGAGTACCAAAAAAGGATATCATAATTTGTTTAATAGTATATATATGTATTCAAGGTGATCTAAGTTTTTAATGTAGCTAAGTGGGTGATAGGTTACCTAAGGGGTTGGTTCCTCCTTGCAAGGTGAAGCTTGCAAATGTTTAACTATGTGGGTGCTCAGCTAGATAGGGGTTGTACCTCCTTGTGGGGATGGGTGTCTCACTAAATGTGGTTATTTTTATCATAAGATAGTATTCCAATTGAAATTTCCAATGGTTTTTCTCCCTAATAGGGTTTCCCACATATGTCATGTGTTATGTGTTTGATCTTGCTTTATCTTCCTTGTTCAATGCAATGGTTAGTTTGTATGCTTCATAATTATATGTGTTGAATGGTTAAGGGTTTAGAATTAGAATTGGATTATATTTCGTCACTAATTCATCCCTCCCTCAATGATTTTACCTCTAAAAATATATAGACATTTCTAATCTATGATTTTTGATCTCCTTCTTGTACTTGGTACTAAAGTGGAGTTTGTTCATATTCTATCATATTACAGGTCATGAAGATAGAAAAAATAGACTTATAAATGATAAAATGAGTACATAATTCATGAATATTAGATAAATGTCTTGCATAAATTTATAATTCAAATTCTTCTACCAATATAAATGGATCATGCTTTTGGAGGAGTTTTATCTTGATTTTATCCACCAAATATCGATTAAAGGTCAAACCATAAATGATCAAATCACTGAGGCACCTCTTGCTAATAATCAACCAATTAATTATGAATTCCTAGATTAATCCATAGCTTCAAAATATCAAATATATATTCAATATCAAATGATTTTATTCTTTGATGGATCCAAGTACGACCATGATGGGGGAGATGGAATTATCCTAATCCATCTTGGGGGGACACCTATACCTTTATCTTTTAATATTGATTTTGACTACACCAATAATTTGGTAGAGTATGAGGCTTTGATAATAGGTCTCCAAACAACTTTATATTTAGGTATTAAAACACTTAATATCTATGGTGATTCCCAACTTATGCTCAATCAGATAAAGGGCATATATCAATGTAAAAATGATACCCTCTAGAAGTATAAAGCCTTAGCTAATTAATTAGTAGATAATTTTGAGCATTATGATATCCAAGCCACTCCCTAATTAACTAGAAAGTTTATGGATACCATGGCTTATTTGGCCTCATTTATCCCACCTTCATCTCAAGAGTTTAAGTTATTTGTCCTCTTCCATAGGGATAATGAACCTTATTTTATAAAAATTGATCTTCCCTCCATCCATAGTGTAAATTAAAACCCATTAGATATTTGGTACAGTCAAATATTTGATTATTTATCAAGGAGGATTATTCTTCTAGATTTATCTAGAAATGGCAAGTGAGTTTCTAACATCACATCACACATTCTATCATACTAGGGGGTATTCTTTATAAGCATGGTTTTTATGGTATCCTTCTTCATTATCTCTAAAATATCATGAAGCTACCCTCACTATTAAATAATCTCATGATGGATCATGTGGTGAACATTTCAGTGGGTGCACAGTCGCTAAGAGAACCTTATGATTAGGATATTATTATCCCACTTTAAATCAATATTTTTATGAGTACATTAAGAAATATGTAAAATTATAGGAGCATGCCAACCTATCACATGTTCTTAGTCATTCATTATAGGTAGCATAGTAATTTTGGCCATTTTCCCAATGGGGGATTGATCTCATAGGTAAAAACACTCTTAAATCTTCCTTGCATCACATATTTATCATTACTACCACGGAATATTTAACTAAGTGTGTGGATGTTATTCCTATTATCTCAACCAAAGCATAGAAAATTATGGAATTCATTAATCAACATATTATTTCTCATTTTGGTGTTCCTCATAAGATCATCATAGATAATAGAAAATATTTTAAAATCAAAAAGGTTCAAGAGCTATGTGACTCTTTTAACATTAAGCTAAGCTTATCCTCACCTTGCTACAAGTTGAGGCATCCAATAAAACTCTTGTCAGAATCCTAATAAAATTTAGTAATGAACCAAGTAATAAATGACATCTTCATGTTCCCTTTTCCTTATGGTCTTATCAAATTAGTATTTGAATACCTATAGGTGTTACTCCTTTCTCTCTAGTTTATATTATCAAATTTTTACTTCCTCTTGAGGTTTATATTACTTACCTTCACAACTCCCTTAAATACATCATTTTGAGGATGACTTCCATAAAGAATGATTACCCCAGCATGAACTCTTACATGAGAATCAATTGGATTCCCTTGCCCATTTCTATGTATATTAGGAATGAATAAAGTGTGCCTATAATAAACATCTAAAATAATAAAAATTTAATGTTGTTAACCTTGTCTTAAAATAAAATCAACATGTCACTAATATGGAAAAGAGAAAATGAAGAAAATTTACTTTGAATTGGCTTAGACCATATATTATCACCCACTAATATGGATCTGGGGCATATCGTTTGGCCTCTACTAATGGAAAATCAAAATGAAAACATATTAATGCATTGCATTTGCATCCATTCCACTGTTATTAAGTCTTAATCACCTTGGTTAACCTAATTTATTTTCTTTTGGGTTTGATAAGGATAAAACCATATCCCTTTCATTCTTATACCAAATAATGATATATGGAGGCATGTGGTTATTTGACAACGTTTTCTATTATAACCTTAAAAATGAATACCCAAGCTCTATTCATAGCATTCTCTAATTGTAAAATCTTTGCCTATAATGGGAAGGATCTCTAAATCATTATTTATTGAAAATCCTCCTTATCACATCAGTAGTTCATTTTGAAAATAAGAGTATTATTTTGTACAACAAAAATTTGGAAACTATTCTAGTATGCCTTAAGCCAATCCATAAAGCAATAATAATTTCTGGATCAAAAACTAAGAAAAGAAAATCATCTATAAAACAAGCAAAAATAATAGACTGATCCCTCAAAGGATAGCTATAAAATCTACAAAAAATATATAGAGATATCAAAAGTGTAGACTAATCCCTCAAAGGATAGCTACTTCAAAAAAAATCTCTCAAAATATATACCACTCCCTTGAAGGATGGATATCATGCATGAAATATCCCAAGAAAGATTCCCACATTAATCAACTTTCTTTAAACTAGTAGACTTATTACATTGATCAATCCATATGGATTTATTTAAAGAGTATTTTGGTTTGTGGTATGAGTCAATGACTAGAAATAAAAACTTTGTTTCTCTTTATCCTAAGTAAATCAAAATTGTGTTGATTAATTATCTAAAATTAGACTTGCCACATATATCCTAATCAAATTATAAGAATATCCTAATCTAGTAATCCAAAATCCATAATATAATCACATCACATAAATCCATAATATAATCTAAGCAATAATATAATCCACATATATAATGACATAATCATTATCTGTAAACATTTTAATGTAAATCCATAAAATTTAAAATCCATCAATCCATAATATAATCAAACCCAAAATCACATAACATAAAATCCATAATCTAATCTAATCAATAATATAATCCACATCCACAGTAACAAGATTAGGATCCACAAACATTTTAACAATCCATAAAATTTTAAAAAACCATAATAAATCTATCACATCATCTAATTAGTTAATCAAATAAATACAAAACATCATAAAAATAACTCCATGATCCATAACATTTCAAATCCATAATCTAATAAACTCTATAAAACAAAAAATATAAACATCACAACTCATAATCAAAATTGTGTGTATATGTATATGTGTATATATATATATATATATATATATATATGCTTAAAATGTACACAAAAAAGTGTGTGGCTCTTTGGTTAGTATAATAGATACAAAAATGAGCTACTATGTAAACTAGAAACAACTCAAAAGGATTCTCCCAACACCTCCACCACCACCTCCACTCCCATCCCCTCTCCCAACCCTCCCCCATCTCCTCCTCTATCTCTCCTCTAATCTCTCCTTTTGGACACACTCCTTATATTAATTGACCTTGTATGAATCCATCTTGAAGATCTACCTTGTGTGTCCAAATAGGTGGAATACCTTGGAATATTTAGATCTAAATCTGGTAAAATCTTCTCATAATATCACATCTTGGCTAAAAACTCATAGTACCTATCTACACTCACAATACCTACCTACTCTATGCTCACCCCAACCACCCCTACAACTATCTAACCTAAGGAGCCTCCATATCCTCATCAAAAATTATCCCTCTTAGTGTGGTATCAGTCTTAAGCCTCAACTAATATATCATGGCCACATCATAAGGTATCATACTCCACCTATATAACATCTAATCTATTTTAGAGACCATATCTCTCTATCTACACATTAGTGAGCACCTCATGTGCTGTGGTCACCTATCCCTATAATGTAATACACTAGGATCTTAATGTATCATGCTCAGTAATAATCTCTATGACATATATCTCTTCCTCCTCCCTCCTTTCTCCTCTCTCCATCCTCTCCCATTTCCTCCTCCTCCCCTCTTCCCTCCTCTTATATATCCCACATATCCTCATATCCTCCCTCTTATTGAGGTCATACCACCCTTTCCTTCTTGGCATCTAGTTTCCTTACTACTACACTAGGAATGTTGGGCTTCACCTTATATTATCTACATCTACATTTTTTACCTCCTCCTTAGCTCCTACTAAAATATATGTAGTATTTGGATTTAGGATTATAGGCTCTATCTCATCCCATATATATAATTATGGCCCCCTTGGTATATCTTGTATTAGACCAAACTATCTCCTTACCCTCCCAAAATGGAGAAAATCCATGTTGTAGATTTAGGGCACAAAAAGTTATCTTAGTCAGTTCTTGGATCATTACAACTAGGTGTAAACTTGGGATATTCCCTTTGTGCTCAATATTTTACACTCAATTGTGCTAGCATAAATTTACATAAGTTAGAAGCCTTATGCACTCACCCAAAGTGCAGCTAAGAAATAACTGGGGCCCATATTTAGATAGTTGTGCCATGGTGCAAGATATTAATTATGGGACTTGGTAAATTAAAAGAAGGATTTAAATATATCAATAGGTACAAGCATTTCATGGGATAGTCCTAGTGGCCTATAGGAACAATCCTTTCAGTTCACTAAACCTAAATTCATATGGGCATAATCCTTTATTAAACTAATCTTAGCATCATATTAGTACTTGAAGGGTCAAAGGGCTATTTTCACTTCAAGTAATCATACTAGACTCATGACTCTTAGAAAGATAAGAACACTTAACATGTGAGTTTACACTTAGTCTTTATACAATTTACCACTGACATCATTAATGTTTATAGGGACTCCATTAATGATGAAAACTGGAAGCATTGCATGAACAATAATTATCATAATTGAATTTAAAACTACAACATTACATCCATTACACATTACATTAACATAACAAAAGATGCTCAAACCAAAAACATTATATGTTATGCAACAACATTCTTCACTAATTATAGTTCAAAATAGAGAATATAGTTCATGACAAAGTATAGGTTTGATTCCTTATACTTAATGACCTAGAGGCTCACAGATGAGCTTGGGTACTTACAAAAAAATCCTTCATGGATTCTAAGTAATTATTAAATCTAATGGATAACAGATACATGCATATAAAGTAATTCCATTCAACTAGAAATTCATTACAAATCTTCCATCTCTCTACATCAACTAGTTCGATCTCCTTTTATAGCTCTTCAAGAGGATCTCTACGAGGGTGGAATATGCATGATGAGTGTTGAGTTTGAACCTTCATGATCATTCACATTAGATCCATCATGTTACAAAATTTTCACTATAGTTTCCATGTATCAACAATATTAGAAGATGTCATAAAGATCTGGGAACTAGTTAACTGCTTGCCAACTAGTATAAGGTATGTGTTGCAACCTCTAACTGGTACCAAAATACTAAAGAGACATAATCACATAAAATTATTACCTCATACCAATGTGGATGTTGAGATGGTACCAATCCTTGTTAAAATAAGGGGCCCAACATTATCCCATACAAAATTTCTAGTTTGTCCATAGACTAGGCTATCAAGGTTTTCAAAGCACAAAACTCAGGTGTGCTCTCCTTAAGTTCAATGCTAAAGTCTTCAAATACCTTAATGGTAAGCTTGATTTATTTAGTTACACTATATATTTTTATGGATGTAATGCCGAGTGCAAGCACATAAATCTTCTCCATCTCCTTTGGTAAGGCCTCTACATTTGCCTTTACATTTTCCACATTCCTATCTAGGATCACTCCTTGCTCATAGTCAGTCTATAGATCATGGAAGATTTATTCCAAGTTATGTTATTTTTAATTAATATAATTATTGAGCACATTGATGTTCCCCATGATCTTTTCCCACTCTGACATGCTCACTGAGTACACCTGTGCCATTAGCTTCTCCTTTTCCTCATTTGCCTATATTATCCACGTGTCTATGACTGATGTTTGATTCAAGAAGCTCAATAATAATGAATCAATTGTATCTATGATATCTTATAGTTTATTAAAGAGGTATTGTACCTATTTAAGATTACTAGTAATCTCCTTCTCTAGTATGGCATAGGGATCTTATTCTTCTTCTTCTTCTTGCATCAACTCAGGTTGTAAGCTTGGGAACATCTTCTCCATTAGCATACAATGTTTTTGACATCTGAGAGGTTTAAAGTTTCTATGCCATCTATAAAATATGGTTCATCCATATTTATGAGCTCATAGAGATTCTAAAACTTGAATTTGGTGGAATATGATTCATCTTTAGCTTCTTTATGGAGCTTCTTCTAGTTTTTTGACCTAAAATAATTTATGATATTCTTATACGTAACATTATTATCCATTTTAATTAGTGCATTACTAAACTATAATGGGTTCATGGCATGAGGTTTTATAAGGAAGGAGTCATTACCCTCTTTATGATATTTTAGGCTCTAATTATCCACTTTGGGTACCTCAAAATGGGGCTCATCCATATAATTATTGAATGCAAATGTGACTTGTTAACATGTCCTAGTTGTGGTAGTTTAGAGGGCATGATGTCATACATGTAAATATCTTCATCCCTATATCCATTTTATACCTTCTCCCTTATTCTCATATCATAGTCATCCTTATTGATAATGTCCCCTTTTGTTTATTCTTCCTCCTCTTCACTCGTACCACCACTTTCTTCAGCACTATCCTTAGAGGACTTGCCTATTTATTACTTAGGGGTTTCTTCCTTAGATTTCTCCCCTTCATTTACTTCTTCCTCTTGAGGTTTTTCAATACTCACCTTTAGGTTAATTCCTTTAGTGTCAGCATTGCCTTATTACTTCTAGGGTTCCTTTGTTTTTTATTTTTATTGTTGTAAGGTGTCATTATTACCTTATAATGTAGAGCATCTTTCCCATAATTTGTTGTTTCCAAACTTAACACCTACAATTAAAAACTTGTAATCAATTTACTTTATCTACTCTTGGTCATCAAATCTTTATAGACTTTGACTGATACCTCTTTTGCATCAGCTCATTGACAAGACTTCTTGATTTGACTTATATGCCTTTGGAATCTTCATACAACTCTCATTAATCAATATTCTTCATTCATTTCATTATCTCCAACTCCCTTTCCTCCAAAATCTTCATAGGTTCTCACTACTCTTTGAGTGTCTCTTTATCTAAATGACCTCTATTTTATAATAGGGTTTAATATACATATTTTTATCATAGAGATATTCTCATAGTTTCAATAAACTTGGCTTAATGTAACTGACCTTTAATTCTATCCTCAAGTTCTTACTACATCCTTCAAACCCATAACTTTATTTAGCATTTAGTAGCCTTTTTGTTGTTTCTCTACTTGTATAGATGGTATAGACCATATATGGAGAAACTAAAACCTATTTATACTACCCTATATCCTTTTTGACATCTCCATAATTTTTTGTGTTCCAACTCCTTCATCTAACCACCTTTATAGCCTTTACTCGTTATTAGCCATTGTAGATCTGAATAAACACTACAAACAACTCAAACTTATTTTACCATACATATAGAACTAGTATGAGTATAAAAACATAAAAATATTCTTCCTCCCCTCAAGGAATCTCAAACAACCAATTTTTTCTTGTTTTCACTAGTTCAAATCCAGAGTTATGTCACTTTTTGTTATCTTACCCTAATCTAGGGTTTACCCTATCCGTTACTAACCTAAGAGTCTTAATTTAGGGTTTTCTCATCTCTAACTTATTTTCAAACACTCAAATAACCTAAAAAAGGTATATACAATGTTCCTCAAACTTTTCCCAAACCTTGGATCTCTTGAATGATTCATAATCATATGCTAATGTTGATTTCTACTATGCATTATTGACACAGTCTACATATTGGTTCACTCCATAAGGTATGAATGGGTATTAACCTACTTTTGGTCTTATAAACAATCCTTAACTTTCTCAAATTCACCATGAAACCTTTCAATACCAACATCACTCAATAGGATCCTCCATTCAAATTCCAAGTTTAAAATCCTCCACACTCTATTTATTCAATCTATAGATGATCAACTTCTAGCAGAGTTATCACTTGCTTAACTCTCTTGAGGGATTCCTTGATTGTTCTACCAACATATTCTTCCACTCACATTATTATTCCTTTACACCTTGATTATCAAAGTCACACACTCATATTCTTTTATTGTTTATTCAAATAGGGTTCATACATAGTACATCCTTAAACACATATACCTAGAAAAATAGATTGGGTCACTAAATTTTGTTCTCAAAATTATGAAATCCTTATTAATATCTATAAATTGATATTTATTCAATCCTTTACTATCTCTATTCTTTCAATATTGATCATTATGAAAGTAAACACATAGTTATTCTTAATTATCATTAGTTGACAAAGCTTTCACACAAGATTTCTCTTAACACTTGTTCCATTATATTCAAACACAAATGTATATATATATATATATATATAGGGAATTATTTCCTAGGTTGATATATTCTTGAAAAATAACATATAAATTCATACATTTCACATTAGTAGATCCTTCCTTCACTAGTCTAAAAGTATTTGATGAATACACACCAAAGTTAAAATATAGTCCTATAAATGTCTTTATTTCAACACTAAAAACACTATTTTCTAAGGACATTAAGACCTGAATCTCACCTCAAAGAAATTAAAAATAATATGAATATAAATAAATAGAGACATGTTTAAAATGCATTATCTCTTATTAATTTTCTTCATTTACACAATCTTGCCCCATGGGCAAAGTACAATGGTTCATCATAATCTTTCTCATCCTTCCATACCTCTATCTTTCAAAAATAAAATTAATTTTATCCCTCTACGACCCCTATAAAATATGAGGCTTACTTATATCAATCCAAAATTCATTGCACCAAGAAACTACCTTCTTAACTAACTATGCACTTGTTTTGCAATTATTTTCACATGGATGTTACATTCACTCTTCTTTCTATATGTCATCTCATCTAAGACACCTATAAAATATGAGGCTTACTTATATCAATCCAAAATTCATTGCACCAAGAAACTACCTTCTTAACTAAATATTCACTTCTTTTGCAATTATTTTTACATCGATGTTACATTGACTCTTCTTACTATATGTCATTTCATCTAACACACACACACACACACACACACACACACACACACACACACACACACACACACACACACACACACACACACACACACACACACACACACACACACACACACACACACACACACACACACAAAACTTATACAATCTACCTAAACACACTTAAGACACAAAAACCACATTTTATAACTTGACCTACCTTGAAAATTCACCAAAATGCCCCTAACTCTCTAATAACATTTCAAAATTTTAAATGCCCAATTTGGCAAGAAAATGCCAAGGGGCCACATAGACACACTCTAAGACTACTTTGATGATTATAATACATTATAAGGAATATTATAATAATAAATACACACACTTATGACTATTTTATACATTTTTTCATGATTCCCTTACATCATACTCCTTGTGGAGAAAAGAGTTGAACTCA
This sequence comes from Torreya grandis, assembly GCA_037957365.1. Classification (NCBI taxonomy): domain Eukaryota; kingdom Viridiplantae; phylum Streptophyta; class Pinopsida; order Cupressales; family Taxaceae; genus Torreya; species Torreya grandis. Next base: position 123,761 of record JARHVA010003748.1, on the reverse strand, counting down.
ATAAATGCAACTGTTGTGTTTTCTCCTTTTTCTTCCAATTCATGCTTTTAGGATCATTTCTTGTTGCTCCCATTATTTCATGTCTTAGCTTCTTAGTTTTTATTTCATGCTTTCCTTGATCAAACATTATTATTCTTATCTCATTCCCTTACTTGCTTGCATTAACTTATACTCCATGTGCACTCACTCCTTACCTCTATCACATGGGCTATATATGACTCTAAACACTATTACACCTGTAGTTACATATTCCAATTATATCACTACCACATATTAAATAAGAACAATGACTATTTCATGCATACCTACTTTAACATGTTATTTTACCATTGTCATCTTTACTTCTTCATGTTCTTTGTCCACATTTTCAAGTTTCTCAACTACTACAACATGTTCTTCATCTTTATTCACCATCACTTCACCTTGAAAAACCTTTTCTATGGCTGCCAATTTCACCTCTAGTTTTTCTTGGCTATTATACATAAACTAGTAATCAAATTTCTTACCTTGTTCAATCATTTTCATCTCATCTTCCAAGCCTTAAATGAGTCTTTCTATTTGACATTATTCTTCTTTATCATGCTCATAACATAACTAGTTGGCATATTCTTGTGCCTCATCTAAACTCATCTCCTCTACCTCAAGGTGTTGTTCAAATTATTCCTTTGGGTGTCCTCTCAACCAAAACCGTTGCATTTCTCTTTTTAGTTTCTTGCATAATAGCTTATTCTACTTACTTTACTCTCTCATTGCTTACATCCTTATTTTATTCATTTGCTACCTTTTTTTCCACTTTCATTTCTTATTTATCATCACACATCCATAGTTTGGGCTTACCATTCCTCTTATCTATTCTAGCATGACCACCAACTTATCCATTCACTACCTCATCTTGCACCATATTCCTATTATGGTAGCTTCTCTTATAAACTATGCCCTATTTCTTATTATCTCTCTCTTTTCTCATCTCTTTGAAGATTTTGATCAACTTCTTGGCCTAATCTGGACCTATACCTCTTTCTAATAAGCCTTAACTCACTTTCCACATCTTAAACTTTCACTAGGTCTATCTCATGCACAATGAACTCACCTAGGTCATTCACTCTTGTCCTTCCATTGGGACATACTCTCTCTTCAAGATCACTTATGAGCTCCTCTTTTATATTTCTAAATAACTCTATCACTCTTTATATTAAGCCTTCAATGGCTTAGGGTTGATACCATATTTATTTTTTCATTCACAACTTATCACCTTACATGAACAAATAAAAAACATCAATTTAAATTAAGACATAAAATGTAACTATTTGATAGATATTATCCTTTAATTTTACCATGAATCTTGGCTACTCTGATACCAAATGATTTAGATCATCTTTCCTATGATCAATTGTTTCCAACCTTAACACCTACAATTACAAACTTGTAATCAATTTTCTCTATCTACTCTTGGTCATCAAATTTTTATTGACTTTAACTTCTATCTCTAGTGAATTAGATCATTGACAATACTTATTTATTTGACTTATTTTCCTTTGGAATATTCATAAAGATCTCATTCATCAATATTCTTCATTCATTTCATCTCTCCAACTCCCTTTCCTCTAAAATATCATAGCTTCTCACTACTCTTTGATTTTATTTTTGGCAAAATGACCTCTATTTTCCAATAGGGTTTTATATAAATAGTTTTTTCATAGAGATATTCTCATAGTTTCAACAAAATTTCCTTAATGTAACTAAACTTTACTTCCACCCTCAAGATATTACTACATCTTTCAAACCCATAACTTCACTTAGCTTTTAGTAGCCTTTTTTATTTCTCTTCTTGTATGGAAAGTATATAACATATATGGAGAAACCAACACTAGTTTATACTACATTCTATCCTTTTTAACATCTCCATAAATTTTCATGTTTGAACTCCTTCATCTAACAACCTTTCTAGCCTTTACTCTTTGTTATTAGCCTTTCTAGGTCTAAATAACCAATGTAGTTAACTCAGACTTCTTTTACCATACGTATGAAATTGGTATGAGTGTAAAAACTTAAAAATATTCTTTCTCCCCTCAAAGAATCTCAAAAAACCAATCTTTTCTTATTTTTACCAGTTCAAATCCTGAGTTATGTCACTATTTATTCTCTTACCCTAATATAGGGTTTACCTTATCTATTACTTTTGAGAGTATTTATATAAGGTTTTCTAATCTATGAATTATTTTAAAACACTAAAATAACCTTAAAAAGGTTTGGCCAAAGCTCCTCTAACATGTCCCAAACCTTGGATCTCTTGAATGTTGCATATCATCTGCTAACCTTTATTTCTACTATGAATTATTGACATAGTCTACCTATTGGTTTGATCCATATGATATGAACGAGTATTAAACTAATTATGGGCTTAGAAAAATTCATTAAATTTATTAAATTCACCATGAAACCTTTCAATACCAACTTCACTCATCAAGATTCTCCATTCTCACTCCAAGTTTGCAATCCTCCACACTCTATTTACTCAGTCTATAGATGATCAACTTCTAGTAGGGTTATCACTTGTTTAACTCACCTAAGTTATTCCTTGATTATTATAACAACATTTTATACCACTAACATTAATATTCCTTCACTCTTTGATTATCAAAGGCACACACTCAAATTCTTTAGTTGTTTGTTCAAATAAGGTTCATACATAGTCCATCCTTACAGACATATACCCAAAAAAATAGAGTGGGTCACCAAATTTTGTTATAAAAATTATAAATTCCTTATTAATATATATATATATATATATATAACTTTATATTTATTCAATACTTTACAACCTATGATATTTAAATATGTATCATTATGAAATTAAACAAATAGTTATTCTTTATTATCATTATTTGATAGAGCATTCACACAAGATTTATCTTAACCCTTGTTCCATTGTATTCAAACACAAATGTAGTTTTACATAGGGAATTATTTCCTAGGTTGATATATTCTATAAAAATCACATAGAAATTCATACATTTCATGGTATCTGATCTTTCCTTCACTAGTCTGAAAGTATTGGATGAAAACATGCCAAAGTTAAAACATAGTCCTTCAAATGTCTTTATTTCAACAATCTAAACACTATTTTATAAGAAAATTAAGACTCGAATATCACCTAAAATTAATCACAAACAATATTCATATAAATAGATAGAGACATATGTTTCAAATGCATTATCTTTTATTAAGTTTTGTCATTTACATAGTCTCTCCCCATGGGCAGAGTATAGGGGTTCATCATAATCATTTCTCATCCTTCCATACCTCTACCTTAAAAAAATAAAAAACTAACTTGTCTCCCTCTAATACCCCTATAAATTATGAGACTCACCTCTATCAGGCCAAAATTTGTTACACCAAGAAACTACCCTAGTAACTAACTACCCACTTACTTGGCAATTATTTTCACATGGATGTAACATTCACTCTTCTATCTATATGTCATCTCATCTAAGACATGTACATATTAAAACACTTTTATAATATAAATAAACTCACTTAAGACCCAATAACCACATTTTACAACTTGACCTATCTTGAAAATTCACCAAAATGCTCTTAACTCTCTAACAACATTTCAAATTTTCAAATGCCCAATTTGGTAGTAAAATTCTAAGGGACCAGACACACTATAAGACTAATTTTATGATTCTAATGCATTATAAGGTATACTATAAGACTTAATACACCCAATTATGACTAATTTATACATTTTGTCATGATTCCCCTGCATCACCTTATTTCTCTTTAGGCATCCCTTGTCTACTTTGGCACGCCTCTTGTGCAAATTTTTCTTCCTTATTAGTGGGAGAAATTGGATATTTCTTAACTACTTCAATAGTTGGTCTTATGATTCTAAGAACCTTCCTAGACTTTTTATCTTCCTTATACTCTTCTTTTTCTTTGATGCTTCTCTTCAAGCACCAGTGCCTTCTCAATGTCTTCCTCACTCAATCCCATTTTATTCCACACCTTGATTTTCTCCTCTTCTATTTGTGGAGGTAGTATGGAGGGTTATTCACTATAATATGAGCTTTTTAGATCCTTTACTTATTCAAGCATGGTGTTTGTGATACTTTGGAGGGCCTCCTATACATCCTTGGTGCTTGGCTACTCTTTCTATTTTATCTATAGGATATATGTCCCTACTCTTTCTTCTTTAGTCTCCTCTACTCTAGGTGCAAGTTGCCCCTTTATCCATCTCTTCTATATTTATAGTATGGAATGTAATTGGTACCTTAGTGTTCTTCTTCTTTTGATTTTTGATTCAATAATCACTCTCTGGAATAAAGGTTATGCACTTATTAGGGGATATGGGTGTAATTTGTTCTCTAAAGGCAATCTTTAGCTTAATGTGTTCTGTGATCTCTTCAAGTTTATCCCCCACTTCTTTAAGAGGGTATTATCTTGCATATTTAGTTTATCCTTCCCTTCATCATTGATCAAGAGGGGGTGGCTATCATATTTGCCTAGATCATCACCTTCTTGTGTGGCTTTATTTTGTAGTATAAGTTAAAGATGCACCCATTTATTATTTCTCTCTAGAGGGGATGGAGGTCCATCTTGTCAAAGTCATCATCCTCATTTAGTGTCCTTAACTCTAGGGTGCTCATACTATCACCTCAACCTACTCATGTATTGATCCATGGTCTTCACTAGGATCTTTAGCTATTGTGCATTGGGAATCATCCTTAACATCACCATGAAACACTTGGATAAAAATTCAAATGTTAACTTAAGCCATTTGAATAGGTTCCCATTTTTGATAACTAGGTGCACTACATAGAAATGTTACATTAAGGAAAAGGTTTATTTTACCACAAAATATTAGGGAAGCTTTTGAGGGATGTACCATTAAGTCCCAAAGGCTTTGATGTACCTATTGTATCACCCTTGCACCCTTATATTGTAATTTTGTGAGAAGTTAGGTGGGTAAATAATGTCTTGAAACTTCATCATGAGGGAGCCATGGTTGGGTTGTAACACCCATAGGTTATTGTCATTTCCATTTGGCACACCTATATCCTTCATCACTATCAATATCAACATGTATCCCCACCTAAAGGTCTCATGTAATTTTTGGCACTCATGTGAATTCTTAACAATCTCCTTAGTAATAAATTTGGATATGTTGAAATAATCCCCTTATCCCATATGGTGGATGATGCACAAGAAGGATTTACTAATGTTAGACCAACATTCTCCAAGGCATATATTACAATTGAATAGATGCATTGTCATCCTTATACTAGGGTCCTAGATATCATTGCTAGGGAATACAAACCTTTAATTGTAGTATCTCAAAAGATTTTTGACCCTTTTGACCTCCATTTCATCCTCCATCATTTCATGGATGTCTACACATATGCCTAGTATCCCCATGATCCTACTAATGAGGTACATTGAGATCCTCATGTGCCATCCTAAGAAATATAAATGGTCACTATGTATGAGCAAGAGGAGGAATTGCACCAATTCCTCTATCTTTCTAAAGATTGGTATCTCAAATAATTGAGTTTTACCTATTTTTTCTAGTTTATCTTAGATGGATACTTCAAAGAGTGAAGTGCCTATCTTCATATTCTTCCTTGTGTTAACCATATAGTCCTAATTGAGTTCCTAAATATTACTCCCCATTCAATATTTATATTCCTTCAATTTACACATGTGTGCAAATGATACCCATTTATACCCCAACATGTCCTCTAGGGAGAACTAAATCTTTCTATAATCAAGATTTACACTTGCTTTTGGATCTATCATCATGACGTTAATACCTTCTACCAGCTATACATCCCATTTTATGGTGGCTAATTTTTCACCAATCATGTTTTATTTTCATCTTTCTACATCTGTGGTATACCTATACTTAACCATTTCTCACCCATGTTGAACTGACTAATATTAAAGCACAGTTGGTTTATATTTTTGCATCCCTTAATGGTGCTTTGTGCTTCTTCAAAATCATGGGAATTGTGACTATCTCTTCAACTCTAGAGCTTCATTCAACATTAATGGTAGCCTCATCATTATATATAACTTATACTACTTTGTTTTTCTCTAAATTCTTCTCCACTCACCTCCTATTCAATTCCAAGCATAACAAAATATTATTTTAGTTTAACCATTCTCACTTGGGGGGTTGTGGGTTCTTTGGTTTTCATTATGGTAGCATTTTATTATTTGAGGGGATTCAATTCTATGTTTTAGTCTAAATTCTCCCAAAGGTTTGTAACCTATTAAATTTTGTCTTTTCCCCCTTTATACTCTATTTTAAACTACCTCATTAATGGTTCATGATTAATAACTTGACAATGCATGGATTTATTGAAATATACTAAACTTATAAAATATGCTAAAATATTCTACCAAATCCTTATTTTATTATAGATATTTATGCTTCCACCATCACAACATTAATTTATCTAACAATTTATTGAGTGAAGTGATAGGTGATTCAAATGATCACTTCTTACCAACCATTGGGTCGGTGTCATCTATATCAATGATATTTCTCTTGCATTTTGTTCAACTTAGTGAGAACTTTACCCTTCTTATGGTAACCTAGGTATAGTGCTTCACATGTGCATGCTTTAGCCTCCTTAGTTCCATTTATTCTTAGTGTTTCACTTATTTTCAATCATGCCTCTCTTTATTGGTCAATTTATCCATGATTTCATATCTCTTGATTTATCCTTCCCTACCCCATACAAATCCTTGCATTGGTCCTCAAGTGCTTCATTATCTCTTCTCAATTTCTTGTACATGAGCATTTTGTGCACCTTCCTCTCTCAACTTAGACATATAAATTTTTGAATCTAGTAAACTTAACATGCCTAAAAACATAGGTGTCTAACCTTAGGTGATTAGAGATCATCTATTCTTGACTCACTCAACTAGATTTGTGCATGCAAACACTAAAATAGTTTTCCTATGTGCTTAAAAGAGCCACATTTATTTACCTATCAGAAACAAAAAAAACATAAGAAAAGTTTTGGATTGTACCAAATTTTATTATGGTCAACACAAAGAAACCAAATTTTGATCATGAAGTTAATTTTTGATGGCACAAGCACCAATTTAGTGACTATAGGTCTTGAATATGTTTCCATTGAAATGCCCAAGGAGCATTTCACCTATCAACATACATAATTTACATGCACTAGTCTCCATTATATTATGTATGGCATAAGGTTTCATCCACGTAATATATAATTTGATTTGGTGCTTGAGGTGATTTCAATCATATATAAATACCAATTCACCTTTTGTAAATAATTTACAATCATGCCATAACTTATGGTGTGCCTTTTCTATTTGTTGTCTCCATCTTACTTAGGTGCATTTCTTATTAAACTACTCCAAGTCTTCTAGGCATGCATTAAAGATACATAATCATCCAATTGACCTATATGTGTGATGTATAATGAGGGCACTACAAATTCCATAGGTAAAATGGCCTCTATGCTAAAAAATAAAGGAAATGGTGTAGCCTTGTTTAAATGCTTGTACATAGTGTGATAGGCCCACAATACTATTGACACATGATCATCCTAATCTTTGTGACCAACATCACATATATTTTTTAGGCATGTTCCCAATATATTACTAAATGTCTTAGTATTTCCATTCACTTTTTAATGATAAGGTATAATCTTGTGGTGCACCACCATATATTTAGTCAACAAGATCTGAACGGTTTTGTTGATAAAGTGCAAACCATGGTCACTATTCAAGCTAAGTCAACATCCATATCAACTAATGATATTCTCCTAGATAAATCTTGTAGCTATGGAGGTTGTACAATATTTAGTTTGAGCTTTATCATCCCACTTGGTGAAGTAATCTATGGTCACCATAATCTATAATGTGCCTTTGTGCCTTATAGTAGGAGTAATAGAACTAATAAAGTCAATGGCCCATTTTTCAAATGACACCTAGGCAAGGATGGGGATGAGCAGAATATCATCTTAGTGGTTTAGTTTTCCCATGTGTTGGAAAATATCACATGCTTTGATGCATTTTTTTACATCCTAGAATAGATTTAGCCACCACAAGCCTCATTGTAGTAGCTTGTGCACCATAGCATCACCATATTAATAACCTCCAACAATCTCCTCATGCACCTCTTGCAATATTGAGTCCTATTCATGTTATAGGACACATCAACATAGGAATTCATTGTAGTTCAAATTATAGAATTCCACACTAATTATTTGAAACATGGTAGTATAAAATATGATTTGCTTTTTCTCATTAGTCATCATGGTCTAGGGCACGAATCCAGATGTCAAAAATCTAGAAATCACTACCAAGTCTTCTAGGACATGTTAGAATCTATAAAGTTACACATTAGGCATATCATCTTTAATAGGTGTTACCACATCACTAGATTTGATGTGAGATAAATGGTTTGGTCTTGAGTTTTGTTTCATAGGCTTTATTATAACAAAGAACTAAAATTCCTAAAATAAAAAAATCCATTAAAAAATTCACCCATGGAGAATGGGTGTGTGCACCAAGTACTTAATAATCTCATGATCAGTGAAGTAAATAAAGGGGGTAGCCAATAAGTACTACCTAAACATCTATAGGTCATAACCATGGTAAGCATCTCACACTCAATTTTGGTGTAGTTATACTCTACCTTGGTTAGTTTTCTACGTGTGAAATAAATGAGATGATCCATCTTGACTCTACCTGGTTGTGCCATAATGACACTAATCATAGTATTATATACATCAACATGGATATGGAAGGGATTCATCCAATTAGGAAATTGTAATATTAGTGTCTCTACTAGTTTGAGATTTAGGGATTTAAATTCATCTTTTTGCATTACACCCTAATATAATGGGCCATCATTTCATAAGATCTCTTCTAGAATCATCATAATCTTAGCATATTTTATTATGAAATTCTTATAGTAGCTACAATGTCCAAGAAAGGCATGAATGCCTTTTTGAATTGATGGGGTGTTGAACTAAATGATGATGGAAATTTTCACTAGATCAATAAGTAGACTATGCTTGGAGATTGTGTCTGATCAAAGTGATAAATGGTGTTGTGAAAACACACTTATTTAGGTTTATAAAAATATATAACTACATACACATTTCAAACATAAGGTAAAATTTATTATAGTGATCCTTCATTAACTCATACACAACCCAATTTTCTAAGATTACTTGGAAGAATTTGTGAATGAAGTCTTTGAAAGTGGTGATCACCACTTAGTATAACATGACTACCACATTATTTAGTCTAAAGGGAATCACATTGTAAGCTAAACATATCCATTCAAATGTAAAGGTAGTTTTGGGCGTGTCCTCCTCATCAATCTAGACTTGATGGTATCTTGAGAATCCATCAATAAAGGTGTATATATCATAACCTATGATTCCATCCAAGACTTAGTCAATGAATAGAGTTATAAAGGGGTTATTTATGCAAGAAAATATAAATAATATATAGCCAACACAAATTTAGATGCACCCATTCTTTTTCATGTTGATAACTATGGGTATAACCCATTTAGATTCCTATATAGAGTAAATGATGCATGTAGTTAGTATTTCATCAATCTATATCTTGACATTGGCATGAAGATTTGGGTTCATCTTGGAAGGTCACTTCTTGAAAAGTATTATGCCATCAAATAGTTTGATGCTCATATTCCTAAAGGATGAGTGTGTGACTTTCATATCCCTATATTTATGAGGGAAAAAGTCTTATAACTCCTTTAGGAGATCAAAAATACATGATAACTTCATGTTAGACTAGTAGGCACCCAAATCAATAATCTTTAGCTCCATTTCTAAGCTAATATCTACCTTTATAGTTTTTAATGGAATGTAGTAGGGTTCATTCTTCTCTTGGTGTGAATTCTCAACCTATTTGTTAGTATCAATTATTTATATCTGAATATGGGTAGGGACTTTTTATTTTTGGGTGATATCCTCAACTTGGCACACTAACTTTATTTTTCCTATAGAATTATTCTAGTTGCACACCTTCCATGTTTCATCATCTTCATCACTAGGGTCACTATTTTGAATTTTATCTTTGAATAATATTGGGAGTGCTAACCCCTTTTTAACAAACATTTATTTGAGGTGCTCCTCCAATATTGTAGTGTCCTCAAACACTAAAGCTCAAGATACCTATAGTGAATCAATCAATTCATGGTTTTTTGAAGAAAAGGAGAAGGTGTGAACAAATATCTCTATTTTACTATGTTTTGAGTATATTTTACATTCAAAGAGAGAGAAATAGAAAAGAGAGAGAGAGAGTTAGAATTTTTTTACCATGCTATAGGTCTAAGTGTCATAAAAGATAATATAGTGTAGGATGATAAGTCAAGTCTATGTTTTGGGAAGGTTGTTAGGTGATTTTAAGGTTGTTGGTTTAGAAACATAGTAATTAATATCGATTAAAAGACTGATCTTAATTAGGATCATCGATGTTGTTTGAGGTCATCGATGTCAGTTGGTGTAGTAGTATTATAATGAGTTAGAGAAGGATTTTTTGAGAGGGAAAATTGGAGTATGTTCAGGGTGTAAGGTTTGGAAGAGTTAAAGGGGGTGGGTAAGACTCAAGTGAATATGGATAGAGGGTTGGTATGCTGAGGTAGAGAGAAATGGGTGTGGAGATTTACAATTCCTCCATAGAAGGAGTTGGGGTTCATGAAACAATAAATAGTATAATATAAAGCAATTATAAAATTATTGTTTAAAGGCTTACAAAACATCAAGATATATTTAGATGGTGAAATGGGTGAACTATGACTATTAGATAGATGACTCTGATGAGGCTTGGTGAACTGATACGTGAACAAAAAAGACATGCATAAAATTTTGGTCCTCAAGATTTCAAGCTCTATGTAGTGTATCAATTCCTAATCTAGATCAATTTGTGTAGATTAATAGTAATCCTAGATATCAAAAGTGATGCAGGATGCTTTGATTGCCAAAATCTTGTGCATGAATCACTGACTTTCTGACCTGAATACCAACTTGGAAATTTTGCTTAAGTAACTGATGTTAATGATTCCATTAACATCAGAAAAATATTTATTGACATCAGTGGCATGAAAATAGATAAAGGGTTATTTTTATCCCATTTTATATTACTTCTCTTGCCAAGTGTGGTGTCCATCAGAAAATGGTAAAAATGTGAGGTTATGAAGAATGTAGTTAGTTAGGAATTTATGTTAAGGGTGAGAACAAGTCATAGGTAGTTAGGATTAGGAGACTAAGTCTCAAGGTGACTCATAGGGTAGGAATTAGTCTTAGGATGAGGTGGCATAAGTGGGTTTTAATTAACTTAATTAAATATTTTAAGGTGAAAACATGGGTCAAGAAGGTTAATTATTAAAAGGGGACCAAGGGGGTTTTTGACACATGGATTCATACAAGTGTGTGATGTAATTTTGGTGTCTATATTTGCCCATTTTTATCTTATAACTTGTATTGACAAGTTGTGTGACAAAAATAAGATTTGGATGCTCTAGGTATGGCATGTGATATTCTCCCTCAAAATGGGAGCCAATAGAGGAGAATCTAGAATTAGGTAGTAGTTCGATAGGTAGTGAATGTATGGATGAATGTTTAGTGTGAATGTGGTAACATCATTGCTTATGTGTGTACTAATACTAGTTATAGTTTACACAAACAATAATAGGTAAAAGCAAAGAGGACATAGATAGAAATAACTAAAGCACAAATTATTAGTGATAGTTAATAAGATTAAAATGATCAAAGTTGTAGCTCTAATGGTCCATGTGTTCTAGGTATCCAAGGAAAGAAGTGCTTCTAGAAATCAAAAAAAGGTTACAAGTGATGGAACTCGCAAGGTCATGATCTAAAACACTTGATATTATGTGTGCATATAATAGCTAAATATAGCAGAGTAGCATAAGCAGTCAGAATGATCAAGGAAAGGTTTGCTCAAAAGGGTCATTAGTTAAGGAGATATTTGTGATCTCTAGTTAGAGTCATCATGGGTAGAGATTTAAGTGATATTAAAGGTTCGTTGTCATGGTCGGGGATATATACGTGATCTCCAATTTACCCCATAAGTAGTCCATGTGAACCACTAAAGGCATGTAATTAGGGTGATTGTGCAAAGGGTGGTGGTTTGGGTTGGAAAACCTAATTTTAAGTTGGCCAACATTAATGAGGTCACTGATGTCAGTAGGATGTATGTTGACATCAATGTCTTATGGAAGGACTACCAATGTTGGTAGGTGACCAAACCTAAGAAAAGGGGTTTGAAGCCATACCAAAATTCATTTGTAACATTAGATTAGAGGAAATAAAAAATATGGGTGTCATATGGCACAAAACATCTATATCTTGTCATATTATGATGAGGTAGTGATAGGTAATTGGTTGATAGGAGTGTGTAAGATTGAGGGTTTGATTTAGTGCTTAGTGGGTTATAGTGTGACTAAGGGAGAGTTGGTGTGGATGGAGAGGATAGAGTTATGAGGAGACCCATCTAGAGGCACTCCATTATAGTTGATAGTCATTCTAGCTTAGAGGAGATGGAGAGATGAGGTAGGATCTATTTGGGTAGCTTGAGTTGATTTTTAATTTAATTTAGGTTTTGATCATAATTTTTTAGTTAGGTTAAATGTGAATGTGTAGGGGGAGAGAGGGTAATTAAGGGGGTAATAGATAGGGTAAGGATAGGGTTTTGTGGATTTTTGGGGGTTGGTGGTAGTTTTTAGGGAAAACCCTAAGTTTTGGATGTACGTTGTTTGGCCTTAGGGGTGAACTACTTTTTGATGTTAGATGGGTCTATCGACATCAACCAATAACTGGCACTAATGTCAGCCAATAACTGGAACTGATGTTGACATATAAGACTGACGTTAGTCAAAATATAATCAATTTTGGTCACTTAAAAACCCAAAGGGGCAATTTTAGGAAGAATTAGGGCTAATTATAGATCCCCAATTGAATTTAGATAGGTGCATTAGTGGATAATCCTATTGCTCAAGCTAGTCTTAGAAGACCCTATGTTGACTAAGTGATACCTACATAGCCATGATTAGGGCCTCAAGCTAATGTATTTTTCCCAAAGGGAAAGGAAAAAGGGGTTAGATATGGGTTAAAACTATTAAGGAAGTGGTTAGGAAAAATTAGGTTGAAATAGGCCATGGGACTTAGGGTTTAAAATAAGTTGTTAGGCCTAGTGTGTGAGATATAGGGCATGGGGCCTAGAGTTTTAGAATAGGCAAGTTGGCCTAGGGTTTAAGATATAAGCCATGGGCCCTAGAGTTTTAGAATAGGTAAGCTAGAATAGGGTTTAAGTGGGTGAATGGGCTATATAGTTAGGTGGGTATATGGGCGAGCTAGCCTCAAAAGACCCCTGGTTCACTAAGTGTTGCCTAAATATCCTAGATTAGGGGCCTTAGGCTAATGTATTTCTCCCAAAGGGAAAGGGATTAAATTAATATGCTTATAACTTAAATTATGTGGCTTGATGGAGTGATTGTGTGTGTGTCGATATAGTCTAGGTAAGAGTTAACATTATGAGATTGACTACATACACTACCAATGAAGATGAGGAGGGATGCCACAATGAATGAGTGGGAGCACATGGCATCTATAGAGTTAGGAGGAGTGTAATGATATTGTAGAGTTGCATGCAATGTTAGCTTAATGACAACCTTGATAGAGAGGTGGGATCACACCACCAACACCTTCCATTTACCTATCAAAGAATTGAAAGTGACACTAGAGGACATATACAATATTTAATAGTTAGCACTCTAGGGTAAGGCTCTCTTCTTATGTTGGAGGGAGGATCATGATATTCATATCTCCACATTGTTTGAGGAGCATGATAGTGAGGTGACCTATTATTTGGTGAGCTTTGCATATAAGTCACTTTACACTACCAATGAGGAGTAGCATCACTTGATTATCCTAATGATGATAGGCATTATAGTGTATGCACTACCTAACATGGATGGATATAGATTCCCTATTGTGATGACTAGAGTTTTGTTATAGATGTTTGAATAATAGATAGTCTTGGAATGGGGACTAGCTTTCTTAGCACAACTATACATAGAGTTATGGGGTGTGAGGTTGTGATGGTGGTACAATCATTGTGTTAGTCATTTACCTTATTATTGGGCATACAAGCACATTGTGGTGACATGGCCACTAGGTCTACCATTCATGATTTTGACCAATTTTAGGGTTGGTTTTAGATGATGGAGAGAGGGCATAGCAAAGACATGAGTAGATGGTATCATACAAGATATTGATTACTATAGGTGGTTGGTGGATAGATTGATCCTTATAGATCTTATTTAGATGCCATACATGACATATCCTACATTTAGAGGATATGTAGAGTAGTTTTTAGGATTACAAAGTATGATATGGGTTAGGGGGAGGTGAGTCAAAGAGTTAGAGATGATACCTATGGTTAGGGTTAGGAGATGGTTGGGGTTATTACAAGATTTACCTCCTACCTTTCCTTGATATAAGATTGATGATATAGAGTTACCCCTTCCATTGCCCTAAGAGACATATGAGATAGATTTTGAGGAGGTGTCAGCAAGCCCAGGTGTGATAGATCTAGGGTGTATAGTGGCTTATCTAGTGTGGTGGGTAGGTTTTATCCTTGTGATTTTGAGGATGTTATGACCAAATTTATAGGGAGTGGTGAGAGAAGGATTCTGTTATGCAAGCATATGATATAACACATGCACAAGTTTTTCTTTTATGTAAGCATAGGATGGTTTAAGAGAAGTAGGGTAGGCTATCCCCTCTTCTACCATAGAGACTAGTATAGGGTCTTCCATAAGCACCACCAGAGAGTCATATAGTATGTTTGATGGGCCTACCATAGATTATACTGCTAGTGAGGTACAACACCACTTTAAAAGAGATTACATACTATGAGAGAGTCATCAGTAAATTCTTATAGATTCAGACTTATTCTAAGGCTAGAGAGTAGGATAGATCAAAGATACATACCATAGCCTCTAGTTCACATAGATGTAGATAGGTAGAGGGTGGTGATGATACTACCACTTCATGAGTATGACCACAACCTTGAGTATTCTGAGGGCTATATGTATTGTGATTTTTTTATATCTATTTTGGCCTATGAGTTGAAGTTGAGAGATGTATGGTGAGAGAAAGATGATACTGATATGATTCATTGATGTATATTCATATTTAGTATATATATGAGATTTTGGTATTGTGAGATGTTATGATATTATGATGATGTTACTGATGATGATGTTATATCATGTATGAGGTTTATGTGATGTTATTTATGGTTATGTTAGTGATAGTGTTTTATGCTAGAATTTCCTATATTCATGATGGTACATGCATAGTTGAGCAGTTGGTTCCATCTTAGCATTTTTCCATATATGTGATGGTGTATGCTACAAATGAATTTTTTGGTTTTATAGTTTCTCTATTTATTTTTGTTTAGAGAAGTTATGTTTGTTGCATTTTAAATGAGATTGTATGAAATAAATTAGTTAGAAAATGGCTTATTAGTATTAGTAGAGTGTGATGATTGAAAAATATATTTTTAATACACCATGATGTTTGTTTTAGATTAGGGGTAAAAGCAGGTTTTGAAGGGGCCCCAAAACCCTTTAACAATGAGCAAAAAGAGAGCTATATAAGCCCACAGGCAATGCCTTAAAAACACTACTTAGAGGTAGTAAACACAGACATAGAATAGTCCTGAGACCTAGAGATTCAGCCAAACAAGGCCCAAAAAACAAAAGTCAGAAAGAACAACAAACAGAACACTAGCAAAATAAAACATGAGATCAGTACCAGTTTCTTAACCGAAAAAAAGGACTAGATTATTCATCCAGTTCCAAAATCAGCTTCCTGACTTCTTTTTCTTTCAAAGCAATTTACTGAGTGGAAGCCTTCAGCAAGTCTCCTTTTTGTGTGTCTTTCTTTTTGGAGCTTTGCCTTGTCCTCTTGCAGGGACCCTCTATTACTTTTGTATGATGTTTGTTAATATTGTTGAGTATCATTGCTTGAATTGGATATGTAAGTAATAATATTCTTAAACACATAACTTTAATATGTAAGAAGAGATATTTGTAGGTAGGTGAGAAGTTAAGCAAATCTTGCTTTGAGATGCCACCTCAAAAGAGAAATCTACACATGATAGAAAAGAAACAGACATGATGCTCTTGCACTGGTGAGGAAAATAA